>OY744612.1:48929800-48979800 GCA_963556255.1 Allolobophora icterica
AGGTACTTCATACTTTCAATACACGAATTGTAATAAAACGCATTAAGGAATCAATATACATTAAGGTAACCGGGGGGGGGGGGCAGGACGGTCAAAGCAGAGGTCAGGGATTCAATTCCCAACCTGCAGGGCAGAAAAGTGGCTTTTCTTATCTTAAATCGTATCCATATACACATATATATTGTTACATGGAACTATATCACACCTATTCGACCTTATCAACCAACTCAGAATAAACTCTTACAATACCACACACACACCTACACACACGCGCGCGCACACACACACACGCACACACACACACACGCACACACACACATTAATATAGCCTATAAAAATTAGAATTTGGCCTATAAAGCACTATTGTCAAACGATATCTCACCAAAACTGTATACGAACTACAGCATATATATATAATATCAGTAGAAATTTTCAATATTTTAACAAACGTGCATATATATATATATATATATATACATACATATATATATATATATGCAATAAAGACGATTGATTGATTGATTTATATATATATATATATATATATATATATATATATATATATATATATATATATATATATATATATATATATATATATATATATATATATATATATATATATATATATATATATATAGCGTATAAATATAATTTATATGTATAAATTATGTTTGAATGTATAGTATTGCGACAGGGTTTCAAGTCGTGAAGGAAATGGCGCACATGCAGCTGATAGAAAGTTGGATCTCTTCCATATGGATTTTGATTACATTTTTAAACAGCACCATCAGTCATGTTTATATATCCTGTATGGATTATGCCAAAGTATAGTTGTGTCCTTATTTACAGCTAATATATGAACTTCAATGCACAGTCATTGCAATTAATATTGATTGGAATGCATGTTTTTTTGATTGCGTGTTGATTGCAACGCGAATCAGCTGTAATATTATTAATGTCACTTCGTATTAACGTATAATTGAAGATTTAATATACCCTTGAAATGAATATCGTGTATTCAATTTAATTGAAAGATAAATATTCAAACAACTGCAATGCATATTGATCACAATGCATATTCACTATTCATCTCAGGGTACATTCTCTTTACCAGAAAATTCAACCGAAAGTGTATACAAGGTGAAAGTCATAGCAAACATTACAGTTAACACCAGCTGCTAACAGCTGTTACTTTATACCGACGTTATTAACACCCTTGGAAACCCGTTAAATTAAATCTCGTGTTGACAGTTCCAATCGGAGAATCGTATGTATATATACTTGCTAAGATAGACTGTTCGAAAAGCCTCGAGCCTTTTGATTCACACGTAGGCTACTATAATACGCATAAGTGGCCTACGTGATTGGCTTAAGTATACAACGAGGCTGTTATTCCGTGGGAACATCGAATTACTTACCTTTTTGAGAGTTTGATGGTCAAATTTGCCTGCGAATTGGCATTTGACTTAGGCCTGTATACAGTATACAGTATATCATACCACACTATAGATACCTTTCTCTTTTATATACCTGACAAAAACTTTCCTTTACCATATCTTACCATATCTCTTATCGCAGACCATAAAGGCTGCCTCTCTGTCCAACGGACTGATCTTCTGGATTTTGACCTGATTACGGCTTGGTTTTGGTGTGCCATCGGTTGATGCCTTGTGCATTAGACACCGGCCCAATAGAAGTTACTAATTACATTACATTAAGCTATAACACGACAGGCAGCCATGGGTATGAAGTGTTGGCGAAATCACTTTTCCTATAGCCTCGGCAGATGAGAGCGGGTGGCTACTCCACTCCCTCGCTATCTGATCATCCTCCCAACAGCGTGTATACTCACGATAGCTGAGTTCACTAGCGGCATTTATAAAATGTTAGGCCTCGCGGTGATTCGAACCCTCGAAGTCTCGGTTTAAAGTCCAGACGTTTCGTACACCCATATCTATTACGACGACTTCCTCAATTACGGATAAGAACCCAATGGTTTGGTTCTACGTGATTGCGGGGGCTTGCAGCTGGATACCTGCTCTTTGAGCTTCAATCGGCTACTTTTGAATTTTCATTGTTACCCAACTACGACTCATTTCGGGCGAGGATCAACGACTTCTAGATTGTTCGCTGTTGTAGGTGCGTACAGAGAATGGTAATACCAGTTAATGTTACCTGTTTGTAAATCGTCCTCCAGTGAGCGATGATTACGGTCGTACGAAGCCATTTTGTGACTAGAATGCAGGGAGGCAGACGGGGGATGTGAGGGAGGCGGTGAATCGCTACGGGGTATGGTATCCGACTGCCCAGCCTCATGCCCTTTCTGACCGACGGGGTAGACACCACATCCGGACGGTGCCGACCACCCGCACCCCGGGTAGAAACTGTGACCCTGTAGGATGGCTTCTCCCGCCGTCTCGAGCCCGTATTCCGGGGGGTTGGGACCGTGAGAAGGGTAAAAGTATCCGTTGTGTGGAGCGCTGTAGGCGTTGAAGTCGTAGGGGTAGGACCCTACCCCGTCCTCCTGTTTCGCATAGGGTCGGCACATGGCAGCGTTCATCGCGTAGACTGGCTGTTGAGGGTTCGAATCCGACGCCGCGTAACCGGCCAGAGAGGCGCTGATCGACGCCGCCATGTTCGAAAGGGAGCTGAGCGCGCCTGCGCCAGAGTCGAAGCGACTTCCGGTTCCCATGGCGACGCCGGCTTCCGGTGCCGACGCGCCGCCACCTGTTGTCGATTGCTGAAGCAGGTCGTAGGACGGATGATGATGACGAGGATGCGACGAGTACAGACCAGAACCTCCTGCGTGGACCATCGAGCCTAGTAGACCGACTGGACGCAGGGCTTGGCACTTCCGGCGGAAGCCGCGCGGACGTCGCCGGAAGGAGCCCTCTTCGAACATGAACTCGGCGGCCGGGTCGATGGTCCAGTAGTGGCCCTTGCCTGGGCGTCCGAGCCCCTTCGGGAGCTTGATGAAGCACTCGTTGAGGGAGAGGTTGTGTCGGACGGAGTTCTTCCAGCCCTGGTAGGAGCCGCGGAAGAAGGGGAAACGGTGCTGGAGGAACTGGTAGATCTCGCTCAGGGTACAGCGTTTGACCGGCGATGACTGAATTGCCATTACGATGAGGGCGATGTACGAGTAAGGGGGTTTCTCCAGCCGTCGGGGTTCCGACCCCGCCTGACCTCCCGCTGACCCCACCAGCCCGACCTTTGACTCCTTCTTTCCGTCGATCTTTCCCGCGCCTGCGCAGTCCGATCGTTTGACGTCGAAGTCCGGATGTGGGTCTTCCTGCTTCATTTCCGGTACTGTGACGACCTCCGTCCGCGCGCGCGCCTGCTGCATGCCGGGATCGCCGTTTCCGGTCACGTTACACGAGAGACCGGCGCGGCCGTAGTTAACTTCCGGAAATGCGCCGGGAAGCGGAAATCGCTCCTTGGTGTCGAGATCCATTTCCGGCGCCTGAAAACTTCACAGGGTATTAGTCGATGGCGCTACGACTTCAAGAATCATTTCGTCATCTTCGACTCGAAATATCAGCTAATTAATTAATTTATTTATTTATCGTCCATCCAATTAATTCTTTGTCGACGAATTAGGGATACAGAGAGAGAATGATTATTGAGAGGAAACGGTAGAGCAGCTCGTATCAACAGAGGAATCTATCCGATTAATTCGCTCTAATCTCGGAAGATGCGACGTCGAATCCAAGGTTCGTGCTGAGGCGATTGGCAGCAGCTTCTTCAGACTCCCTGCCTCAGAAGTCTTAGCATCAGTAGCAGCCTCTGTAGCAGCGGGAGTATCAGCATCCGCAGCAGGCAAAGGCAGCGTTTAATTTGCTGCTATTAATTGACCGACACCTCCCACGTGATGACGACTGATGCCATTAGGACCACCCCCACCTCATCCTCATCCTCCTCCTCCTCCTCTCCTCCTCCTCCTCATCCTCACGCCAGAACCCAACCGCAGGCAACCACTGCACGGCCCATCGCCTCCCTCCATCCATCCCTTCCTCCTCTCTCCATCCCTCTCTCCCTCCGACCTCTATCGCTCTCTCTCTGTCTGTCTGTCTGTCTGTCTATCTGTCTGTCTCTCTGTCTGTCTGTCTCTCTCTCTGTCGCTCTCTCTCTCAGCCTCCATCTTTCGTTCTCTCTGTCTCTGTGGTCAGTCTGTCTGTCTGTCTGTCTGTCTGTCTGTCTGTCTGACACTCTCAGTCTGCTTCACTGTCTATCTCTCTCTACCAGCCTCCTTTCTTCGTTCTCTCTCTGTGTCTTTCTCTGTCTCTAGCTTCCATAATACGTCTCTATCTGCCTCCAGCTCTGTTCCTCTCTCACTTTGTCTCTCTGGTTCCGTCGATCTGTGCGTCTCACTTTCTGTCGCTATCAGTCACTTTCTGCACATAATGTCTGATTCTACCTCTCTTATTCATGAGGGTTCTCATTCTCTCTCCCCTCCCTTCCTTCCTTCCTTCCTTCCTTCCTTCCTTCCTTCCTTCCTTCCTTCCTTCCTTCCTTCCTTCCTTCCTTCCTTCCTTCCTTTCTTCCTTCCTTCCTTCCTTCCTTCCTTCCTTCCTTCCTTCCTTCCTTCCTTCCTTCCTCCCTCCCTCCCTCCCTCCCTTCCTCCCTCCCTTCCTTTTTTCTATCCTTACTTCCATCGTTTCTTTATCTTGCTCTCAGTCTCTCTATGTGTCCTCATATCTGTCTCGCTGTCTATCTGCCTGTCTCACCGGAACCCTCGCCAGTCAAATGAGCTGAAGGCTTTAGTTTCTCCCGACCCTATACTTTCTCCCCGCTCATGCCTATCATATTTCTTCCTCCTCCCCTACCCGCTATCATCCCCATCCTTCTCCTCGTCCCATTTCCTGCCTGTCATCCTCTCTTGTATTCCACTCCTTCTTCCTCATCTTCCACTTCCTCCTCCTCCTCTGCCTCTCGTATTTTTTCCTCTTGCATCCTATCATCCTCTTTCTTCGTATTTCTCCTTCTCCTCCGCTTCCTCCTTCTGTTCTTCTAGACTCTCTCCTTCCTCCTCTCTCTTCGTCATCACCTTCTTCTTCCTCTTTTTCTTTTTCCTCCTCCTCCTCTTCCTCCTTTATCTCTTCCTACTCCTGTTCCTACTCTTACTCGTCCTTTTTCTCCTCCTCTTCCTTATCCTTCTACCTTGCTACTCCTCCTCCTCCTCCTCCTCCTCCTCCTCCTCCTCCTCTTTCTCTTTCTCTTCTTCCTCCTCGTCTTCTTTTCCCTCCTTCCTTCGTCATCCTACTTATGTTCTTTCTCTTCTTCCTCCTCCTCTCTTCCCCTCCTCTGTTTTATCCTCCTGCTGTTGCTGCTTCTTTTCTTCCTCCTCCTACTCTTCCTCCTTTGCTTCCTCTTTCTCTTCCTTTTCCTCCACCCCTGCGTCATTTTACTCCTGTTCTTCCTCATCCTCATTCTCTTCCTCCTGTTCTGCGCCCTTTCCTCTTCCTTCTCTCTCCTTCTCATTCCCTCTCCACTTCCTACACCCCTCCCACCATCTCACCGCCGACGCTTTTCACAGACCATTATCTACAAACGCCTATTAGCCAGGACGAATCCACGGCGGCACTAAGGGGGTAGAGGTCATCAGCGTTTCATTTTATTCAGCATAAACTAAAAAAGATTCTAGTTTTAGACACAACTCATGTCTACTTAATTAAAAACCTGTTTACAAACTTATTAAATTCTTGCTGGTATTCTAAACAAGAAATCATTCCACAATCTTTCCACCTGTCACCCCTTCTATATGACGCGCTCCAACCCAATCTGTAAAATCGCTTTTCATCGCTGCTTCCGCTCGATGCTTAACGACTAATCATTTCATATAGCGCCAGTTTTCTCTTCCGTTAGTCAGATCTATAGCAGAATATTTAATTAACGAAATGCTGGAAAAACTGATTCTAATCTGATTAGATCAATCTGAAGCTGAAATTACAGAACAACATGTACGCATATAATACACTCGTACACACATTGTACGCATACACCCTGACCAGTGAGTAATCTAGACGTCTCTGGGGGGGGAATGTCCCCCCCCCAGGATTGATGTTTCCCCCCCCCCAGAGGCGAGCAATATTACAATGCATAGACCATTAGGGGAGGAAAAATCCCCCCCAGGATCGATGTGGATACATGCTTCCCCCCCCCCAGAGAGATGGATTCCTAAAAAAAAGGTCGTCAAGATTTTTTAGAGGGAAAAAGTAAGAAATTGGGTGAAAGACTAAAAAAAAAGGTCATCAACTTTTTTCCAAGATGAAAATGGAAAAATGTTAGAAAAGTCTGAAACTTTTTAAAGATGGAAGACAAAATTTTGTGTCAATTGTTTGCTCCCCCCAGAAACCTGGTTTCCCCTCCCAGACGAGGGGGACTAGATTAAACACTGCACCCTGACGTACAAGTATGCATACACGCATGTACGTAAGTAATAAGCCCCATCCTATCCCAGATTCATGTGTATCTCTGCTGCATTTACTCCTGGTCGCAGATCCCTCTGATCGGCTGCACATGGTATCCTTGTCGACCCTCAGGCTAGGTCGTCCTCTACACAGCGCAGAAGCTCTGCCATTGTTGGCGTGGACTGGTCTCCCTTTTGACATCACAAGTCAGCTAATCAGTCTGTCACCTTCCTTGTTCCTCAAGTGCTTGAAGTCTGTGCCCTTTGCTCGTGGGACCTCCCTGTTTGGTCGGGAACGCTGTTGGTAAGCTTTGAGTTGAATCTGTGCTTTACAAATTTTTTCACTCATGTCTTGTTGTGTTCAATGTTAAGCATTATACATAGGCTACATTCGTAACTAGGAAATCTTCATACACCTCTCATAAGCATCCGAAAACTGTTCTTTATTGCCGAAGTTGAGCTGGGAGCGCCTCTAAGTAGATATCTTAGAGGGGCGAATGAATTAATCATAAATGAATGAATGTACACAAATGCAAAAGAGTACTGAAGTAATTTGTTTAAAAACATAAAACATACATGTATTACTAAGATTAAGCTAATTTAATATTGCGCCCATGCACTCATTACGAATGTTTAGAAGCGCTCGCCTTAGCGAAATCGTAACAGAATTACAAATAATATTGGTAATTAAAGCTTTAAATGTATGGTTTGGACTGAATGCAAATCAACCCGTAATCAATTTTCCGTTCTAAGCTCTGAAAGATAATTTCAGCATGCCAACAGACGATCGTAGTGACCTGACCTGATTTTATCTGACCTGACTTAACTAACCTCTTGAACCTCTCAACAGACTACATGAGATAGTTCCTATTTGACTATAGCTCGGAATAGAATAGAATGGAATAGACTAGACTAGAATAGCATTGAATTCATTTGAATTGAAATGAATAGAACTGAACATAAGATAAGTATTTGAACAAATAAGCTAAATATATGAGCTAGTCTAAGCTACCCCATGGTAAGATTACTATAGCTTGATGCGGCATAAAATGTCTGTTGTATGGGTATCCTTCATCAACCCTATATATAGACCCCTATATATATACATATATATTTATGTATATATATATGTATACATATATATATATATATGTATATATATATGTATGTATATATATAGGGGTCTATATATAGGGTTGATGAAGGATACCCATACAACAGACATTTTATGCCGCATCAAGCTATAGTAATCTTACCATGGGGTAATTGCCAATATATATATATATATATATATATATATATATATATATATATATACATACATACATACATACATACATACATACATACATACATACATATCAAGTCTGCCTAAATATATTCATAACATACTATCAACTTTTTCATATATTTTACGGTGTGTGTCTGTGTATTATCGTGCGTATCATTTTAAGAAGCGCCTCTTTCAAATCCTCATCAAAGGACTGAACGAGATTTCAGCCCAAGAGCACACAAGACGCGACAGCAATCCCTAACAACAGGGGCTCTGGATTTAATTGCTAATTGCTAATGGTTAATTGCATAAGGGGCGCTGGGATTCGAACCCACGAGTCCAGGATGAAAGAAAGTCAGAAGCCTTATCAGTTAACCACTGTGACACCTCTGGGTTCAGTCCCTGGCGTCTTCAGGGCTTCTGTCTCTGCTGTATGCTTGTACCTCTGTCTCTGTCTGTCTGTTTCTCTGTCTATGTGTCTCTGCCTCTGTCCTTCTCTGCCTGCCTGCCTCTCTGTCAGTCTCTCTGCCTCTGTCTGTCTGTCTGTTTCTCTGTCTATGTGTCTCTGCCTCTGTCTTTCTCTACCTGCCTGCCTCTCTCTGTCAGTCTCTCTGCCTCTGTCTGTCTATCTGTTTCTCTGTCTATGTGTCGCTGCCTCTGTATTTATCTACCTCTGTCTCTCTGTCTCTGTCTGTCTGTTTCGCTGTCTCTGCCTTCGTCTTTCTCTACTTCTCTCTCTGCCTCTGCCTCTGCTTCTGTCTCTGTCTTTCTCTGCCTCTGTCTCTCTGCCTCTGTCTTTCTCTATTTCTGTCTCTCTGCCTCTGTATTTCTCTGCTTCTGTCTCTCGGCCTCTGTCTTTGCTTCTGTCTCTGTCACTGGTGCCTTTGTCTGCCTCTGTCTCTATCTGTCTCTCTACTTGTCTCTGTCTCCATTTCTATCTCACTCTGTATCTGTCTCCCTAATGATTTGTCTCCGTCTTCGTCTCTGTCGTTGTCTCCGTCTCCCCGGGTGGCACCTCACTCGGTCATCCACATCCCACGTGACGTTCAGGGCCTCGGGGACCGAAACCTTCATGACTGGGAAAACGCATGGACCACACACGTCGCAAGACCACCCACCCATCTGCCCCTCCCTCCCTCATTTGTTCCTTTAGTCGGTGTCTTTATTTACAGAGCCAACCTCAGCAGCCAGTCGGCCTCGAGATGAAACCATCCTCTGAGTACCCTTACAACCCCTAAACGACCCTGGTTCGCCAGAGGGTGAGTTTAAGTACGACTCAACCAGGTACCTATCGGTCAGTCGGTCAGCCAGTCTTTCTTTCACTAGGTCACTTTACTAAGTTTACTTACTCGCTTACTTATTCATTCGGTCTCTCCATCGCTCCGCATTTTGTATGTTTGGCTTGTTTTATCCATGTGGTAGACAAGATAGCTTTAATATAGTCCGTCAGGCGTTAAAAAACCACGCAGAAAAAAACCCATAATTATATATGTAAGATGCAAATGCACACGTTTTTCTTGGAAATGTGAATGTTAATGTACAAGTTTTTCTGTGTAAATCTCTACGTTTTTCTAGAAAAACACGTTTTTCAAGAAAAACACGTTTTTCTATAAGTAAATTTTCATCTACTCTGTTACCATAGTGGCCGTATTTCACCTGCTCATTTTCAATGAATTGATCGGGCGAGATACTTCACCCCGCTGTCCGTTTGAATGGGTACCACGACATTTACGCATTTAAGATTCCCGTGTTCGGACCGAACTCGAGCGACCATAATTATGGCCCTGGTCCTGCGCATTTTTGATGAATTGATCGGGTGATTGGGTGCCACGCCATTTTAGATACACAAGCACGATAATACATATATAGTCTAGTCTCAAGTTGCTCTTTGAACTGGGCTCGTAGTAATTCACATTAGGGAAAAAATCCCTTGTATTAGGCAGAAGAGCAGTCCCATTTACAGCGCCCTTTTCTTCGGCCTCGGCATCACCACGGCGCTATATAAATATTATTATTATTACTATTATTACTATTATTATTATTATTATTATTATTGTTATTATTGTTATTATTATTATTATTTTTTTTTTTATGCCCCGAGGTATACAGGATCCCTCAGGGACTTCAATATTAACTAATGTTAATTGTTATTATTATTATTATTATTATTATTATTATTATTGTTATTATTATTATTATTATTATTATTATTATTATTATTATTATTATTATTATTATTATTATTATTATTATTTATTTATTTTTATTATTATTATTTTCCCCCCGAGGTACATTATAATGCCTCAGGAGTCAGATACTAAATAAGTCAGAATTAATCAAATTATTTTATTATTATAATTATAATTATTATTATTATTTTTAGTAGTAGTAGTAGTAGCAGCAGCAGCACAGCAGTAGTAGTAGTAGTAGTAGTAGTAGTAGTAGTAGTAGTAGTAGTAGTAGTAGTAGTAGTAGTAGTAGTAGTAGTAGTAGTAGTAGTAGTAGTCGTAGTAGCAGCAGCAGCAGCAGCAGCAGCAGCAGCAGCAGCAGCAGCAGTAGTAGTAGTAGAAGCAATAGGATTGAACTACTATTAAGCTTACTAGTAGTAGTAGTAGTAGTAATAGTAGTAGTAGTAATACTACTGCTGCGTGGGAAAAGGACGCACATCAATGTCTTCCACTGCCACGAAATTGTCTAGGACTATTAACTTCTATTGAGCCATCGTCTAATACGCAATGCATCAACCGACGGCGCACCAAAACGAAGCCGTGACCAGGAGCGATCCGGCTGTTGGCGGGATACTGTATCCAAATGGTTAGAGTGCTTTCATTGTAACGTGGAGAGTACGGGTTCGATCCTCTTCCTCTTCTGATACGGTTACTGTGTATATAGAGACCTTAAGCAAGTCCTTCACTCACAACTGCTTTGCCCATCGAGTGATGCTTGGCCAATAGGGTAGTGGCGCTTAATAAATCCACAATAATAATAATAATAATAATGATAATAATAATAATAATAATAATAATAATAATAATAATAATAATAATAATAATAATAATTACATTAGTTAATATTGAAGTCCCTGAGGGATCCTGTATACCTCGGGGCAAAATAATAATAATAATAATAATAATAATAATAATAATAATAATAATAATAATAATAATAATAATAATAATAATAATAATAACAGGAGTAGTGGCCGTTCCAAATACATCTTTTAATTAATATTTAAGTCACCGAGGGATGAGATGTACCTTGGGGCATAAAAAATAATAATTATAATAATAATTATAATAGTAATAATTATTACAACAATAATAATAATTATTTATACTGTGATAATAATAATAATACCAATTTTCGAACTTTAAGCTTAGGCTTATTTAGTTTCTTTTCTTTAACGCCATTTTGATTAGTTATAGAAAAAGGAAAGATTGCTAACTTCACTTTTATTATTTACTGGTTTACGTGAGTTATATTCGCATTTAACACTAAATTGCTATTTGAACATATTTTTATTGGTGTTAAGCGGATGAAACGAGAAATTAAATTCAAATTTGTGCATTTTGAGGAATGTAACGTAGGCTAGTCCGTGTTTCGGTTATGCCTGCTCTCGTTGGGTGCGTATACCGAATCCTCGAACACCTTATCTAGGATATAAACTTTCCACCGGATCCCGGAAACCTATTTTCTAAGTGAAAACAAAATTAAATTATATCAGCAATCTTAACTTTTCAGAATTTTTTGCGAATGTACTATTCATGAGATCGACCGATCCCATTTAACCGTTTTATTTATAGCCATAACTTTTGATCAGCTCACGTATCTCCATAGTACTATGCATTGAATTGTTTTGAGTTCAGAATCTTCCAGTTATTTGGTTAAGCTTTTCTTCTTATGCAGCAGGTAAGAACAAAATGGTGGCGTGAAGTAGGTGAACGAGACGTAAGAAGTTGTAGTATAGTGATATGTGGTAGTACAGAAAGTAAAGGTTGCAGCAGTT
Source organism: Allolobophora icterica (assembly GCA_963556255.1). Taxonomy (NCBI): domain Eukaryota; kingdom Metazoa; phylum Annelida; class Clitellata; order Crassiclitellata; family Lumbricidae; genus Allolobophora; species Allolobophora icterica. The sequence goes on from OY744612.1 coordinate 48,941,489, forward strand.
GTATAACAGAGTTTATTGATGACTGTTTCTGTCTGCATTTCATTTTCCATCTATTCAAGTCTCAGTTTATCCTGAACATTATCATGGACATTTTATTTGTTAACCTTCTCTATAGGCGTTTGCAAAGCCCACTGCCAGTATCCAATAATACAAGTGTGGTATTGTATACAAGAACTAAGTCCTAGAATGTTCTGAAGATGCAAGCTAAAATCCAAAATGAAAAGCTATTCAAATGTGAGTTTTGTAAGAAGGGATTTGTTCAAAATGGAAGCCTCTTAATCCATGTTAGAACTCACTCTGGAGAGAAACCATACAAGTGCAATCTGTGTAACAAAGCGTTTACAAAGAAACATAATTTGGATTATCATACAAGAGCTCACACTGGAGAAAAACCATACACATGTAATTTGTGTGACAAAGAATTTCCACAGAAACAAAATTTAGATTATCATACAAGAACTCACACTGGAGAGAAACCATACACGTGTAATTTGTGTGACAAAGCATTTCCACAGAAACAAAAGTTAGATTATCATACAAGAACTCACACTGGAGAGAAACCATACAAGTGCAGTTTATGTAACAAAGCGTTTTCAAACAAACATAATTTGGATTATCATACAAGAGCTCACACTGGAGAAAAACCATACATGTGTAATTTGTGTGACAAAGCATTTCCACAGAAACAAAATTTGGATTATCATACAAGAACTCACACTGGAGAGAAACCATACAAGTGCAATTTATGTATAAACAAAGCGTTTTCAAAGAAACAAAATTTGGATTATCATACAAGAGCTCACACTGGAGAAAATCCATACAAGTGCAATCTGTGTAACAAAGCGTTTTCAAAGAAACATAATTTGGATTATCATACGAGAGCTCACACTGGAGAAAAACCATACATGTGTAATTTGTGTGACAAAGCATTTCAACAGAAACAAAATTTGGATTATCATACAAGAACTCACACTGGAGAGAAACCATACAAGTGCAGTTTATGTAACAAAGCGTTTTCAAAGAAACATAATTTGGATTATCATACAAGAGCTCACACTGGAGAAAAACCATACATGTGTAATTTGTGTGACAAAGCATTTCCACAGAAACAAAATTTGGATTATCATACAAGAACTCACACTGGAGAGAAACCATACAAGTGCAGTTTATGTAACAAAGCGTTTTCAAACAAACATAATTTGGATTATCATACAAGAGCTCACATTGGAGAAAAACCATACATGTGTAATTTGTGTGACAAAGTATTTCCACAGAAACAAAATTTGGATTATCATACAAGAACTCACACTGGAGAGAAACCATACAAGTGCAGTTTATGTAACAAAGCGTTTTCAAACAAACATAATTTGGATTATCATACAAGAGCTCACACCGGAGAAAAACCATACACGTGCTATTTATGTGACAAAACATTTTCCATAAAGTCTAGCCTGACACTTCATGCAAGAATTCACACTGGAGAAAAACCACACATTTACACGTTTTGCAAAAAAATATTCTCGTGCGTTAATATTCTTCATGCGCATTCGAGATCCCACACTGGAGAAAAACCAAACAAGTGCAGCTTATGTCACAAAGCATTTACAGAGAAGTGTAATCTGAAACGGCATACAAGAATCCACACTGGAGAAAAACCGTACATGTGTATTTTATGCTGCAAAACATTTGGAGATATATCTGCTTTCAAAGTCCACACAAGAATCCACACTGGAGAAAAACCATACACTTGCAATTTATGTCACAAATCCTTTACACTCAAAGGTGTTCTAGAAAACCACAGAAGAACCCACACTGGAGAGAAACCTTACAAATGCAATATGTGTCACAAAGCCTTTGCGTATGGAAATGGTCTGGAATATCATAAAACCGTCCACACGGGTGAAAAACCATACAAGTGCAGTTTATGCCATAAAACATTTATACAGAAGACTGACCTGGATTGTCATACAAGAACTCACACTGGAGAAAAGCCATACGTTTGCCAGTTATGCAACAAAACGTTTTCGCATAGAAGTAGTCTTCACGTGCATGCACGAACCCACACCGAAGCAAAGCCATACATGTGCAAATTATGTCACAGAGCATTTTCACAAAGTGGTAATCTTAGAAGACACATGAAAACACATCCTGGATGAGCGGCATAAAAGGATGGAATATTTGTTGAGATTATTGGTCTAAAGACCACTGTGAAAACTCGTAGTGGAGAAAAATCATACCTGGACGATTTATAAATATTAAAACTTTGTGTCTATTGCAAGTTTCAACGCAAGTATTCCATGGAAATTGTTTTGGATAGGAATTCAGTGGAACCACTTACGATTAGCAACTGTGTTGAAGGCAAAAAAAACAAAATCCATGCATGAACTTTTATCCATATAGAGAAATAAAGTTAATTCCAGTTGAAAACTGCTTTCAGGAAATCATTCTTGACATAAATCCTTTTCCTCCGGTGCCTGATGGTTTTTGAATCTGAGGTGAAACGTTTGAAATTGACATGGAACATGATCAGCATCAATACTATAAGAATTCCCAGGAAGGTACATTTCAGGAACAATTTGATAATGCAACGTTAAAATTACTTTCTTTGATCACAGAGAACAAGACTATCAAAGTTTCTTCGTTTCAGCATTTTAATTTTACACGAGATATTGATTGTTGCTACATTAGTACGTCTTGACAAGACGTTACCTGCAAGATCTATGTTCATGTTATGATGTTTGCCCATTAATCCAGTTATGTTCTCAGGCGTCAACATTGTTCATGACATCTGCTCCAGATTTGAGTTATTTTGAATTTTACTGATTGTCTAATTTAATTAGTATACCAGCCGCATAGGATTAAGCATTTTTCAATACCAAATGCGTTCTGCCGTTATATACAGTACGAGAGTCTTTAATTTCTTCACGAGTTTCAGTTGACTATATTGTAGTATGTTAAAGCTGGAGTTACGACCGGAAAAAACGGATAAGTCGATGGTTTTGTAGTGATTATTAATTTTTATGTCTTAAATTACAATGACTTCCTTGTGCTGTAAAATTGTTGCACTTATTATACTATACAAAGGTACTTCACCGTGTAGCAGCGAGCTGCCTTGCTGGGTTTTGCATTTCACTTAATAATAATAATATTTAATAATGATAATAATAATAATACTATAGTAGTAGGACTAAGGTCTAAGGTAAGGTAGTATTATGGTCCCAATAACTAGTCTCCTGAGGCAGCTATAGGCATGAAGTGTTAGCGATTTCGTTTTTTTTATATGAGGGTAACTGACCAGTCCTGTCTCCGCCGTCTGATCTTCGCATCGACAGTGTAATGTTAGTGTACTCAGTAAAGCTTACTTCGTTAGGGGGTCAGATGGAGCCGTAAACTTGAACAAATTTATGCTTTGGCGGGGATTTGAAACCCCGACCTGACGATCGGCAGTGAAGCACGCTACTCAAAGGACCGCCGCGCATCCCTTACACGTCGACATAAGTTATTGGTTACTCATCTGTTAAATGTTATTCTTTAATACTTCTATTATTCGCCACAGACTTCACGCCATGAAATAGCGCCATCTATGGAACGTACGGTGATTGATTATGCGCGACATCTGTCGACTGCTACGATACTAATCGAATGCTTCGACTTCTGCACTCGTTCAGTTGAGATTCCTTAGGTCACGATAGACTATAGTGGTTAGCGTGCCGGACCATTACCTTCTATCTAGAAGGCAATGGTTTGACTGTCAACGGAGTTCGATTCACCACCAGGGCAGAAATATTAGTTTCGAGATTTTGGCCAACTGATGTAGAATGAGTACACTGATCGTACACTGTCATTTGGTAGATCAGACGGTAAGAGAGGAATGGTTCAATGGTCACTTGCCTTCATATGCCGAGGCTAAGAAAATGAACTCGTTAACATTTCAAACCCATAGCCGCCTCTCGGGGTAGATTAAAGGACTGCTTATGAGTGTCAAGCATGAGGAAAGGTTAAGAAAATATACAGTAAGGCCAATCCGGTTTCGATTGGGTTCTACAATGGATTACAATTGCACGGTTTCACTTTAAATGACCATCGATTGATGCCTGTGAATTATGACAAATGGCGCTACATAATTAATTAGATTACATTACACTGGAAATCTATAAAAGCAAGAAATGCGCGGTAATGTAAAGCAGGAATTTGATAATGCACGATAAGGAAGTTAAGGTATGTAAGTAGACTTGTGTTAATGTAAGAGACGATTTGCTCACGTTTAGGAAACACGCAAACAATTACAGTATAGGGTAAGATGGGGCAATTATCCCCGTAGGCAGCTACTAACTCTATGAATTCTGCAAAGGAGTTGTTACTGGTTTTCATTCTATATTGGTGTATATACTGATTACCGATTAGAGTAGTAAGTGGTATACCTAGTTACCCAGAGGCGTAGCGACCGCCCTCCGTACCCTCCGACCGGAGGGGGCCCCGCAAGGAAGCCCTAAAAGTGGCAAAAAATAACCGTGAACGGCGTGAAGTCATTTTGATACTGTTTTGATACATCACATAATGCTATTAGCTACGTCTTCAGTTGTCTGTCGGTCATTTCGATTTTTCAATACGGAAATGGAATACATGTAGGCCTACACTGTAGGCGTAGGCCTATGTAAACATAATATGAACCATGTATATTGTATATTACTGCATTCCAGTTTCCGCATTGTAAGGGACCCCGGACGTATGTTCGGAGGGGGCCACGTTCTTTGTTGCTACGGCTCTGTAATTACCTGACAAATGACATACTCTCTTAAAATAAAATACAGCTCTGCTTGATACTGCTCCCGGTCTCCTTCCAAAGTTCAGAAGTGCACGCATGATCATACGACAGAACATCGATGGCGCTGAGCAATTCTGAACGAAGGACTTGCTCAAGGTCCCTACAGAGTGACCGCCTGAATGGAGGTTTGAACCCCTACTCTCCGCGTTACCGGCCGAGCTCTCTTCCATTCGGTTTTCGTGTCCCAAAATAGTGTGTAGATTCACTGTAGAATGGGTTTTAAAGCATGGACGCGCGTCAACAAGTCTTAATGTTGAGACCGGGCTGGCCGGAAATGTGTATGTAGACTTCCCTTCAATAAACTGTAGGCCCTAGATGACTCGGTTGTTCACGTTATAGTCTATGTTCAAACTTTGTTGCAGCTTTGTACAGCCAGATCTTGCCGAGGGATAAGCCGTTCCAGAAAACCATCTGTCTTTCTCCCGACGTAGTTTTGACAGCCTGAGGGATTAATACTACCTCGGGTAAAAAATAATAATAATAATATCGTACCAGACACCCACCGCACAGTCTTCGGACATAGTTTCATAGCCTGAGGGAACAGAACTACCTCGGGTGCAAAAAAAGAAATAATAACAGTACTAGTACTAGTAGCAGCAGTAGTCCCAATAGCTACTCCCCTGAGGCAGCTATAGGCATGACGTGTTAGCGAATTCGTTTTTTTTCTATGAGAGTGACTAACTCCTCTCTGCGCCGTCTGGTCTTTCCACCAACGGGGTTATGTTAGTGTACTCAGTAAAGCTAAATTCGTTAGTGGGCGCAGATGGAACAGAACTCTTGAAACAAATTTATTCGTTGGAGGGAATTTGAACCCCGACCTGACGATCGGCAGTCAATCACGCTACCAAAAGGACTACAGCACACCCTTTAGACGTTGACATAAGTTACGGGTTACTAATTTGTTAAATGTTACTCTTTAATACTTGCATTATTCGCCACAGTCTGCACGCTATGAAATAGCGCCATCTATGGAACGTACATTGAGTAATAATGAGCGACACCTGACGATTGCTACGATACTAATCGAATGCTTCGACTTCTGCACTCGTTCTGTTGAGATTCATTGGGGCACGATGGACTAGTGGTTAGCATGATCCACCATTGCCTTCCATCTAAAAGGCAATGGCTGGACTGTCAGTGGGAAGATCAGAAGGCAAGAGAGAGGACTGGTCACTTGCCTCGATATGCCGAGGCTAAGAAAATGAACTCGTTAACATTTCATACGCATGGCTGCCTCTCGGGGTAGATTAAGGGACTTCTTAAGAATGTAAAGCATGAAGAAAAGGCTAAAGCTATGAAAATGTACAGTGAGGCCAGCTCCGGTTTCGATTGGGTTTCTACTATGGATCACAATTACACGGTTTCACTTGAAACGACCATCGATTGATGCCTGTGCATTATGCAATTGGCGCTATATAAGTCGTTACATTACATTACATTACATTAGAAAGCTATGGAAGCAAGAAATGCGCGGTAATGTAAAGCAGGGATTCGCTAATGCACGATAAGAAAGTGAAGACTTGTGTTAATGTAACAGGAAATATGCTCACGTTTCACAAACGAATACAGGGTATAGGGTAAGATGGGACAATTATATATCCGCGTAGGCAGTTATTAACTCTGTGAATTCTGCAAAGGAGCTGAGCTGACGTCGTTACTGGTTTCCGTTCCATATTGTTGTATATATTGCTTATCGATTAGAGTCGTAACTGATATCTTACTACCTTACAAAAGACATACTCTCTAGAAATATAATACGGATGTGTTTGATATTCGCTTCTTCCAAAATTCAGGAATGAACGACAGAACATCGATAGCGCTGAGTAATTATCAGTGAAGGACTTGCTCAATGCTCAAGGTCCTTACACAGTGACCGCCTGAGTGGAGGTTCGAACCCGTACTCTCCGCCTTACCGGCCCAGCACTCTCTCCATTCGGCTTTCGTGTCCCAAAATAGTGTGTAGATTAACTGTAGAATCGGTCTAAAAGTATGCACGTGCTTCAACACTTAATGTTGAGCTCGGGCGCGCCGGAAATGTGTATGTAGATTGTAGACTTCCCTGCAATAAACTGTAGATGACTCGGTTGTTGACGCTAGTCTTTGTCCAAACTTTGTTGCAAAATATCCACATTCATGTATGAAAATCAGCTCCACAAAAGCTGTAGACTACATTTTTAAAGAAAGTCCAGCCATATTTAATTAATACCACAAATTCAAAATCACAGTAAATGTTAAATCAAGTGTTTAATGCGAACTGTACAAAAAGTTGGACATCAAACATTATTGGAGCTATACACAGACAACGGCCTATTTGGTAAAATTGTATGAGCCCCAACTATGTAGACTAACAGTCTAATCTTGAAGCCTAAACATATAATCCAACTGTCTTAATTCAAGTCATTCTGCTAAACAGCTATTATGGATAAATTATACGTATGCTTTGATTTCCATATCACGCAGGCAGTATTTGGTGGATAAGGAAACCTGGAACAAACCATATCAACAGTCTTGTTGTCAAGACCTTAAACCTCAAGACCAAGACCAAGACCAAGACCTTGAACCTCAAGACCAAGACCAAGACCAAGACCTTGAACCTCGAGACCAAGACCAAGACCTTGAACCTCAAGACCAAGACCAAGACCAAGACCAAGACCCAAAAAATCGAAATCAGGTCAAGACTTCTAAAAATTGTCAAGTCGGAATATTCGCTATTTTAATGAAAATATGAATCTTTTATTTTATTCAAGCAAATTCATTTTAAATGAAAACTGCAGAGAAATCCGAATTTGTATTCAAAAGTCCTTCATGCAACCTCTTATACCAAATGCCTTTTGTATTTAAAAAACCAATTCGCTCAGAATTTTCTGACCAAGACGTGCCTGGTGGGCCTCATAAAAATTCCGCCATGTGAAAAAAATACGTTCTACAGGTGCTGAAGTCGCTGACACACACAGAATAGATTTTCAAGCACTGGATGTAAATGTACAGATAGTGAGTCTTTTTGAAATCTTCCCATGGTTTATCATACCGTCTGATACAGAATAACTGTTGCTGTTGCCAATGGGTTTTCCTGACCAGCATGACTTGTATCCATCCATAGATATTGGTCGTATGCTGCAAGCAGGCTTGATACAGAATTCTTGAGTTCTGTTAAATGACTGTTCATATTAACAGCCGGTCTTGGTCTTGGTCTTGCGAGACCAAGACCAAGACCTTGAACCTCAAGACCAAGACCAAGACCAAGACCTTGAACCTCAAGACCAAGACCAAGACCAAGACCTTGAACCTCAAGACCAAGACCAAGACTTTTAAAATCGAACTCGAGTGCACTCGAGACCAAGACCTTGGTCTCGAGGACAACAAGACTGCATATCAACTTTTAAAAACACATCTTCAGCGAATATCAACCGCAGATTACTCTTACCACAACTTTGATTTAAACGATTAACAAATCAACGGAATCGAGGCTAACAAATTATACAATTATCACAATATGACAACATCGTTTCGAAGTCTCATCACAGATTATACCACAGTCCTTCCCAATCACTTGGTGGCGCTACTGTTTTCAGCAGCACACGTATACTATACGCAAAACCATGCATGTGTTACTATTGTAAAAGCTGATTATGCTGCGTGCAATATTACATGCACGTGTCACTGTAAGATAGTATTTTTTTACAGAACCTCTTCAGACCTGAATACAGGTGTTCTGAATGTGCCTATGAGTCGTTTTGAAAAGGTGTCTATAACGTTATTAGCGTATATTGGCTTATGCATGCGTTGCTGCAGTTAGGTAGGACTATTCCCGGAGATGAGTTATTCACGGCCATCAGAGCTCACTTATTTATACCTGGGCAGAAACTCAGGTGTTCATCGATGACTCAGGTATTCGTGGCCAGAGCTCGGGTGTTGATGGTCACGAGCTCAGTTATTCATGGCCAGAAGAAGTTCAGGTATTCATGGTCATAAGTTCAGATATCTGTGGCTTGGAACTCAGGTATCCCTAATTTCCTAATTTCCAAGTTTCCTAATTTCGATTATATCCGAGAATGAGGTATAGGGGCCATCCACATATTACGTACGCACTTAGGGGGGGTCGGGGGGTCGGATTTTGGCGATTTTGCGTACGGGTGCGAACGGGGGGGGAGGGGGGGTAACAAAATGTGTACGTACCCAAAATAAATTTATAATTATGACGTCCACATTAGCCTATTTATAACTCTGTATTATCCTATAGTCGTCCCATGGCATTTTATTACATTATATAAAAGCCATGTGCAGTTATTCTGTGCTGTGAACGACACCTATAATTTGTCTATATTGGCCCTTCAATAATCTGGCCTAAAGTGCAGACAGGCTGCCTGGAGACACTTTCTGCAGCTGGTCATCGGGGGGGAGGGGTGCGTCAAACGTACGTACTCAGGGGGGGGGGGTGGTTGAAGAAAGTACGCTTGCGAACAGGGGGGGGAGGGGGTCCAATTTTCCCGGATTTTTGTGTACGTAATATATGGATGGCCCCATATCCCGTGTGTCTGAACTGTTCTGCATTTGTGATGTTGCAAGATTCTACGCAGGCACTGCTGTTGGAAGGCTTCCAGCTTTTCTCAAGGACCACCATGAGCACCCAGGTAGCAGTCCCATAAAGGAGCACAGGTAGCACGCAAGACGGATTTATGCATCCCTTGTCTAGTCAACTAGGGACCTATTCCCGATTACAGATGTTCATACAGTCACAAGCAATTGTTATTCGCCTTCGAATCTCTGGCTCGTTATTATATAAACAATAAAAGAATTATACATAGGCCTGTGTACATACCATAGAATATCATATTTATATAGACCCGATATTCTATTGTATATTCTTTTGTTCTCGTTCATAACGTCATTTTGACTAATGACATCAGTACAATAAAAACACAAATCGTATGCGCCGACAAGCCTATTATGAATACGTAACAATGTATCCATTTTTAATCGGTGATTATTTCCCGAGTTGCTTTGATGCTTTTATTAATGTTTCATGTCTTATCATCGTAAACACTGTCGGCTTATTCTCGTATTTGTTCAGGGCCACTCCCGCGTACGATGGCCACAGATACAGACTGGGACGGAACTTGGATCCTGTTTCGCCACAAAGTGCCCATATTTATTCTGCAAGATGTTCAAATGACGTGGAGAGCGTTTGATTTACTCATTTCCTCAGTAATAAAATTTTGCTCGCTCTACGTCTTCAACGGCAGCTTCTTGAATTTTTTTATCACTTTTTATCAGAACAACCAACGTTCGTAAACTGTATCGCTAAAAGTTTTAGTCACTGTCTGTCGATTGGAACCAAAATTGTGGTTTAAGAAGCCTGACAATGCTCATTTTACAGATCGGGCACTTGTACTGGCACTTGTACTGGCACTTGTCCTGGCACTTTTGCTGGCATTTGTACTGGCACTTGTACTGACACTTGTGCTGGCTTTTTCAGCAGACAACCGAACATCTGCCAAGGCAATTTTACCACTGTCTGCGTTGCCATCCCTTTTGTCATCACTATCAATCATCATTGTCTTCATAATCAGAATAAGATCAACATTGTGTCCGCTCTTGAGCATTATTTTTCACGATTCCTATGCTTGTCTCCAGACTGTGGCCATTACTGTGTTCCTCGACAAATCCAGATCAACTCCAGGTCTTAGCCAACCAGCAGATCTCATCATGACCTTATAAAAGTCTTGATATTATAGCACATTTCCTAAGACTCTACACGATTATCAAGGCATCAACATCGAATTCTTTCCATCATACTATACAAATCAGGACGAGGGCACAGTACAAGATGCTCTGAGATTGCCATGACAGTCAATGTACACAATTCCAGGAGGAACGAACCACTGTGAGGATCAGAGGCGTAGCGACCGCCCTCCGTACCCTCCGACCGGAGGGGGCCCCTTCCTGGAAGGGGGCCCCTAAAAGTGGCAAAAAATAACCGTGAACATAATATGAACCCTGTATATTGTATATTACCGCATTCCAGTTTCCGCATTGTAAGGGGCCCCCAGGCCCGGACGTATGTTCGGAGGGGGCCACGTTCTTTGTTGCTACGGCTCTGGTGAGGAAAGGTTCCGCCACGAGAGTCCGGGAATGTTTTGGAAAGCCTAGTCTTAATGAATTCCGCAGCAAAAAGGTAGATTTTCTTAGTTAAAACACCTCATTAAAACAAACCAGAGATTAAACTTCATTTGCAAAAGTCAGACTCCGGGAACTCGCGGGTCAGAGTTTATAGATAAATAAACTAAATAAGAGTACGACTTCCTTGTGTATAGGACAACTGTCGGACTTCTAAATTTTGACAAGATGAAGTCCACGGGAATCATGGGATGCAAGAACTGGCAAGACTTCAGACGCATGAGGTCACGACCTTTGTATTTAGAACGAACCACGTCGTCCACGCAATCATCGTCAGCTACCTGTAACAGAAAATCCAAAATCATTCACAGATTTCAAGCTTTCTTAACTCGATTCTTATCAAGCTATTGCGACTGAACAGTTGCCACTCAAATCATAGCCAGGTGCTTGTTGCCCCTGTTATCCAGAATTTTCTCAAGACCGAAAACTGAAGAGATCTTCACGCCACTGTGGCTGTAATTCGGTACGCACATTTATTCAGAAAAAGCAAATCATTAGCAGAACCAGTGCCATGGACTACAAAAATATGACTCACTTATCTCAGGCTATACCTGAACTATAAAATATCAATCAATCAAACAATATTGATTTATTGATTGAATTCTGGGACAAGTTCAAGCAAATCAACAAAACAATCAATCAAACTAAGGCATGCAGAAAGGTAAAGGTGCCACAATATTAAGGAAGAATTGCTGGAACCAGCACGTGTACCACGACTAAACCTGGTCATTCTTCAATGCAGCACAAAAGTTCTTACTTACTTACACGATAGACTCATACGGCATGCACGTTTGCCGGTCTGACGCTCGGGGCAATTGGGGTCATCCTCGAAACCCAATTACATGATGCCCAGGAGGCAAACGATCATGCGAAAACTCAATTTATTTCCAGTGAACAAAAAAGATAAACGGTAAGCACTGCAAAACACGATTCATTTTCAATGGACGCGGCGCACGTCTATTGACCTTTTCCGCGCGCACACAAGTGCTCTGTCAACTGTCGCCATGGAAAATCCCCCCAAGGGGGAAAATCCGGGGGTATTGGAGGAGCCGTGCGCCTCATGCCTTGCCTTGCTCAATCTTCCTTGATGGGCAGTGTGTAATCTAGACGTCTTTGGGGGGGGGGTAAATCCCCCCAGGATTGATGTTTCCCCCCAAGGCCAGCAATATTGTAATGTAGACACCTGTTGGGGTGGAAAATCCCCCCCAGGAAACTTGTTTCCCCCCACAAGAGGGGGACTAGATTACAGCCTGCTTGATGGGTGGTGGTAGTGGAGGAAGCAGTTATTATAGATGCTCAGATGCGGATGCGTGATTTTAAGGTACGAGTTGAAATTTAGAATATGGCAGACTGTTAGTTTGCCTGCACGTTAGTCCGCCAAGTTTTACTTATAACTGTAGTTGAACATTTGTACCGCTTCTCCTCAAGAGAAACCCTCAGAGAGTCTCCCTGACTGGACATTTTAACCAGCTGCAAAGATCATGCAGTGCTTTGTACAATCGTCACGAGTTATTCTCACTAAGATGTCAAACAAATCTGGCTAAAACATAGAAAGCATTCAGCAGGATTATAATATATTTCTAAAGCCGGTTGAACTGTGAACCCTATGGGAATATATTAATAGCAATGCTGGTTATGTTGTGCCATACAAACAGCGATAGTTCTTCAAAACTATTTTTGCCATCGACATCGACTGTCATTGATACCGCAAAATGTCGTTAAACTCTTGGTAAATAACCAAACGCAGTATCTGTAAAATGAGACACAAGCGTTGGGACGTTTTATTCTGACTCACACTCAGTCTCTTGCAAACGGTGTGGTTAAAAGTTGTTTAACCAGGTCTGGTATAAACCACGCGCCTCTTACCGGGCCGCTTGAGCACAGCTAAATTCATTAGCGGATCGCTGAGAGCCGCGTTAAGAGTTAATTAACCCCTGCCACATGGTCGATCCCATCAGGGACCGGGCGGCTGAGTCGGAGCTGGACTCGTTCCGGGCATGTAACCGCATTTCAGAGGGAGAGATTTTCATTACATGGGACAGCCCGGCGACGGACGCCCGCCTAAGCCGGAAAAGAACTATCGACACGGAAGGCAAACATTGAGCGGCTGTCGAATATTGATTCGATGAAAACGACAAACGGCAGCAGACGTCCTCACAGGAACGAGCAGACGGCCACGGAGACGTCCAAAGAAAGGAACAGGTTGAAGATGACAATGCCAGCGTCGAAGACCGAGATTAAGCAACGGCTGGCCTTCACTTCCAATCTCTTTTCGCTCAACCGGGTTGATGAGAACGGATAAGATCCGCGAGAAGGCCGCGTCACCGACGAACAACAACATCGTCTAACGTGGGAGTTGCTGAGAATGCTTTCAAAGTCCGTCTTGACCGAGAATTATAAGAAACCTGATAGGACTGGCAACGGACGGTCTAACGCACGGACGCGCGGACGGACTGTGGTCCGCGCAGACGCTATTTTCGGACCGTTCGGCGGGCGGCATTGTAATTGTGTATTCTCGGCTTTGTGATTGCAAGAGCATGTCGAGGAAACCTCAGATGTGAACGACGGTCTGATAGGAGAAGTCCAGCAGGCAGCCGAGGTTGGACACCGGACGACGCAACGAATGCACTTAAGTCGTACATGTTTCCATTGTGATCACAGTACTCACTCTGCACCTGATGACCTAGCATACACGCTGGCCGATAGGTTAGAACGTTCGGCTTAGAGAGTAGAGGTTCGAGGTTCGAGCCTCCGCTCAGGAGGTCATTGTATAATTAAGGACCTTGATCAAGTCCTTCATTCATTAATACGGACATTTATATAGCGCTTCTTCAAGGAGAACTACTCATAGATTTATTCTCACCGCTATGGGTTGAGAATAAATAATGACATTTCTGCAATGAATATATCCAGCTTCCACTCGCACGTATAGTTTTTTGGTGGCACACATATCCAGCTTCCACACGCAGGTATAACTTTTTGGTCGTCTCTCATCCGATTTAAATTTCCTCAATGAAAATATCCAGCTTCCACTCGCAGATGAGTTACAGTAATCTAGGCGACTGGTAACCAATGCATTTGCCAGATATGTCCTTGCCAGAAATGGACACATAACACCTAATATCTGCGAATGTCACGAATGAACTTCGCAATTGCCTAGTCTGATGTGTAATGTTACTTGTTGACTATAATGCGGGATTGTTTTTCGGCAAAGTAGTTCACATAGCACTGTACTCTTGATGTCATATACAATTTTTAAAATTTGCCCACTGTTCTCAGAAATTCCTCTGTCAGCGGGATTTCTTGTCCTCTTGCTAACATCTTTCGATGCCTAGCAATATTTGCTTGATTGAACTTTGCCAGCGGTTGCTATTTGTGTTCAATAAAAATAGGTTTCAATTCAAAACACCAATCTACGCTTAATAGGTTCCAACATTAAATAACAGTAATTAATTGCTGTTAAGAATTTATTGGGCGCCACTACATAATCGCCAAACACCAACTGATGGCATTGAGCAATTATGAGTGAAGGACTTGCTCAAGGTCCATAGCAGACTCCCTTCACAGTAACTGTCTCAGGGAGGCTTGAACCCGTAGTCTTCGCGTAACAAGGCGATACCTCTAAACAATCGGCCACTGTGTCCAGAGGCGTCTATCCCCCCTAAGGCACTGGAGCAACGTCCCTTTCCCCCTCTTCTTCCCTCCTCCCCGTTCCTTCCCCCTCAAAATGGTGGCACACACACTGACAGTTATCCCCCCTATTTCTTGGATGGAGCATTTGCTCCAAGGTTTCTATGGTGAGACGCCCCTGACTGTGTCCCACAATATACCGTAATTAAAGAAGGTGTACTGTGGTCGCCTATACGCCTCCTCCGACTCATCCTTCAATCAAAGGCCACGCCCAACAGATCCATGGTTTCCACTCATCCTTTTATTCCATGGAGGATTGTAAACAACTGTGCTATCTTAATGTTTCTTCATCTTATGAGTTTCCACAGAGGGGCGTGTCCACCGTCCACACGTGCGTTTACCTTACTCTGTTTCCTACGGAGGAGTTTCTTAGAGGTATGACAACCTTTACCTGTCTCAGAGAAGTTTCAACAGAGGCGTGTCCACAGCTGTTACCTTTACCTGTTTCTCCAGAGATGTTAAAACAAACGCTCAAGACGAATTCGTTCGCACTGGCATATCGACTTTATACTGATCTGTTGGCCAATTAAAGTTCTGTGGCGCACTAGAATATGGTATTGTATTGGTATTGTATTCACAGACTCATACTAAAAGCATGCATGTGTAATCCTAAGTATTCTGGCCGTTATGTCGCGCAATTTCCAAAACTCATGAAAGACGGTGATTTATCAAACCCTCCTGGATGCAAATAGGGGTCAAAGCGGTGCAGCGATGACGTCACGTGGACTGACCACTGAATGACCGGTCATCAATATTCGGCCGTTGCGGCAGCATTGATGTCCGTCTTATTACTCGATTAAGACGGTGTATTGTCAATAAACCGCGGCTGTCTGGAGGAGCGGAGTAACGAGCAGCTGCAGGTAAACTAGGTTCAGGTGGGCTTTGATGTTTACCGCCGTCTGCAATAAGACGCAGCCTTAGCAAAGTGCATCATCGCCTACGCAGCACAGGTGTGTGTTCCAGAGGAGATTTTTCCCTTTCTTCCTCGTGGTCAGTTTGGCTTCGTTTGGACTTCGGAATCACGAAGAACGACATGGAAAGTAGGGTAATGTGGGGTAAGATAAGGCCAGATAAAATAAAGTATCTGATCTTCTGGATGTTTCTTGGTTACGGCTTGGGGTTGTCCTGATCACGGCTTGGGGTTGACCTGATAACGACTTGGATTGACCTGATTACGGCTTGGGCTTGACATGATTACGACTTGGGGTTGACCTGATCACGGCTTGGGGTTGATCTGTCGCTTGGGGTTGACCTGATTACGGCTTTGGGTTGATCTGATAACGACTTGGATTGATCTGATTACGGCTTGGGGTTGACCTGATTACGGCTTAGGGTTGACCTGATTACGACTTGGCGCTGACTCGATTACGGCTTGGGGTTGACCTGATTACGGTTAGGGATTGACCTAAATACAGCTTTGGGTTGACCTGATTACGGTTTGGGGTTGACCTGATTACGGTTTGGGATTGACCTGAATACGGTTTGGGGCTTACCTGAATACGGTTGGGGTTGACCTGATCACAGCTTCGGGTTATATGTGCCGTCGGTTGATGCCTTGTGAGCCGACTCTACAGAAGTTACTACTCGGGGCCGACGACACTGAAATGCAGAAGACCCTAAGGTATGATGGAGCAGAGCCAACAAGACATTTGCGTATAAGAATCAGGATCTTAAGCTGGATATGCTGCTGGACAGGGAGCCAGTACAAAGTATCCCGCATGAAGAAAGTCATATGTACAAACCTAGGTATGCCCGTAACTAATCATATCATATCATATCATATCATATCATATCATATCATATCATATCATATCATATCATATCATATCATATCATATCATATATCATATCATATCATATCATATCATATCATATCATATCATATCATATCATATCATACAATATCATATCATATCATATCATAATCATAATATATTATATTGGACGACAATAGATCAGGGCTGTAGTGGTAAAATTTGAGGTGAGTATACGCTACCGGTGAGCAGCGGCGTCACTAGGGCTGGTGTGACCCAAAAAATGCGAAGACCTTTTTTAGGATTTCGTCTAAGAAAAATTTCAGACTTTTTACCAATTCTCTGAAAATTTTCTCACTTTTTACGATTTCGTCTCTGAAAAAGTTGATGACCTTTTTTCTAGTCATTCGCCCTAAAACCTTTCAAAACCTCTCTTTTTTCTCAGAATTTCATTGCTCAGTGGCTATACGGTCTCTACAGAGGTAAGTATACGCTGTATACCCGCGTATACCCTCGTCTAGAGACCTGAGTATACGCTCTCAAATTTCTCTAGAGGCGAGTATACGCTGTATACCCGCGTATACCCTCGACTACAGCCCTGCAATAGATTAGTCTATATTGGATTAGATTAAACTGGACTACAATAGATTACAATAGATTAAATTAGATCAGATTAGATAAGATAAGATTGGGAGGGAGGGAGGAGGTGACATACTTGATGTTGCTGTTGCAGTCCGTCGCATACTTGTGTCGCAGTGGCCAGATCTCGAGCAGGTACCTCAGAAGATCGGAGTGGCGCCGGAAGTTGAATGCTTCCGGCGGACTCTCGTTACCCGGATGCTGGAAAGACGACGGACAGAAGAAGACCGGTCCGAGACAGACGGACAGGTCAGCGCTGGTCATTCCGTTGACCGATGACTCGAGGGACACTCGCACGAGATGGTCAAGCAGGAAGGTCAGTGTGTCCTGTGCACGAAACAGACAAACAATGACCAACGTTGGGTACTAGGTTACGTATGTGGCGGAGCGAACATGGTCACTCAGAATTCTATTTGTCTGTATGTGTGTGTCTGTTTGTCTTTGTCTCTTTGTCTGTATCTGTCCATCTTCCTTTCTTTCTTTCTTTCTGTCTGTCTGTATCTATCTATCTATCTGTCTGTTCTCCTCTTTGTTTCTCTCTACGTCTGTATCTGTCTGCTGTAACCGTCTGTCTGTCCTGTTTCCTCTGTCTCTCTCTATGTCCGTGTCTCGCTTTTATCTCGAGGTCTGTCTGTCTGTCTGTATATGTCTGTCTCTTTTCTCTCTCTTTCTGTTTCTCTCTTTGTCTGTCTGTCTGTCTGTCTGTCTGTCTGTCTGTCTGTCTGTCTGTCTGTCTGTCTGTCTCTCTCTCTCTCTCTCTCTCTCTCTCTCTCTCTCTCTCTCTCTCTCTCTCTCTCTCTCTCTCTCTCTCTCTCTCTCTCTCTCTATCTGTCTCAGTCTATCCTTTTCGTCTGTGTATTTGTCTGTCCGTCTCTTTCTACCTCTGTCTGTCTGTCTGCCTGCCTGGGCGTCTGTTTCTATCTGTCTGTCTGCCTGTCTAAGTATTATCCAAGTACGTAAGTAAGTATACTCTTTATTAACAAATTGCTATTCGCACTTTGGTGTACAGGCATCTATATGTATGCCAACATGTCTATCTGTCTCTCTGTCTGTCTGTCTATCTGCCTGCCTGCTGTCTGTCTATCTAGTTGTCTATCTGTCTCTCTGTCTGTCTCTCTGTCTGTCTATCTGCCTACCTGTCTGTCTATCTATCTGTCTGTCTGTCTGCCTGTCTATCTATCTGTCTGTCTGTCTCTCTGTCTGTTTATCTGCCTGCCTGTCTGTCTGTCTATCTAGTTGTCTATCTGTCTGTCTAATCTGTCTGTCTATCTCTCCGTCTGTCTGTAAGTCTGTCCGTCTGTCTATAAGTCTGTCTGTCTGTCTGTCTGTCTGTCTGTCTGTTATTAAAGAAGACAGACCCAGTTAACCTATAGCCGTATCGATGACTTGGCGCAACATCTTCCTTCTCTTGAATCTTTGTTCAGCGGAAGAATGTGTCATTAAAAATCGTTTCCTATTCCGTTGATAAATACGGGTCCGGGGTCACTGAGTGCGACCGAGACAATTTCGATCGTTATGGCTTTCGCAGATAATTTATCAGAACGGACAGAGACGAAGAGACGCGGAACTTCCGCAGCAAACCTGAAATTCTTTAGTGCACCAGGTTCAACGAGGACTGAAGTCGATACAGAAATTGCATTTGAAAATGGAAGAAGGTAAATAGATAGATCATTAGGACGGAGTTAATATAGAGGTCACACAGTAATTCGAATCGGAGGCCGGTTAGTCAGTCGCCAGGTGAAGGGCTGTTATAGTTATCCGGGTGTTTGAAGGCGATAGAGAAATTGTAAATTTTGATGTGTTTCTTGAAAGAAGAAAAGGAGTTCGTAGCAACATTGGTAGTCGATTCCATTGTGGCAGCAATACGAATGCACGAGAGTCATGGACAATAATAAATAACTAAATAGCCACAATAAAGATGATAATAATAATTATTATTGTTATTGTTATAATTATTGTTATTATTATTATTATTATTATTGTTATTATTATTATTATTATTATTATTATTATTATTATTATTATTATTATTATTATTATTATTATTATTATTATTATTATTATTATTAGCAGTAGTCGTAGTAGAAGTACTACTACTACTACTACTGCTAATAGTAGTAGTAGTAGTAGTAGTAGTAGTAGTAGTAGTAGTAGTAGTAGTAGTAGTAGTAGTAGTAGTAGTAGTAGTAGTAGTAGTAGTAGTAGTAGTAGTAGTAGTAGTAGTAGTAGTAGTAGTAGTAGTAGTAGTAGTAGTAGTAGTAGTAGTAGTAGTAGTAGTAGTAGTAGGAGCAGCAGCAGCAGTATTTTAGTATTATACATATTTATTGAGCATCACTATCTAATGATCAAGCATCAATCGACGGCGCTGAGTAACTGTGAGTGAGGGGCTTGCTCAAGTTCTCTCCACTGAGAGTTTCGGTTACAAATTCATCAGATAGGCTTACGTTTAAGATTTACAAGCAGTGGAGACTAGCCATTGTCTCCAGTGGCCAATTCAACCACTGCATCTTTGCAGACAAAAGGCAACAGAGGCGTGTAGAGAGGTAGCAAGGTAACGGTAACGATCGAAACCTCTAGTAACTAAAATTGACGGAGTCACCTGAACATCTAAGCGGCGCAATAGAAGTCATTAGACCAGATCAGTAAAGGTAAAGATCCTGTGACCTGCAGAACCAGTCCCGTCGATAGGTAAAAAGGTAAAGGTAGCACGCTTGTCAACATTCATTAATTAGTTCATTCGTTCATTCATCCAATCATCCAATCATCAACTCATTCATCCACCAATCATTCATCCATTCATCCATCCATTCATCCATTCATTCATTCATTCATTCATTCATTCATTCATTCATTCATCCATTCATCCATCCATCCATTTATCCGTTCATTCATCCATTCGTTCATCAATCCATTCGTACAATCATCCATTCATCTATCAATGCGTCCATCAATTCATCCACCCATTCATTCATTCGTCCATCCATTCATCAATTTATGCATCCATTCATCCATTAATTCGTACATCCATCCATCCATTCACCAATCCATCCATTCATCCACACATCCATTCATCAATCCATTCATTCATCCACCCATTCATTCATTTAGAGCACTTGCTTAGCGCCTCTTCAAGATAACTACTCAGAGGCGCTCTCAGCCCCGGCGGAAACCGCGTCGGAAAGGAAGAACATTGTTTCATAGAAAGTGCGTGCAGAATCCGTTGCTAAGACGACACGAAGACAGTAACAACGCAACACAACAATTCCGAATCATAATCCTGAGGTCAAAAGATCATTTGACTGAGGCTCAGACACGACAGGCGCAATCAACATGAGGCGTTGTGGCTCAGTGGTAAGTTCGGCGCCTTGTGACCGGAGGGTTGCAGGTTCGAATCCCACTCTAGCCGCTGCGTACGGACCTTGGGCAAGTCCTTCACTCGCGATTGCTCGTGGCGCTTCGGCGTAAAAATTCCGGCACAGTATCAAATGCTGTAGTCGGGAGCGCCTCTGAGTAGTAGTTGACTTCGAGAGGCGCTATATAAATATCTGGAATAAAATAAATTTTAAAAAATCAACCAACAGAGGACTCCCTCCTTACCTCAAGGCGACCATACACCCCACCGATCCGATCCAAACGGATCAGTTCAGTGTACGGCAGCCTTCGCCAATACGCCACACCTTACCCAGCCATTTTCTTAAATAACCATTCAAAGAAACCGACAAGGACATACAGACACACCCAAACAGACAACGAGACGGACGCGCACGGCGTCGTTACGCAAGGCAGAGTCGGGGCGACGTCACCGCCAACCACCTGCTACGCGGTCGGAGAAAGGCGCGCCACTTGCAAGCCCCGTCGTCATTAGCGGGTCCTTTGAAGCATCGTCGGCGCCGATAATTGACCGAAGACTGGAAGCTTTGCTTCAGACAAAACGATAAACAAAGCCTTCAAATAAACCAGTCGACACAACGACGAACGCACGCACGCACGAACCGCCCGACTCGCACGGGATTTACTTGTCAGACGAACGCTTTGGTCAGAGGGAAGGATGGATGGACAGATGGACGGAGACAGAGAGATAGACAGACAGACATACAGACGGACGGACACTGATAGACATACATCAGGTAGGCATGTGGTTCTATGGACAGACTGGCGATCAGATAAAGCCTTCAAACAAACCGACAAACAGACAGACAGAATCAGACAGACAGAAAGACAGACACAGATAGACATGCAGAAAACAAACAGTACGAGTGAGAGACATAGATAAACAGACAGACAGACAGAGACAGATAGAAAGATATACAGAGCGAGAGACATAGATAAACAGACATGCACAGACAGGCGGTCGGACAGACACACACAGATAGAGAGAGAGACACACACAAGAGAGAGAGAGAGAGAGAGAGAGAGAGAGAGAGAGAGAGAGAGAGAGAGAGAGAGAGAGAGAGAGAGAGAGAGAGAGAGAGACAGACAGACAGACAGAGACAGACAGGCAGAGACAGAGAGAGAGAGAGAGAGAGAGACAGGGAGGGAGACAGATAAAGAGACAGATAAAGAGAGAGAGAGAGAGAGACATAGAGAGACACACACAGACAGAGACAGACAGAGACAGAGGATCACCAAGAGGTACATAGATCTTGTCGTGGCCAGATGAATGGGACCAGTGAGACCACCCATCAACAATCACACGAGACAGAAAAACAGATGAAACTGCCAATCGCTGCAGCAGAGGCCCGAAAGAAAAATTACTCAATGAATCTCGCCATTTATCAAGCTCCTTTACCTTCCACGCTCAGACCAATCAGCAAAACAAAACCCAACTTTAAAGACCTTAAACGAACCTTAGTAGTTTACCAACCAAAATTAACACGAAATAAATATCTATTAATACTAACATTAAATCGTATACAATCTAATTGTTATTGTAATTAGTAACTTCTATGGCGTCAGTTTCTAATGCACAAGGCATCAACCGATGGCACACTAAAGCTTAGTCCCGAACAGTATATAACTGAACAGTGCATACCTGAACAGCAGTATGTATGTTACGATATGTAACAGTATTCATGTAACAGTATGCATGTGACACTATGTGACAGGATGTATGTAAAATATGTGAGTATGTATGTAATAGTATGTATGTATCTGTATGTAACAGTATTTTATTCCGGATATTTCTATAGCGCCTCTCGAAGTCAACTACTACTCAGAGGCGCTCCCGACTACAGCATTTGATACTGTGCCGGAATTTTCACGTCGAAGCGCCACGAGCAATTGCGAGTGAAGGACTTGCCCAAGGTCCGTACGCAGCGGCTAGAGTGGGATTCGAACCTGCAACCCTCCGGTCACAAGGCGACGAACTTACCACTGAGCCACCACGTCCCACAATGCCCGCCCGTATGTATGTAAAATATGCAATAGTATGTATGTAACAGTATGTAACCGTATACATGTTACAAAATGTAATAGTATGCATGTAAGATATGTAATAGTATGTATGTAACAGTATGTAACAGTATACATGTTACAAAATGTAATAGTAGGCATGTAAGATATGTAATAGTATGTATGTAACAGTATGTAACAGTATGTATGTTACAATATGTGACAGCATGTATGTAAAATATGTAAGAGTATGAATGTAACAGTATGTAACAATATGCATGAAAGTCACGTCGAGTACTTAAAACGCGCTATATTAGGTATCTTGATACACACATAGATAATCACGATAACGTCATTAGATTGCCTAAACAGATAATCAGACCACGGCAATCCTAATATTATTGCCATTAGTGAGATTCAAGCGCAATTGCCTAACGGAAGAAGATGACAGACGGGAGACTGTCAACTCAGGAGCACTGACACTCATGAGGGAGACTGTCAACTCAGGAGCACCGACACTCACGAGGGAGACTGTCAACTCAGGAGCACTGACACTCATGAGGCAAAAATCACGCCATAAGATAAGGCTGCATATTCATTGATTGCCCATCAGACTGATGATGATACGACCCTCGCAAATACTGAGAAATCGGAGGCCTGACTGATACAGCAGCAGCAGTCCATCATCGAACAGCCAATGAGAAGATAAATATGCGAGACGGCTTCAGATGACTCGATAAGCTGGACAAGGTTTCTCAGTTTACTGACGGCGCATACGCACGCCATCGCATCATACATTAAGCCATCCGCTCCGTCGGACCTGACGTGTAATTATATATCCAACAGAGAGTGTCTGTGTGTGTGACGTAAAAATTTATTTATATAGCACCTTGTGAGATTCTTAAACGGCGCTTTACAAATAGTCAAATACATACATACATAATACTTTCATTCATGCATACAAACGTTCATACTTATATACATGTCGCGGTCGACTCCTTCGATCGCAACGACGAACCAACGAAGGAACTATTAAAAGATCTTTAATTAAAAATAAAGTCGATTAAGTGTAAAGTAAGTCAACTCGTCTATCAAATATCACAATCGTAGACAGCACACAGGTTGGCTGGTCTCGATTGAACGTCATACGATCAATGTTTCAACGTTTACAAATCTTCGTCAAAAGGCCCTTAATGTACAGCAGGTCTATCTTATATAGAGTTCTCCCGGATTCCAGAACGTTCTGTGACGTCACTGTACTTTTCCCTGGAAAGTCCTACTGAACACGTATATCCTTGTTGCATGCACCGAATTAATGTTGACAGCTTGTTGCAGAATTTTCCGTGCGTTGTAAACAAGCTTGTTGACGCGTCGGTTTTCTTCCCTTGATGCATGCACCCGCGTAGACCACGACATTCCCTCCGCCCTCAGATGATGACACGTCTTCAGCACCATCCCGAACGGGTCATCACGATCAAGCCGGGCCTCCAGACTCCATCTCGACACAGCATACACAAACAAAACAAAACACATCAGTTAGTCAATTTATTTATACAATTTGCGGGCTCGATCCTTGTGTGTCGGGCCATTCCCCCCCTTCACCATCCGAGTCACAACCGAGAGAGGAAATCAGCCACCGTGTTCTGACGTCCAGGACGATATCGAAAGTCCACGTTAAACTCTTGCAATGCTAACGCCCAACGAGTCAGTTTCGCACTCTTAGGGCTTGCATCTGTGAGATAAGACAAAGGATTATGATCTGAATAAATGATTATCCTTGATAAAAATATCCATGACTTGAATCGTTTAAGTGCCCAAATTACTGCGAAAGCCTCTCTCTCAATTGTAGACCAATGCATCTGTGTATCTGTAAGTTTAAGGCTAGCAAAAGCAATTGGTTTTTCTTGACCTTCTTCGGTCCACTGAAACAAGCAACACCCGACCGCGGTGGCACTTGCGTCAACACTTAAACCAAATTCCTTAGTGAAATCAATGGTATGCAACTGTGTAGCTTTACTGAGATCATCCTTTAACTTATCTAGTGCTTCTTGATGCTTTTGCTCCCAAGGCACCTTCGTAGGTATGTTATCTCGTGTCAAATCAGTTATTATCCGTGCTTTTTCAGCTAAAGCAGGTATAAAATTTCGAAAATAACTGAAAAAACCCATAACCTTTCTAACTTCTTTCTTTGTTGTTGGAGGATGGATATCATTGATCGTAGCGATCTTACCTGGATCAGGTTCAATACAACCTGACCCTACTATATGGCCAACAAACTTTATTTTGTTTTGTGCAAAATTACATTTTCTTAAATTCAAAGTGAGTCCTGCTTCCTCAATAGTTTGCAAGAATTTCTCTAGATGTTCTAAATGGTCATTCCAATTCATTGAAACCACTGCCATATCATCGACGAATGGTTCGGTAAAACTTCGCACTGGATGTAAAACTTGGGTCATAGCACGAATAAAGGTATTGCTAGCGGACTTGAGTCCAAACGGCATTCTTGTGAACTCAAAAAGTCCTGCATCACATACGAATGCCGTAAGCCATCGATGTTCTTTCCGAACTGGAATTTGCCAATACCCCGATTTCGCGTCGAAAACACTAATAAACTTTGCCCGTCCCACCTTTTGTAAGACGTCAGCAATGTCTGGGGTCGGGTAACAATCACCTAGAGAATATTTGTTAACATGGCGATAATCAATTGCCAATCGAACGCCATTTTGACCTTTGGGTCCCTTTAAAACGCAAACTACCGGACTGGCCATTTCACTTTTCGATGGTCGAATGATGTCTAATGCCAACATTTCTTCTATCTGGCGTTGTACTTCAGGTTTAAGTAGCTCAGGTACTTTATATGCCCTTAAACGCTTAGGAGTGAAATCATGAGTTATCTTAATTTCATGTTCTAATACTGGACAATACCCAGGTTTATCCACAAATACTGCCGTGTGCCGATCCAAAACTTCAAAAAGTTGCTTCTGTTCCTCTTGCGAAAGATGCGCTATAATCAGAGGATCAATTCGCTTACTCGGGCTTATTTGTTCACGTTCTTCCTGATCTACAACCTCTACTATACCAAATTCTTCATCTTGATCAACAATTACTGAACAGCTATTGATCATCGCTTGTTCGAGTCGTTCATGGTATCGCTTGATCTTATTTGCGTGTAAATGTCTTTGTTTTCCCTCTATTTCTACTATATAAGAATATGGGGATTTAACCTTGACTACGGTAGCAGGTCCTTGCCATCGACTATAAAATTTAGAACTACCAAAATCTGGTGCTAATACTGCTACTTTATCTCCAACTTCGTATTTTCTGTCAGTACTACGCAAGTTATAATAATCTGCATACCGCTTTGTTTCTATATCACTATAGTAATCTGCATAAACTTTCGCGAATTCGAGGTTTTCCTTCAGTGATTGGAGATACTCTTCGGGTGATTTACCTAAGTTAAGAGGTACTTTTCGTTCGCCAGCCCACGATTCCTTCAACACACTAAGTGGACCCCGAGGAAGAGTTCCATAAACCATAGTGAATGGCGAAATATGAGTCGTGCCTGAAGGTTTTTCTCTAAGGCTCCACAGAACAAACGGTAACAATTGGTGCCATCCACGAGGATCAGATTGAGCAAGCTTAAAGATCATGGTTTTCAAGCTTTGGTTGCATCTTTCAACCAATCCAGCTGCCTCAGGATGTCCAGGGGTAATAAATCTGGTACTACAACCCATTCGCCGCAAGAATTCTTTCGTCAAACGACTGGTAAAGTTGGTACCACAATCAGAACTGATGATCCTTGGAATAGAAAAAGTTGTAAAAACTTGCAACAGAGCTTCACAAACTCCCTTTGCATTCAGCGATCTAAGAGGATACGCCATCGGCCAACGAGAAAATTTGTCCACCAGAACCAAAGCATAATTGTACTGGGGTTTCGATTTGTTGGATTCTCCAGTCACTACCATAGGGCCAATACAATCCATATTTAGATGGTTAAAACAGAGTTCATCCGCCCTCGGAATAGGAGTGATCGGGACTCGATCTGCCACTTTAACTGGAGTTCTTAGTTGACAAATTTGACAAGACGCACAATATTCGCGAATCCTCTCATCCATTCTTGGAAACCAAAAGTTTAATTTGATCCTGGCTCTCGTTGCCTTAAAAGCCATGTGCCCAGCACATGGGGCATCGTGTGCTACTCGCAAGACAACCTCGATTCTATCTTCCGGTAAACATAATTGATTAACCTTATGTCCCATAATTTCCCCTTTGTGGTACAGGAGGTTATTATCTATAAAGAAATTATTTTTATTCTGTCTCGCTTGTTGCCAGCAAGATATAAGATTGTGACAATTCTGTTGCTCACGCAATAAAGTATCATTATTCGCTACTCCCTCATCAGACTTGAACTCTGTTGACTCAACATCAAGAAAATTATCTGAATCATCAACTAGTTGCTCCTGAGAATATTCATTCACTTCTGACGGCAAGGATTCGTTGCTGTTACTTTTCTCGATATTAACTTCTAAGTTATCTTCTTCTGCCCCTTTATTTATTTGAACACATCGATCTACGCCAGCTACCATCACTACATATTGCGAACTATCCCTTAATAGGTCCACAACATGGGGTGTCAGAATAACCCGTTCATTTAGTTCAGGGACTGCAGCGAACATGACGCACAAAGATGGCGCAATGTTTGTCGTTCCTTCCATTGAATTAGCTAATTTCATTTGTAGGTATACTACATCTGCCTTACATCCTTCTCCATGAAAACCAATTATATTAATCCGTTTAATCACGGGTAAGTTTAGTGACTCAATTAATTTCTTATCAATACAACAAATTTCTGCTCCTGAATCAGATAATGCTGGCTGAGAAGGGAGATCTTCAATCTGTACATTGATATACGACCTCTCGTGTAATCCATCAATACTATTCTCGTATACCCTTACAGCAGTTTCCAACCCTATTGGTTTAGAATTATCCAATAAATTCCCTTGCTTTACCTGTCCAGGTATCTCATGCAACACGTTGACCTTCTAAACAACTAAGTCGATCACTTCTTCAGTTGGGTTCCCAAATATACAAGTACTCACCTTTTTAGAACTTGGTTTGGTCTGGCACTCCCTTGCCCTATGACCCTTCTGATGACATAGGAAACAGAGACCCTTTACCTTGGCCTCCTCCTGAGACACCCTCGCACCTATCTTGGCTTCACCCCTTATTTCCGGTTTGGGAGACTTGGGTTGAGCTGTCTGGTTATTGACTTGAACATGTGGTTGACCTTTCGTCCAATTGTTATACTTCGGTGTCGGATGACTACGGCATACTAAGTCATTCCCACCATCATGCGACGCTACATAAATGTCAGCCGCATTAGCTATGTCTTCACAGCTCAACCACTCCTCTTTTTCTTGGGCCAAGATATAATCTAAACAAGCCTTCGACAAGGACTCCTTAAGCCGATCCGCAACCAATAAACTTACAAGTTTATCAAACTCATCAGTTATCTTTCTACTTTTCAAATAATACATAAGAGCCACACGCAATTTGGATGAATAGATCGTAAATGATTCGTCCGATGCTTTGTGCAACGACCAAAATCGGGCTCTAAGATTTGAAGGGCTTATCTTAAACTCCCTTAGCAAAAACTCCTTCAGGAATTTGTAGTCATGGAGCTGTGCCTCAGTAAGGCGCATGGTTAATGCCTTAGCTCTTTCACTTAAAATGGCTAGCAATAATTTTGCTCTAACATCTTCATCCACCTCATACACATTAAACAAACCATCCAAGTGATCAAAGAAACCTGGAATTTCTATAGGGTCGGAAGGAAATTTCCAAAGAATATTCTTGAGGGCATCACTATAACGCTTAGTACGACTTGCTAAAGAATCTCTAACATTTCGTTCTTCCTGCTTTTCCTTCCTCTCCCTTTCTTCTTTCTCTTTCCGTTCCTTCTTTTCTCTTTCTTCTTTCTCTTTCCGTTCCTTCTTTTCTTCCTCTCTCCTCTTTTCCTCCCTTTCTTCCTTCTCCTTCCGTTCCTCCCTCTCTCTTTCTTCCTTCTCCTTCCGTTCCTCCCTTTCTCTTTCTTCCTTCTCCTTCCGTTCCTCCCTTTCTCTTTCTTCCTTCTCCTTCCGTTCCTCCCTTTCTCTTTCTTCCTTCTCCCTTTGTTCTTTCTTTTGTTCTTCATATTTACGGATTTCGAACTCCAGACGGCGCTTCTGCAGCTCGTAATCCACTCCTGTTGGAGATATTGGACTACCCTTAAATTCCTCTTCCTCTTTTCCAATCTCCATGGCCCATTCTTCCATTAATTGATTTCGATCCCATGACATAACATCATCATCGTCCCTTCCTGCCTTCATAAGATACACCCTAAGGCGCTCAGACGACATTTTGCGAATATTCGCTTGCATCTCTGTTGTCAACGCTTCCATTTTTACAAACAGTCAGTCAACAACAATCAACAAAAAAAACAGACACCACGCGGCAAACCCGCCACACAAAAGGAAAATTCCACAACCCAAAGTGCAACTATGCAGTATCCAAAGAAGTACACTCGCCAAGTACGCAAAAACTATACAAGCTCACGCAAGTCTGGCCTCGATCACAACAATGGATCAAATTTCAAAGAAATAATCAGCAGATATTGAAAGAGAAATAATGGCTGCCTCCCACTCGGCTGCAACTCCACTCTCTTTTCTCCCTCTCAGCCACGACAACACCTGGGATCTTACCCATATGTTGACTGCTGTCTTCTGCTGTCTCAGCCGAACGACGCACTTCGTCCGTCCGACTGTCGTATGCCGATTCACCCGTCTCCCACGGTAGAAAGGCGTCTCGATCCGCTCGCTGTCTGGAACAGACCGTCTCTTGATCCTCCGGGTTGACTCCTTCCTCCGTCGGCTCGCGTCTTCTTCACCGGATCCAACACCGATGATCCCACTTCTGACACCAATAATGTCGCGGTCGACTCCTTCGATCGCAACGACGAACCAACGAAGGAACTATTAAAAGATCTTTAATTAAAAATAAAGTCGATTAAGTGTAAAGTAAGTCAACTCGTCTATCAAATATCACAATCGTAGACAGCACACAGGTTGGCTGGTCTCGATTGAACGTCATACGATCAATGTTTCAACGTTTACAAATCTTCGTCAAAAGGCCCTTAATGTACAGCAGGTCTATCTTATATAGAGTTCTCCCGGATTCCAGAACGTTCTGTGACGTCACTGTACTTTTCCCTGGAAAGTCCTACTGAACACGTATATCCTTGTTGCATGCACCGAATTAATGTTGACAGCTTGTTGCAGAATTTTCCGTGCGTTGTAAACAAGCTTGTTGACGCGTCGGTTTTCTTCCCTTGATGCATGCACCCGCGTAGACCACGACAATACATACACATTACACATATACATACATGCATACATACATATGTACAGTGCTTTTTT
The DNA here is from genome assembly GCA_963556255.1 of Allolobophora icterica. NCBI lineage: Eukaryota > Metazoa > Annelida > Clitellata > Crassiclitellata > Lumbricidae > Allolobophora > Allolobophora icterica. The sequence goes on from OY744612.1 coordinate 48,971,419, forward strand.
CTAGAAAAAAGGTTCCGGAACTGAACAATAGTTCCGGAACTGAACAATTATGGAAGGAATAAAATCGAGGGCGAAGCCCGAGAAAACTGGATTGGGGTTTGGGAGGGGTCTCGATAAACACTGAAAACAGTTCACAACACTGAAATTAAATCAAAATAACTAAATTAGTTTTTGTTATTAAAATAATATTTAATAGCTGAAATATTTTAGTAGCTGAAAAAGGTGTCTGAACGCCGTTTCGGCTGAAAAGCACTGCATATATACATTAGGGTGGTCCTCAAAGCCATGTAAAAAAATAAAGTTTTGAAAATGTATTAAGGTACCCTTTTATTATGTTATGCTTCATGTAACAATGATTCCTACCAAATTTATGGAAATTGCACAAAATTGAGAGGTCGCTCAACTAAGTTGAAGTTCTTGAAATCACTTTTGTATTAAATGCATTGCGCGGTTTCATATTCACACCAGTGCAATTGATGCTTTGATTGTAAAACTCTAAGGTGTAATTGAATAACTTAGTGCATACTATTTTGATTTACTCACTTATTTAATTTGTTGACTTGCATCACTGCCTGTTGCAGCCATTTGGCCTATTTTGTTGCAAAATGAAAGTTTTATTTTATTTTAGACAAATTATTAAAATAAAGCATTTTGTCCAAAGTTAGTCATATCTTCTGAGTTTGCAATAAATTGAGCCTCAATTCGCAGAGCCAGGATTGCAAACCAGAGTCAGATTGCTGACAGAGTTAAACTCGAATTTAGTCAGGAAGATGTACAAGTATGTACCTGTAACTGTACGTTGGGTTGGGAAGGTCCTTCCATACATTACCAGCAGCGAGTTAGTTGATAGATTGCCAGTACTGGTCTCAGGATATGAAGTGGATTAATTACTCGGAGTGCCAAAGTTAACTCATGACACCAATGAAGAAGCCAGTCAAGCTGTTTGTGAGTGTGTTGAAGGATTGGGGGGATGACAGACAGGGTCAAAGCGACGTGCTTCAACACTATACGGCATCAAATACATGATGTCGAGCAAGCGCATGTTCTCTAATCGAGACTAAAACTTGAAAAAGACCTATCGCATCTTGCTTGTCGGCATTATGTGCACCAAGCCATCCTTGGTGATGTTTTAAAACATTCATTTGGACCATCAAGTGGTCCAGACATCAAGTGCTCCAAATAAGCAGTTCCCTGAGAACTGGCCATAGAAGGATACAGATAACTTCAAGACAGCACTTCAAGATTCGAAATGTTCAGAAATTCTGGCAGCGCACAGTAACTCAGACTCTATATATATGCAATTAAATTTGCCATGAACGCTTTACAATTTAGCAGCGAGCCTTGAGATGACTACCACGAACTACTTGAACTCACTGTCATCTTTCTTGCAGCCTCTTTGCTAGTCTGGTATACACAGAAGCATGAATTTGTTGTCCCTCACCCGATTACAGCGCCTTCCAATGACCTTCGGCATCTGAAGTCTCTCTTGAAGTACAAGGAGATAAATGACATCATTTCTGCAGCAGCCACCAAGGCTCTTTCCAGGCACTTGTGGTATGCTGGAGATAGTAGCCTTGGCCTTTTTTCGACCATGGAATAAAGCGAAAGATGGCCATGGCACTTCAAAATCCAAGGCCAAACACCGCCAAAACGCATTTAAGTAGGCCTACAGATGAGCAGTATTGACAGCAAGCAGCTGGAAGATTTTATGACGGTCAATACTCACAACTTCTTTGAGATACTTGAACTGCCCAGCAAGTTCCTAACTGAAATTGAAACTGAGCAATTGGAAGATAATGAGAACTTTCAGAAGGCGAAACAGTGTGCACAGAGTCTCAGGGTTGTGAGCGACATTGCCGAGCGGGGTTTAAAACTCATCCTAGATTCAACTCATCCATCATTAAAAATGAAGAGCAAAAACAATACCTATTGAAAGTTGTATCTGAGCACAGAGCTCAGTTCCCTGAGGCAAAGAAGTTTGTGCTACTTGTTGGGCTCCAACAATCTAAAACTCTCTAAAACGGTTGTGCAGAAATTGCTCAGTAAATGGAAGTCTTTGCAGTAACTTCCTATTACTTTAAGACTAAATGCTCGACTTTAGGCCCCTATATCAATAGATGCATTTGTCACTCAGTCTCTTACAGTCTAAATTGTTCAGTTTATGTCTTTGATTTCAAAAAGTCTTTGTTAATATTTTGATGTGCTGATTGTTTATTTTTTGGCATTATGAAGATTGAAGAACAATGTTATCGTGAATAGCTAAAAAGTCATGAGCACTGAGCGACCTCTAAATATCAATCAATCAAGCTGAAATTTTACACTTATTCATTACTAAGGCAAGGTAACAAATTGAGAGGGCACCATAAAGGAAATAACAACTTTTATTTTTGAGGACCACCCTTATATACATACATGCAAACATATCTGCGTTATCTATTCGTCGGTTGCCATGGTCGGTTGCCGTGTCAATAAAGTCAGAGAGCAACATATATATATATATATATATATATATATATATATATATATATATATATATATATATATATATATATATATATATTAGAGGACATACTGTGACTGACACAAACAGACAACAGACATACCCAGACGGACAAACACCGACAGATACACAGTTACACAGACAGAAGACAGACAGACGCTGTCATGTTGGCAGATAGGCAGACAGACAGACAGACAGACAGAAATACAGACAGACAAACAGACAGAAGGCAAACCCTATAGGGTGAATAAAAGAAACGATGTCGCAATTACAATTCCTACCACCTGGTAATCTAACGCAGAGTTAATTTCACGTGATATACGTTATTTGAATTTATATAGCGCCTCTCAGCAGGACGAGAAAATTATTCTCGACCACGTATATATCGAGGGCAGAACGGAACGCGTATTTGCAATACTACATTCCGAGATATATTGACAATTGCTGAAGCGAATTAACTGTTGCTCTGTGACTTTGAATCAGTAACAAGAGAAAGAATGCCTGAATATCTGAACTGACCAAAGGCAAAGGAGTAATTGAACGACGAAAAGAAAAAAGGAATGAACGATTGAACGAACGAAAGAATAAATGCAGGAATGAATGAAGGAGTGAAAGGACGGGAGCATGAAGGAACGAACGAACGAATGATCACATGAATGAATGAATGAATGAATGAATGAATGAATGAATGAATGAATGAAGGAACGAACGAACGAACGAATGATCACATGAATGAATGAATGAATGAATGAATGAATGAATGAATGAATGAATGAACGAACGAACGAATGATCACATGAATGAATGAATGAATGAATGAATGAATAAACGAACGAATGAACGAACGAACCTCGGAGCGACTAACATAACTATTCGTTCATCAGTTCATTTGTTCCATCGTTCGTTCATTCGTTCGTTCATTCGTTCATTCCTACATTCGTTCGTTCATACGTTCGTTTTTTCATCGTTCACTGAACAGCAGTACGAACGGCAGGTGGGCACCACCCGCCCCATCATTACCATCGACCACCGCAATAACTCACCGCAACGACAAAAAACGCCGCACACGACAATCACATTCCATGCACCGACGAAGCGCCAGTGCGTAACTTCACCCTCTACAAATCAACCACCCAGGCCCCTCGCTATCCTCCCCCCTCATCACGCAATCGGAGATCGATGACAGACGCACACACACACACACACACACACACACACACACACACACACACACACACACACACACACACACACACACACACACACACACACACACACTCACACACGGCCAGATCCACCGTGCGCGTCACGAGTGTATACAGCTCCAAATGAAATTGCCCTCTCGAAAATCGCCGGTGCCGCGTAAGAGCTAATTCCTCGAACGGTTGCATCAATCCACGCCACTCAATTGAAATCGCAAAAAGCGTATACAAGGAGAAACAATAGACGGGGCGGGCGACATCAATACGCCTAATGCATCCAAAAATCACAGCGCCATTGCCCCGTGCATATATGTAGCCGACATTTCCATGCAAACGACACCAGCGCGGGATTTTTAATGGTGCTAATAACTTCTGAATCAGACCGCATCGACAAACTGTCGTCTGCTTTTATAAGCGTTGACTACGACGAGGAGAAAATCGCGAATTTGTGCGATCGATAATTATAATCATAAACAGTGCTGTCACGATTAGCGGATTAAAAATCCAAAAACCTATACGTCCAGGACAGCAGGCAAGGCATGCAGGGATCGAAGGATCAGAGCAGAGCCACTAACCATCCAGTGCCACCAGCGCAGTTGTGAAGTGCATAAAGGTGATAGATTAAATATGCTGATATAATTCGTAGGCATCAATATTGATAGCACCGGAAATCTATAGTTGTGGTCGTTTAAGACTTTAACGAAGAGCGTGCACTAGAATGCATGGACAATGTATGTATGTGGCTCGACTTGAGGCACCAGTGCCCAAACATTAAGAACATTGGCCCTATACTATACTGTGCCTCGATAGCGTGTCGCTTGGCCTGCGTACAGCTAGTTCGTGTCCCTCTTCGAGCATCTAATGAGTCTCTCTTTCAGTGTCGCTATATAACTTTGCAATTATCATTGCCATTACCAATATCATCTACACATTCTACAGGCACTATCTCCAGAACATAGCGCCCAACCCAGCCACCATTTCTGCCAATCCTAAGCAAAATCGTATACCGCCCATTCTTTGTAAACAGCAGTGTCATTTTCGTTCCAGGGAATAGAATAGGAATAATAATTATTTAATATTAGTACCACGGAACGAAAACTGGAACGAAAAATAATTGTGGAACGAGAATAGAATAGGAATAAAAATTCAATATTTTTCGAGAACGAGAACGGAATAGAATAAAAATTAATTTTCAAGACGAGAACGGAATAGAATAAAAATTAATGTTTAAGCTGCCCAACCGATAATTCTAACGTTAACTAATAACTATACGGAATGACGACGGCACTTGATTGACGTCACGGTGCGGCGCTATGATGAAGGTTCCTCCGCATATTCTATATTCTATAAATAATATACGCTCTTTGATTCAAACTCCCTATAAAACATGCTCCTGACAGCATTGCAGCAGAGCTTTCTAAATACATTCAGGAAATTGAAGAACATGTCACTGTTCCTAGTCTCTTTGACTTCTGGCAGAGTAGACATTCAGTTTACCGACGGCTCGCTGTTATAGCTGAAGATATAGTTTCAGCTCCCGCATCAGAGGCGTTCGTCGAATCTTTTCTGTTGCAACCTTACAGGATGTCTACAGGTCGCAGAAATCGATTGAGCAAATCCCTTGAAATGCGGGTGGTTTTGAAACTCAACAGTAAAATAATTGACTGGTAACTTTTTAGTGTGTTTGCCTATAAACTGTTTAATTATCAGTCGCATTCACATTGACCGACAGATTACTGTGATAACTGTAAGTGAATTTGGTAGTGGAACTACAACTAATTTTTTTGGAACTAGAACTGGAACTAAAATTATTTATAAAGAGGAAGTGGAACTAGAATAAGAATAAAAATTATTTCTTAAGAGGAACTAGAACTAGAATAAGAATAAAAATTATTTCTTAAGAGGAACTAGAACTAGAACTAAAATTATAGCAGTGGAATAGAATAAGAACTGGAATAGAAATTAATGCTGGAACTAAAATAACACTGGTAGACAGGAGGGTACTGCAAGGCTGCTGAAAAAGATCTATGCAAATAAGGATTAACTGCTCCATAATGATATCGCCTCGCACCCGCCAGCACGTCTCTCCTCGATTCGTCCAATTGGGTTGGACACGACATCTGGTGATAAGCGAGCTATTTCCGGAGAATGAGTGGGTAGCGCCGAATGTGACAAACCACTTCCTTTTCGCTGAGCTGTCTCTCCGTCCGCCAGGTTTCAACTTGCCCCGACGACTCGGTTCTGCACTAAACCGGATCGGTTGGGCCATGGATGTTGTGCATGCCACCTTCTCAACTGGAGACAAGACATGGATCCTTTGTCCAACTGTGGCGCAGTGCAGACTAGGTGCATATTGTCGACAGCTTTTCGCAAAGGCGTTCCAATGACGGACTGCTGGCTCCCCATCGCGCCTGTTTACCGGCTGGGCACGAACCGCTAGAAGAATAGGAAGACAATGCTCTGACCGTCACAATCCTCACAATCTCCCCGGACAGTACACTTAAGCTGTACGTAATGACTTCCGCAGTTCTATCGCGCATGCGCACAAGGACTGCCGACATCAACACGCACGCTATTAACAGACGACCGACCTCTTCAAACAAAGGAAAAGCTCCGTCAAATACGCCGATGACATTGCAATGACCAATGTCATTAAAATTACATCAGCGTTACCGTCCATGCTTTGTTTACTAAGGACTCATCTATACGTCTATAATAGCGCTTTTAATGTACCGCATAAAGACTTGCAAACGTTAGTCTAAATGGCATTAAAGTCATTAAAAGGAAAGGTTCACAGGCAACCTCGCTATGTTAAGATGACCCCACTGTCCGGTTCCCGCACACACCCACTGCCCCTCCAAAGGGATTCAAATCTAGATTTGACGCGTGACGTTCTGAGTTCCTGGACCGCGTCGAACTCCGCCACTGCCCGTACTCTGATAGTGCCAGTCTCAAGCCTGGAGAAAGGAGGAGGGCAACGTCAACAGCCCTGGCAGTCATAGGATGTCGTTAAACACTGAAAACAACCACTGAACCGCGTCGCATACGCAACGAGGAACAATCGTAACCACTGAAGTCTGCAGCACACGGTTACGCCACCGTCCGGTACTCCCTCGTAGACGGTAGAAGGTGCACCGTCCGAATAACTCTCGGACATTAGGCATATACACTGTATACAACAAGAATTCGCCAGCAGCCTACCAATTGGTCGTATAGACGTTCTAACACAATTACTTTAAGGCATGCATCTATACAATACAATACAATACAACTGCTTTTGATATTGTTCCCATTCCAAGGTTCAGGTTATGCGACAGAACATCGATGGCGCTGAGCATTAGTGCGTGAAGGACTTCCTCTGGGTCCATACACAGTGACCGTCACAGTGGCGGCTCGAACCCCTACCCTCTGGTACCAATCGGCCACTATGTCTGTTATCTTCACAAGAAATGACTATAGAACTGAATTAACATTACAATTACTTCAAAGCCTTTCTGCCATAAAATGACATCTCGATAATAATTGGCCAGTTTGGAACTATAGACGCAGCCGTGAAAGCCGTCACAACATTCGGCCAACAAGTCATCCATGGCAACCAACCATAGCAACCAAACATACCAACTAATCAACCATGACACCAACTATCGCAACCAAACAAAGCAACTGACCTTAGCAACCACATATGGCAACCAACATAAACAACCAACCATAGCAGCCAACCATGGCAACCAAATAATCAACTATGACACCAACACCAACCATGGCAACCAGAAAAAAACCGACCATAGCGACCAGACATGGCAACCAACATAAGCACACAACCATGGCAACCAATCATAGCAACCGACCACAGCAACCAGACACGGCAACCAACATAAGCACCCAACCATGGCAACCAATCATAGCAACCGACCATAGCAACCAGACATGGCAACCAACAAAAGCACACAACCATGGCAACCGACCATAGCAACCAGACATGGCAACCAACAAAAGCACACAACCATGGCAACCGACCATAGCAACCGACCATAGCAACCAGACATGGCAACCAACAAAAGCACACAACCATGGCAACCGACCATAGCAACCAGACATGGCAACCAACAAAAGCACACAACCATGGCAACCAATCATAGCAACCGACCATAACAACCAGACACGGCAACCAACATAGGCACACAACCATGGCAACCGACCATGGCAACCAGACACGGCAACCGACGAATGGCAGAACGCATTATTAGCAGACGAGAAGGAGACGACGAAGGAGACGGAATCGCGTGTGAGACGACGTCGCTCTCGAGAAGTTTACGATCGGTGGCCATAGATTTAAAAGCGGACCGGGAACATGGCCGCCACTTCCGGTTATGATAAACAGCCGTAAAACATCAGCCAAAGAGCGTTCAAAGGACCACCGACGACGATGACTGAAGGGAGGGGAAGGGAAGAGGGAGAGGGAGAGGGAGGGTGAGGGAAGGGGATGGGGTGACTGTGAACCATTCATTGATTAATTGAACATATTCTACAAAGACCATCCATTTATCTCTTGTCTGTCTGTCTGTCTGTCCGTACGTCCACCTGTCTGCGAGTACCTCTCTGTCCGCTCGCTTATCTGTCCGTCTATCATACCCTCCGTCTATCTGTCCATCTGTAGGTCTGACCGTTTGTCCTTCCTTC
>OY744612.1:48984800-49034800 GCA_963556255.1 Allolobophora icterica
CATTATTGTGTATTCATTAAGCGCTATTATCTAATGATCAAGCATCAAAGGTACACGGTAGCCAATTGTTTAGAGGACTCGCCTTGTAACTCACTGAGTACAGGTTCAAGCCTTCTCTTAGACAAAGGACAATAGGGTATACATGGCTAAGTCTGAGACCTCTCGGCCACCCACCCCACTCCTCTTCACATCGTCTCCCGATTTATTCATAAATCTAAATGACAAGCATCAGATGCTGGCGCTAAGCAAATGTAAGAATTCATTGAAAAGTAAAAATTCTTCATCTTCATCTTCCTCCTCTTTCCTTCCTTTCTTCTTCTTCATTGTTCCCTCCTCCTACTTCTCCTCGTCCTCGTCCTCGTCCTACTCCTCCTCTTCGTTCTCGTCCTTCTTCTTCCTCGTTTGCCCTTTCCCTTTCTAATCCACTTATCATCCTTATACCTCCTCTTCCTGTTGTTATTCTGTTTGTCTCCTCTCTCCTCCTCCTTCGCTCCTTTCCCTCCTCCTCCTCCTCCATTTCTTCTTCCTCCTTTTCCTCTGCTCTCCTTTTGTCCTGCTTTTCTTATTCTCTCTCTTTCTCTCTGTCTGTCTGTCTTTCTCTCTGTCTTTGTCTTTGTCTCCGTCTCTCTCTCTCTCTCTCTCTCTCTCTCTCTCTCTCTCTCTCTCTCTCTCTCTCTCTCTCTCTCTCTCTCTCTCTCTCTCTCTCTCTCTCTCTCTTTCTCTCTCTCTCTCTGTCTCCCCTGTCTCTGTCTGTCTGTCTACCTGTCTCTGTCTCTATCTCTCTGTATCTCTCTCTGCCTCTCTATGTCTCTCCCTATCTCTCTATGTATGTCTACCTGTCTCTATCTATGGGTCTCTGTCTCTGTGTCTCTGTCTGTCTGTCTATGTCTGTTTGTCTGTCTTTCTGTCTGTCTCTGTCTCTGTCTCTGTATCTGTCTGTCTGTCTGTCTGTCTCTGTCTGTCTGTCTGTCTGTCTGTATGTCTCTCTCTCTCTCTCTCTCTCTTTCTCTCTCTCTCTCTCTCTCTCTCTCTCTCTCTCTCTCTCTCTCTCTCTCTCCATCCTTCTCCTTCTCTTCCTCCCTTATCCTCCTCTCGTTCCAACTGTCCAAACCACCGACGTCTTCACCTGAACATTGAGCAGAAATAGCATCACATAAACGGACACACAAGATTCAAGTTCTGTCAGCAGAAGCCAGTCGCTATGGCAACCGTTGCTAAGGACAATGCGTTAACAAGCCACTAATGGAATCAGTTTTATTAATTGCTGCACAACGCGCACAATTATAACACTCCCTCTGGAAATTAGGACGGGCGCCTGCCATATAAACGACCAACTCTGATCAACCAGCAATTCCTCTGTATATAATATATATATGCCATAAATTAAACATAAATACACACACTTCTGTACCGGTATATTCCTATATGGAAATATCTATAAATACCGATGCGTGTGAGTGTATATCTGTGGGTAGGTGTGTGTGTGTGTGTGTGTGTGTGTGTGTGTTAGTGTAGGTGTGTGCGTATGTGCGTGTATATAGGTGTGAGTGTATGTGTGTTGGTATGTGTGTATGTGTGTGTGTGTGTGTGCGTGCGTCTGTGTGTCTATCTGCCAGTCTGCTTGTGCGCCTGTGTGTCTGTCTGTGTGTCTGTGTGTCTGTCTGTTTGTCTGTCTGTCTGGCATGCTAAGTACTGTGCCGTGTTGATGAAATCCTATAGGCATCCAGAGGCTTCGATGAAATGCGAGAGTATTTTGCATCACAAAACACAAGACATACGACGCCACAGGAGAAAACGACGCAAGATATTCATTACATCACAATTCAGCCTATACAAAACCACAGTTTGTAGGACTATGGTTGCATGTATGTTTGTATAAGTGTATGTGTGTATGTATGTATGCATGCATGTATACATGTTTGTATGTACGCATTTATGTATATATATGCTCTGTTTTCATATGCGATTCTATGGATCATCAATTATCAGCATCATCATCATCGTCACCGTCATCGTCGTCATCATCGCCATCATCATTATCATCACCATCTTCATCATCATCACCACCCCCATCGTCATCATCACCAGCAGCAGCATTATTATGCATTCATTAAGCGCTATTGTAATTCTAATGATCAAGCATCAATGGAGCACGCTAGCATTTGTTTAGAGCACTCACCTGGTAACTCAATGAGTACAGGTAAGACCTCGACAGGTGCTGAGTAAGAGCCTTACGTTAATCAAGTCCTTCACTTACAATTGCTCAGCGCCATGGATATAGTGACGCATAATTATCATTTCTAAAATCGTGGTGGAGCTGAGTAGTTGTGAGTGAAGGAGTTGCTCTAACCAGTCGGCTACCGTATCCCATGGAGTATAAAATCTTACCATGTGATACGGTCTTCAATTTCCGTGTCATAAATTAAGTTGCTAGTTTAATTTCTTACTTTACTGCAGTAACTTAATTTGTAATTTGTTATCGAGAATTTATATAGCGCCGCTCAAATCAGAGACGCTCCAGATCCGGGTCAGTGTCTTCACTGACAAAGATAACTGTTTTCAGGCGCTTGCGGAACTGGATAGGAGGGAGAGTGTAGAGGTCAAGCCTAAAGGCCTGAGGCAGGCGATTCCAGCTGGAAGGGCTCACGACTACGAAACTACGAAACTGGGCCGCAGCAGTGCGCATCCGAGGAACAACCAAGTGGCCACGGGCCGATGACCGGAGAGAGGCCCGACCACGTAAACTGGAAACCGGGTGCAGTAAGCCCTGAGGTACAGCGGAGTTGAGCCAACAAGACAGTTACGCATGAGGGAAAAAACTTAAATTGGATGCGTTGGTGAATGGGAAGCCAGTGAAGGGAGGCAACAAGAGAGTCTGGCATGGGCATGAAGTATATGTGATGCTTCATACGCATGATATTTGAAGATGTTAGAGTGAAATGTCAGCGATAAAAGCCACTGTGAAACATGGGTGAAAATACATGTTTTAAATTCGAGTGTGAAATAGTAGTACGAAAAAACAGTATTAGATGCTATTAATTAATTGATTAATTACTTCTAATTCGCCGGTGTCTCATGCATAAAGCACTACCCGATGGCGCACGAAAACCTATTCTGCATTCAGGTCAGTAACCAGAAGATCAGTCCGTCAAGTCAGAGAGGCAGCCTATGATGGATAAGCAATTTGAAAGAGGCAAGTCTTGAGCTGAGAACGAAATGACATAAGCGACCGAGCAGAAGGAATAGATACATGGAGAGAATTCAAAATCTAAGTCCGGCAAAGGAAAAAAGCTCTTACACAAAGAACAGTTCTATTCTTAGCCAAAGGATAATATATTCGACATTCACGCAGTTGCCCCGGACCTTCGTCAATGCAAACAGAAAGAGATTTCATTTAATCTTCGCCGTCACATCAATTAATCTCCCCGTCTATAAGAGGCGAAGCGACGCAACTCGAACCCCTGACCTTTCGATTCTTCACGACGCGCCTGTCCACTACGCCCAGCTCAGCGCGGCGCACTTCGGCTCAGCTCGGCTCGGCTCGGCGGAACCCGATAAAGCCCGAACAAGAATATGATAATCTTTGACTGTTTGCGAAATGGAAGCCTACCAGATAAGCCTTGGGCAAGCAGTCGACGATACTGAGCATCAGGCGAGCGTTACCGTCGACATCGTGCGGAAGCTGAACGATGAGGGCGTCGATAAACATCTGGTAGAGGGCTCCAGTGCACAGAGGTTCCGGTAGATCGCGCAGGAACTCCTTCAGCACACCTGAGCAGAACAAGAAATACGTTACTTCAAGAATTCACACACCACGACTCATATGATCCTTCCAGTCTTTCTCGAACTAAACGAAATCCACCCAAGCAACTCCTCTACCTTACGTCTCGGGTCTCGCTGGCACCCGGACTTCAATCTCTACATGATAACTGGCTGGACAACCTCTCTGACTAGACACAGCGCTAGTAAATAAGCTGGTGCCCTGGCGCTCTATAAATTTAGAGTTTACAATTACGATTATTCAATGAAGCCACAAACAACTGCGTCTACTGCTACTGCTCCTGCTGTTACTTTCTAGCTACTTTTATCCTCCAACATCGTGTTTACATTTCATACAGTAAGTGGACTAGACAGTAACATCGTTCTGATGTTGAAGGAGACCATTCGGCTGAGGTTCTTTCATGATCACAGCAATACAATACCAAGGCAATTTGCTTAGTCTCCTTACTTGCGATGTTACTCGTTTACAAACCCCGAAAGATGGAGGGCTTAATAGATATATCCTACGCTGCAAACTCATAATCTCGACAAAACTTACCTCCCTCCACAGTTAAGAAGTGTACGAAGCGACGTTACCATATAGTACTATTGGTTTACTATACAGTAATATTACGTTACCATACATTACTATTACGTTACCAGAGTGCTACTACGTTACCATAGAGCACTACTACATTACTAGAGTACTATTACCAGTACTATTACGCTACCATACAGTACTAGTAATCCTGCCGTAATTTCGAAGAACTATTACCATATATTAAATAATTGGTAATTATGCCGTAATTTTATATTACTATGTTACCAATAACATCTCATCATAAATGGTAATTATGTTGGATCTTGCCCTAGAACACTACCGTAAATTACCAGTAATTGTGTCGTAACTTGCAACATCACATCACCCTAACAACCGGCAATTATGCCATAATCTTGCACTAAAGCGTTGCCTAAAAATACCGGTAATAATGCCACAATTTTCTGATACTGCATTAACATAATATGCCGGTAATAATGCCACAATTTTGCAATACTGTGTAACCATAAATTACCAGTAATAATACCGCAATTTTGAAAATTTACGTCACTGTAAATTACCAGTTATTAACTTATTATGTCGCATTTTTGCAATACTGCGTTACCATAAAATATCGGTAATTACTGTTAGCTGCCAGAAACATTCCCGAAGCTTTGAACCTTAATAACATTAAATTATATTAGATTACAGTAAATCCACCACAGATAGATTGCCCTCAAGTGCTCCTTGGCCGCGCCGTCACGCTGACCACAGCAGCGGTCAGCAGGCGCTCAGTTTGACCGATGTCCGGCGCGGAAAGTGACTTCAGAGGGCACCCTGTCTCGGCAGTCCGTCTTGGCAATAATCTGTCCGGCTAATACAATTTTGTGGCGCAGAATAAATGGTCGAATGTTCAACGGGAGAGCAGTCGTCGGTTGCAATAATAGGAGTCGTTAACAACGCAACATCGCCTCAGCCTCACGGCTTCATTCGTATATCGTGCGCAGCGAACACATTTACACTTGGGCTGTACAATAATTGTACATTATGTACCAGTCCATTTGTATAGCGCCTTCAGTTCTCTCACAAAGTCACTAATGTAACAACTCTGATCAATTGCACCATATATTTAATGCGTAAAATGCCTATAATTAAAATGTTATACTCTTATTGACAGTAGGCACTAATTTGGGCCTACTGATGCATGTACACTACAGTGCGGTGCGCACCTGGTATAATAAAGACTAACTTACTTACTTACTTACATATATTTACACTATGCAATGTGCATGTATAATAGTAGTGTAATTATTGTAATTCGTGTCAAGGGCATCGAACACATTTACAGATGTGTTACACCGTAAATCAACCTGCTTAAATAGTTTAAAAAAGTTACATTTGGATGGTGATCACTGTGTAAAATATGACACTATTCTAGACCCTGTTCTCTCTCTATCTGATCATGTCAATGGTGTCACTCGCTCGTGCTTCTACTATTTACGCCAACTCCGTGCCATTCGCCAGTCCCTTCTGCTGCATGCGATTACGATTTTGGATCATACTCTGATTTGCACTAGGATTGACTACGTTGTCTATATTGGCTGGCCTCTCCTGTAATAATGCATCTAAGCTTCAGTCCATCCTTAATGCTGCTGCTCGCCTCATAGGGGGTATCATGAAGTTTGTCCATATCTCTTCCTACATCAGAGACTACCTCAACTGGCTTCCCATTCACCAGCGCACCCAATTTAAGGTCCTTTCTCTCATGCGTAACTACCTTGCTGGCTCTGCTCCACTGTATCTCATGGCCTTTTGTACTCAGGTTTCCAGTTTGCCTGGTCGGGTCTCCCTCCGGTCATCGCTCGTGGCCACTTGGTTGTTCCTCGGATGCGCACTGCTATCTGGTCCAGTCTCGTAGTTTTGCGGTCGTGGGACCTTCCAGCTAGAACCATTATTGCCTCAGGCCCTTAGTCTTGACCTCACTCTCCCTCCTGTCCATTTCCGAAAACGCCTGAAACATTTCTCTTTGTCAGTGAAGACACTGACCCGGGTAGGAAGCGCCTCTGATTTTGAGTGGCGCTATATAAATTTTCGATTACAGTTCCAATTACAACAAATTTTATACAATGGAAACTAAAGCGAGGAAAGAAATCCGAAATTATATACAAGTCCACCACTATGAGAACCTAGCTAACAGAATACATTGTGTGCAATCACATTAACCGTCTCAGGTATTTAACGGGATTCGTATCACCTTCTTAATTAGTCTTACATTAGGTAATTGACGGGTGTTCACAGGTAGCGCGTTCCAAACTGACGGACCAGAACTTTAATAATGAACAGCCGGGTATTAGCACGAGCGATGCTGCCGCAGTAATTCCCCTCGTGCTCTAGCGGAATAGAAGTGACGATGAGAAACGCTTAGAAAGCAACCATCAAAGACGGAAAACAACAATAATAATTATTTGCGTTGGTAGTGTACATAAATTCACTAATGGTGTTAATTTAATTAAGGAAATAATTTCCAGTATGAATATTGCAGGTAATAATCCTAATGATACGTCGTTGTAATACTGATAGGTATTTCACGCGAGAGGGACAATGTGCCTTATCCCGCAAGCTTTAAGTTTACCATCTCGTGGTTTCCACTTTGATTTACCGAAGAGCAGGTGAAAAGGCCATCGACATAATACAGGTGTAATTAAATTGATTGAAAAACACCTCTGCGGTAGGTAAGTCATGTTATTACTAATACAACGAGAGTCATAAATATTTGATGTACGATGCCGACTGTATCTTGCACAGTAACAGCACGATGCGAAATTGAAATAACACAAAAAATACTATAATTCTGCTTTTAATCTAAGGGAAGCTGCCTAAACAGCTGCAGTAGGCCTAGTTTTCGAACACTGAAAACAATGCGTCAAACCCAGACTAAAATTATTGTCCAAGATTATTATTACTCTTTTCTAATTATGTTTTAATATCACATCGAGTTAAGAAGCATCAACAAGTGATGTAGGTTCAATCCTAAGAGACTAAATTATAGACCTGTCTGGTTAGTTTAGGGCCTACTATTGTTATTGTTACTGCTATTATTGTTATTGCTACTGCCACTACTGACATTGCAACTGATACTAGTTTTTGCTACTGCTACTACTGTTAATGCTACTGCTGCTATTCTATTACTATTACTATGTTACTAATTCTATTGCTAATGCCAAAACTACCATTGCCACTTACATTACCACTATCAATACCAGTAATACTACTACCAGTACTCCCACTACTACTACTGCTACTACTTATTACTACTTTTGCTAAATTTCTACTCAGTGTATAAGGCATATAAGATCCTCAGAGATTCTTGTTCTGGAATTCCCAGTCTTAGCCAAAATTATTCTCATTATCACCATAATTTCTACTTGGCAAATGCTAAAATCCGTTAAAAGACATGATCGAAATAGCTTTCTCACAGATGCTTGAACCCATTCTATCCAAAAATCTCAACCAATCATTCAAAGCGATTCGAAGCTCATTTGCTCGTACACGTGTAGTCATGAATTTAAATGGCGCCTTTTCTAACAACTCTGTTTTATTTATTCCCCACACTCATCATTATTCAACGAGGTCATCTGATTACCTTTGTCTGGTCATACCTAAATGAAGAGCTTTAACGGTTGCTGGGCCTACTTTTTGGGACTCACTCCTTGTATCTGTGTGCTCTGCTCAGTCGCTTGTGTCATTTCGTTCTCAACTTAAAACTTACCTCTTTCAAATTGCTTATACACCATCGGCTGCCTCTCTGTCTTACGCACTGATCTTCTGGATGTTGACCTGATTACGACTTGGTTTTGGTGTGCCATCGGTTGACGCATTGTGCATTAGACACCGGCGCAATAGAAGTTACTAATTCCAACAACAATTACAATTTTCCCGAAGAATCTCAGCACAAACCAATGCATCACATGGACTGTTCCGTTATCGATTTGGCATAAATTTCTATAGCATCGCACAAAGGACAATCGCAAGTACAGCTGATCAGACGGCAGATATTTCTTTCAGTCCGATTAACCAGCATCAGCTGCAGCGCCTGACGAGAACAAAGCCGAAGATGCCGCCCTCCATCCCCATCAAGGAACAATGGCATCCCGAATACAACGGCGAAAATTATATCTTACCGCGGAACTACAGGCGGCCGCGCGTGCTTTAATCAGACCGCGAGGGACGGGTGTCTCGGTGTCCACTCAATGATCATGGACAAACACGATAGGTAATGAAACAACGGATTTATCATACATAAACTCCTAATTGTCAGCCAGTTATGGTCATTAACTGTAATGGCAAAACCATGCTGCAGTTTCGCAAGATATACTACGCTTAACGAGGCGTCCCGCGCTGTTCCCTCCTCTATCGGCTGGTCGTTGCCCAAGCATAATAATCACGAGCTTTCAACGTGGTTATTCTCATGCCGACCGAGAAGGCACGGTCGCAGAACGGGGCCCGCCGGTGTGTTGCCAGATCGGTTCCAATGCGAAGGCGGTTCCCATTCCGCCTGCTTTTCTTGCGCAGACCACGCAAGGCGAGAATTGATGGCAAATTTTGATTTGCGAAGAGCATTTTATTAAGTGGAAAAATCGAATCCCAAACAGTCGCGCGGTCTGTTTTCACACAGTCGTTCCTAAGAGAAACCAGACTTTGACAATTGCAGAGTCAGCGAATGGTGTACACAGGACAGTCTATTTTTGGAAAATGTCTGCGTCACAATATTATTGCTATCTGACGTCACGTGAACCAATTAGAATTTTTCAGAAATGCTTTCGCCCAGGTCCTGATTTGTCTTCACACCAGCCTTCGACACCTCTACGCAGGCGATCGAGATAATCCAACCGGAAAGACGATGATCAATATGGCCGCCATACTGCTGGAAGAAAGGAGGGCGACCGGAAGAAGCTGATCAATGGTTGGCAGGGCACCAGACGAAACCCGGAAGGAGAACGAACGCAGGTAGACTTTGGACGAACGCAAAGGATTTACGACATTTGATACCGCGCAGGTGTGTTGGCGTATCAGTCCTGGTTGACTAACCACGCGTGGAACATAATGCAGGGAGCAAGTTATGGTTGGCAGCTGTGGGCGGTTGAATTACGGGTTAAGGTATAATGCATCGGGATAATCAGAGCCTAAAATAGTGTGTTTTCTGAAACAAAGTGGGCAGCTGACATTGCCGAGTGTACAGCTGACATTGTCGAGTGTACAGCTGACATTGCCGAGTGTACAGCTGACATTGTCGAGGGTGTAGTTGACTTGTCTGGTGTGTGCAGAGTGTAGTGTGAATTTCTGAGAGATTCGCTCAAGTCAGCTACACACGATTTCATTCTAATACCTGAAATTTTACTTACCAGTTAAAGTACAGTTCGACAGTTTGAGGAATAGTGTGCAGTTTACATTCACGAGTATTTTAGGCATTGGGGAAAGTATATCCCATTGCAGTGGGCGATTATCCAAACCACTGCAACAGAAAAGACCTATGGGTTGGGGCAAATTTCTGGGGAAAATGTACCCTTGAGGGGAAGTTGTCTAAGCAACAGTGGGACGGAAAGATCAGTGGGTTGGAGCAAAATTTATGGGGAAATATCCCCAACATTGCACTGTATCGTATTGCATCTGCCAATTTATATAGTGCCTCTCACAGAACATTGCTGTGGCTTGATTACTCGCAGGTGTACTGCGTGTTAGGCAGAAGCGCTGTTGCCTTACCTAAGGCACTCAGTGCCCTTCGTGGCACTAACAGATGCCCGCTGTCTCCTCTCTCTTGTCTCTCTGGCAACCGGACTCGGACCTGCACTGGGCATTGATCTCTGGACAACCCTCGTGAATAAGCTGGTGCACTGCGTTTAGCTTTAGAGTAGCCCTCTAGAATATTTGAGTTTACGATTACTATTACGATAGGCAGACAACGCCAGACATAAGTAAAACATACAGACGAAACAAAGACGGACATAAGTAAAACACACAGACGAAACAAAGGCAGACATAAGTAAAACACACAGACGAGACAAAGGCAGACATAAGTAAAACACACAGACGAAACAAAGGCAGACATAAGTAAAACACAGACGAGACAAAGGCAAACATAAGTAAAACACACAGACGAAACAAAGGCAGACATAAGTAAAACACAGACGAGACAAAGGCAGACATAAGTAAAACACACAGACGAAACAAAGGCAGACATAAGTAAAACACACAGACGAAACAAAGGCAGACATAAGTAAAACACAGACGAGACAAAGGCAGACATAAGTAAAACACACAGACGAAACAAAGGCAGACATAAGTAAAACACACAGACGAGACAAAGGCAGACATAAGTAAAACACACAGACGAAACAAAGGCAGACATAAGTAAAACACACAGACGAGACAAAGGCAGGCATACAGACAGGTATTAAGATTACGCTTGCACGATGAAAAAGAACGGCAGAAAGATGACAAAGACAGGAAAAGATACTATGGGCGTGACATACAAATAGGAAGGCAGAGGAAACACAGGACAGGTGGGAGGGATAGAAAGACCGAGGCGGGATGAGGCAGAAGGAGGAAATTAACAGAAAGACAAAGACAGTAAGAGACAGACAGGAGACAGTGAATTGAAGGAATAGAGCAAGAGAAAGACATAAGGCAGACAAAGACAGAGGCAGGCAGGCAGATATGGAGAAAGATATCTGAAAGGTCCGCCATACATGTAAAAACAGAGTAAGGCTTAGAGGAAGACAGATAGCTACCTAGTAGATAGACAGATGCACAGACAAACAGACGGAGAGACAGACAGCACACAGACTGCCTGACAGACAGACACATCATAGACAGACAGACAGACAGACAGACAGGCAGACATATAGATAGATAGATAAAGAGAGTGAGCAGAAAGCATCGACACGGGCAAGTCATTAGCCTTCAGTCATTCATCCCTAAACAGTACAGTAGTAGGGACCTCCTACTAGCTCTGCGTCAGACATCCCACAACTGAACAGTCACCCCACCGGACAGAAGACGGGCGGAGGGACCCGAGCGATTGGTGTTCCCCTCCCGAGGGAAATCAGCCGTCAGTATCTCGGTGCTATGGTAATTGGATCGTATGGTAAGTTAATAAGGAAATTGCACCCGGCCTTGGAGCAGAAATCAGCTACTGGTGCCGTTTTCAGCGCTCATGAATATTCAACGATGACTGAATAATTCATGATCTTTAACGAGCGATTCTTCCGTAGCTGATCAGTGATTAAAGGACTCGTTTAGCTATATTTAGAACTGTAAATCACCGACAGATGGGTCCTAGTCGCCGGTGATGAATTAGACAAAAATCAATCAAATCAGTGACGTTTGTTGCAATCAAGCACAGGTTGGATCAGTTGATTGATAAACTAGTTCAGATCAGCGACAGAAAATTGGAACTGGTGACGTTAGTTGAAATTAAATACAAAATATATTCAAAAAGAAGAACCAGGTGGATTTTGGAGACAAACTAGTAGAAACTAGTATAAATCGATAGGAATAATTAGTTAATTTAATTA
Organism: Allolobophora icterica; assembly: GCA_963556255.1. Lineage (NCBI taxonomy): Eukaryota > Metazoa > Annelida > Clitellata > Crassiclitellata > Lumbricidae > Allolobophora > Allolobophora icterica. The sequence goes on from OY744612.1 coordinate 48,996,672, forward strand.
ATTGAATAATTACTTAAAGTCAATAAATGTTCGTTCAGGTTGTTTTGAATGAGTGGTAATATAGTTAAGATCACTAATGATTGATTAATTTAATTGAAAGATGCTTGAAAAAACTAACTGATTGAAATGACTTAACGCCTGTTAAAACCTAGTCACCGATTATTTCAAATCAGCAGAGTTCAATCGTAATCGTAATCTCCAAACTTCTAAAGCGCCACTCGAAGGCCAAGCGCAGGGCACCGGTCGATTCACGAGCGCTACGTCAAAAGTTTCGATCAAAGTGACTCATAATCAGCTTGAAAATCAGTCGGAGAATGCCTCAAAGTGCCCATTGTCTCTTTTCAAAGGACAGTTTATTTTCAATTCCTCTTAATCCACGGCTTCCACGCATTCTTCGATTCTGACCAGCCACATATTCAATGCTCTTTGGTAGCCGACAAGTCCCCCATTTCAATCGCCGGGGATCTATATATAAATATATATATATAGCTGCAGCCATAGCAACGGCGGACAATGGTCGTCATGGCTACGTCATAAACAAACGGTGGGAAGAGGCGGATAACGCGTGAACGCCCGATCTGCATCTCAATCACGCACCCGTTCTTCCTCGTCCGTATTTAGACGCGCATCCGATCGTATCTCCGGCCTAATCGCTGCTCATGACTACACTCAACTACCAATCAATGCGGCGATTCTGCCGGGGGTGGGGGGGGGGGCGAAATGGACGGACACCCCTTACAATCGTCTCGTCCACTCAGGCAAGACTGTACTAGAAATACATTCGATAAGTTAGGCAGGGAATTAACGGACTACTTCTGCGCCACCACACGACCAACATCAACAACGATCTCCACTGTAGCACCATGCTGTCTCCTCGGCTTCACCTCCCCGGATTCTGACCTGGCACCGTAAAGGGCCAAACAACCTGGCTATTACAGACTTTATAATTATGATGTAGCGCCAGTATTTAAGCTGGTTTCCCAAAATAGCATCTTGTGTGGCGCTGAGAAATATTGGAGATTTACATTACATCCCTTAAATTTTGCGATCCCTGCAAGGTAGCCATTGACATACTTGGTCTGAAAGATCTCTCTTGAAAGGTCGCTGTATAAGTCTGTGATTACAGTTGCAATTACAAAAACAACATCCCCAGTTCAGGCAGGGGCGTAACTGGTGTACACCCCTAAATCACCATCAGCCCTCACGAGCCGAGGCTAAGAAATTGAAGTCGCTTACAGGTTCTTAAGGTTAGCCCAAGAGACTGTTATTCTTTCTAGACAAATCTGTATATATAGCTGTAAGTCTGCCCTATATAATTATAAGCAACATTAACCGGACTTACACACCAGACAACTAATGCCTGTGGTTCTTTTCGCCACACTATAGAGGCTTCAACTTAGTTATAACATTATCTCAGACTGAGATATTATTTTTAAGATGGCAGTGTGGCAGGTGGGAGAGAATGCGACAAAGAGCGATACAAGTGCACAAATTCAGTCACCTTGCATCTGTCAGTCACACGCTGCTCTCTTCAGAAACTGCCATGCGAGCTGTGTATGGTTTCTGTATGTGAGACAACGAAGCATAAACTGAGAGGCTTCTGAAGGCGCTAAATAAATTAAAGACAGAAAGGTCGACAGACGGATGAACACATAGCATAGACAGACACACAAACTGACAGACCAAGAGACAGATAATAAGAGAGAGAAAGTCAGCAAGAGAAATAGAAAAATGGATAGAGCCAGCAAGAGGACAGACAGACAGGCAGACAGACATACTAAGACATTCCAAGACACATGATGTGTGAGAGAGAGAGAGAGAGAGAGAGAGAGAGAGAGAGAGAGAGAGAGAGAGAGAGAGAGAGAGAGAGAGAGAGAGAGAGAGAGAGAGAGAGAGAGAGAAGAGAAAGAGAAAGAGAGAGAAATAGAGCGAGAGAGAGAGAGAGAGAGAGAGAGAGAGAGAGAGAGAGAGAGAGAGAGAGAGAGAGAGAGAGAGAGAGAGAGAGAGAGAGAGAGAGAGAGAGAGAGAGAGAGAGAGAGAGAGAGAAAGATAGTCAGCAAGAGAAATAGAAAGATGAAGCCAGCAAGAGGCAGACAGACAGACAGGCAGACAGTCTGGCATGAATAGATAAAAACATACAGTTCTACATACATACATTTACACATACAGACATATATACAATTATACAATATATATGCGTACATACATGGCCAGAGAAATACACACATACTCATACAATGGCATGCACACAATGGAACATACGCAAAATAGAACACACATACACACAATTGCACATAAACATACATATCCTTAAATACATAGAAATGAAAAGAGTGAAATATGATCAGAGGTCAATCTCCTAAAAGCAGGATGCTCCAAAGACGGTTGCCTCTTCCACTGGAAAGAACCGTCATCATCCATCAGCTGGAAAGAAGAGCTAAGGCATGAATCATCAGCCACCTGTCTCTTCCATCGTTACCATGGCACGCCTTCTACCCATCAGTATGGAAAGGGCGCCGCACCATGGATACAGGTCAGCTCTAGCAACGCCAGACACTCCTGCTACTACAAAGTGATCTATCAAACGCAAAGACACTGAATTAACGTTTCATGTTACATGATATACTTACACATACATACATAAATACACTCATACATTTGCACATAGATGTATACATACACATACATGCAAATATTATATACAAACACACTCATGTACTCACACCCATTCATACACACATACATACCTACATACATACATACATACATACATACATACATACATACATACATACATACATACATACATACATACATACATACATACATACATACATACATACATACATACATACATACATACATACATACATACATACATACATACATACATACATACATACATACATACATACACAGTCATACATTACCATACATACATTTAAACCAGTTTCCTACCTTTAGGTAACCTTATTTTACCTTTACAAACGTATATACATACACACACATACACACATATGATACACACATACACAAATACATATACACAAACACACGTACACATACACACATATACACATACACACACAAAGTACACACAAACGCTCGTACATAAGAAATTTTTAACGCTCAAGAAATCACACAGAAATTTGAGTAAACATGGATACGCATGTACATAGATCATAAGCACACATGTATATATCCATATATCTCCATCAAATACATACATACATATACACCTACATACATACATACATACATACATACATACATATAGACATACATACATAACCATAGATAATGATAGGAAGTACACATCAGGGGCTTTGCATCTGTCTGAAACCAGATCATGCATTGCCTGATGAAAACTGTTTCAGTCTTCTACAGGAAGCCAATATCTGACACGGAACATATGTCAGTCTGTTCGTATGTGTGCATGCCTACATGCACGTATTTATTAATGCATGTGTGTATGCAGGCATGTATGTGTATCTATAGTATGTATGCATGTATGTAAGTATGCATGCATGTATTTATGCATATATACGTATGCACGTGTATGTATGTATGTGTGTAGTTCTGTATGTATGTTTACGTATGGGAGTACAGAAGTATGTTTATACATATATATATATATACGCGCACATATAGAACGCCTCTTTAAAACTCTCAAAGGTGCTATCATCATGATAACTAATGCAACAGAATTTACTTAATTTCGTAATTAGCTTCCCTCTGCAGTGCGTGGATAGTCACCGACTTATGCTAGACCTGCAAGGGAGAGCCACACGACCACAGCTCTTTGCTGACATCCTTTGCAATTTTCTCCGGCGAATACAGCACGAAAATCCGGGCGTCACACGCAAACAATAAACCGGATTTAATAAATCAGACAAAAGACGGCAAAACATCGTCAAAAAACAGCGACGATAATTGGCACAATTTGCGACGCTTGGCAACACACACAGTCAGCGCGAATATCATATCCAGTCATCGCATCGGACGGTAAAAATCTCTTTAAAGTAACTTATTACCGGCCCGTCCACCGAGTCCAAGGCAAAGCCGACATTGAAGAGATCCGTCCTTCTGTGGGCGTTGTCTGCCCGCGACGACATCGCGGTAAGAGTAATTGCCATGATTTGTGCAATACAAAGAGTGGCTAATTGCCATCATCTGTGCAATACACAGAATGGCTAATTGCCATCATCTCTGACGCGCGGACAGCGGCAGGCACCGAGTGATGATGCTTCACGTCAAACTTGAAGAGATTCAACCGGAAAAATTCGAGGATGCGGCGACGTACGTTGAATAAAGCAATATAAAATCTCAGATGAAGCTGGCTCATCACAGATGCGAGGACGCTGAGCACTCATCCGGGAAGTAGCAATATTGCAACGGATACATTGCAGAACAACACGTACTGTCCCTAAGTTATGCAAGCGTCAGGAATATTATCTAGATCTCGATTAAATCAAAATCAACAACACCAACAACCACAGCATCAACCACTGCTGCTGCTGCTGCTGCTGCTGCTGCTGCTGCTGCTGCTGCTGCTGCTACTACTACTACTACTACTACTACTACTACTACTACTACTACAACTACTACTACCACCACCACTACTACTATTACCACCACTACTACTATTACTACCACCACAATTACTACCACTACTGTCACTACCACTACTACGACTCCTACTTCCGCTTCTACTACTACTATTACTACTACTGCTGCTACTACTACTCTTACTACTACTACTACTACTACTACTACAATATATCTCGAGTAATTGAGGAGCAAACTCTGAGATGAGCTCCTTCGTCTTTCTTTGCCTCTATTCCGCAAGGCTCTTAAAATCATTCTATCTGATTACAGTTTTGTGCCGTCAGGTCACTGATAAGTTTCCCCTCGAAGTGGCGCTATATAAATATGCGATTACAACTACAAGAACAACAATGAAAGATACAGTAACTGTCACAATGAAATAAACTGTACCTGTGACAATGAAATATACGGTAGCTGTGACAATGAAATATACAGTACCTGTAACGACATTGATGTCCGCAGCCTTTTCGGATAAATCTAGAACTTCTGGATTCCTTTCCAGATTCTCCCGAATGGATTTAATTCCCTCCACGGACCCACAGACGCGGTAGAGACCAATCTGTTCCATCCCACGCTTCTCCACTTCCTCTACGCAACGCAGGATAAGCAGCGGCACTCCACTTCCGGATCGCTCCTGCCGCACGATCGTTTCCAGGTCCGTTCCGAAGATGGAGCTGGCACGAACGGATGGTGCCCTGCGGTAGGCCTCACGTGGATCACGGTAGCTGAGCTCGATGTAGAGCTCCCCGTTCGGTTCGAGCTTCAGGTAGAACTGGTGGTGTCGGTCCATCCAGGCGAGGTGTTTGAGGCTGACAGAGGCCGAGAAACAGAGACGGTGACGCGTATGCGCCACCCAGCGATACACGGAGAACGACATTGTCTGAGCATCGTGAAGGTCTATGAGGAACTTGTCGTCCCAGTCGAAGGACACTGTTCCGGAGAGAACCCGGGTCCGTGCGAATCCCACCGAGTCCACCTCGACGACGCAGTACATCTCGTGGTTTCCGGCCTTCGGAGGGAGCAGCCCGTGACCGCAGAAGATGTGAACGTAGACTGAACCGCTGATGCCGGTCTTACCGAAGTCGTTTTCCGTACACGTCGGTAAGCGGTAGAGCTTAAACGCCTCCTTGCGGATCTGGGAAAGCTGCTTGCTTGCGGGGTACCCCGGCGATGACCGGGTGGCACTGGCGGACCTCGTAGGGCGATCAGACCTCGTCAACGTACCACTCCCGGGCGACTGAAAACCGGTTCTGAATCCGTTGCAGGAGGAGTCCGCCGGGAAGGCATCGCCCAATCGTCCGACGCGACGACCTGGCAGAGCACCCGGTAAGTGGGCGTCGTACCCATGAGGGTAACTGAGGTCGGAGATTTCGTTCGTGTGACATTCAGTTCGCATTTTTAATAAGGTGTCGAGTCTGTTATTCTGCAGCGGTTCAGCCTGAGATGTGTTCGGTTCGTAAAATCGGCGTTCAAACGGAACATTGGACGAACGTCCAAATTCCACATTTTCTGAAAACAAAAAACATTACTATTATATATTTATAAGTTTATATTTACGATTACTATTAATATTGTTATCATTGTTATTATTATTTTCCTGATGTACGTACATGTATAGTCCCTTGGGACTTAAAAATGCTCAGAATAGAAATTTTTGTACTGACATTTATTATTCCTTTACCCGAGGTACATAGCATAGGCCCTCATGGAGCCCGTGTTGGACCCATATGCCGATATGAGACCCGGATTATTTCGTCTAAATGCTAAATTTGCTCGGTAATTTCGGACATGTTGGAGTTTACTCGTGCTAGGTTTCACGTAACGGACCTATGCGTCGACTTTGAAGGATTTTACTACTGTGCGTTTACAAGGTATTTTGTTAGCAAGTCGCTTTAGCCACCGTGACTGCATCAGACCCACCCTTCTGATGTTCGACCGAGTCAACCATATGGACCGTGTACGTCGCCTTCAGCTGGGAGATTTCGTCTCGGTGGAGGACGGCTTAGGTGGGTCAATGGAATGACCTCGACCGTTAGTCACTGGTGGCGCTTCAATCTACCGACTGACACGCGACGAATGCCTCTTCTGTACGTACACCTGGCGCCTCGTCGAATAGCCGGACAAGCGTTAGCTTCTACCAATGAGGGACTACAAAGAGGCAGAGTCACCGTGTGCTGCGAGCGCTGTCACCTGTCGTCCCTCCACTCTATCGACGCAACTTGGTACTGAGAACACACATGCCATCTGTCGGCGGAAATCTGTTGATTGTGCTCTACGTGTGTGCGTGGGCCGACACTGGTGACTCTTCCAGCTTACTGTGCATTGTTTTGATAACTGATGTTATTATTTTCGTTCGTAATGACATTTAACATCCAGTCCAGCGCAGAGATCGCCTCTGATTTGATATGAACTTTGAGCGGCGCTATACCAATGTCCAATTACATTACATTATCATTACTAAATTATTACTATTATTACTTTACTCAAGGTAGGAATGATATAAGAAGTTCTTCTATTGTTATTGTTCTTTGTTGTTCACGCTGTCGTTCTTACTGTTGTCGTTATTAAATATGATCTCTCAGCAACTCAACATCCTGCAAAAACAATACTAAAAAGCTTCTGATAACCGAAGCCTTCTTCTCGTCAAACGCAGCACTCAACCATATCTCAAACCGGTAACGAATGTAACACTTCTAGAAATAGATTGCGTGCGTTGGCACTGTTACAGCGTGAAGGAGAGGCCCTTCAACCCATCAAACGTCTCTCGCACACGGCCGACCTCAGACCCGGCAGTTGGCGAACGGTCGGCCGGCCACCTGCTCGGCGAGCCATACAAATGCCCCTCAAGAGTTTTCTCGTTCGAGCGCCGTGTGCAGTGCACATAACACTCGTCACGTCTTCACAGAAGACGAGGTGACAGGAGGAGGAGGGGGAGGAGGGGGGGCAGACACGCGACTGGCTTCCTTCCCAGTCGCATCCAATTTCTCGAAAAGCGTCTGGCACTGAGTTGGCCGGACGTAATTGTTGTTATTATTATTTTATAAATTTCTATTATTTTTTTAACCCGAGGTATATATGAGACCTCGGGTGATCAAAACTACATCCGGAGATAGGGGGTTATTCTAGAACGGCTTCTCCCTCATCAAGATTATTATTATTATGTTTTTACCCGAGGCATCAATGATCCCTCAGGATTTTGAAAAAAATTATTGTTATTTAGGAGCAGAGACAGTGTCTGGAGGGTCAGAGGTAATAATAATAATAATAATAATAATAATAATAATAATAATAATAATAATAATAATAATAATAATAATAATAATAATAATAATAATAATAATAATAATAATAATAATAATAATAATAATAATGTTACAGAACACTCGTGAAAGCATCTGAGAAGCCTTTCAGATTGCTATGTACCCAACTATCAGTCAGATGGAAAAGATGTGTAGGCCTATATAATAATAGGCCTATATTATTATTGTTATTAGTAGTAGTATTGTTATTATTATTATCATCATCCTGCATTTAATAAGTGCCACGAATGAAGAAAGTCCCCAAGAGCGACGACTACGTTTAACTCGTGAGCGACGGCAAAGTATATACCCCGTGATCGATCGAGTCGAGTGCTACGATCGACTTGGTCGACTTTTGTCGACTTGGACTGTAGTCTCTTGAACAAAATTGCTGACGACTGTTGCATTCTTACATCCAGTACCTAAATTACTCGTCAATTTCAATTGCACACTCTTCATCAAACTGTCAAACTGTAATTGAGGTCGTAAGTAACATTTCAAGCATTACAATGATATCGTGCGTGGTTGACTTGAGTTAATCTCCCAAAAATGCACTATACACACTGCACACTCCAGACAAGTCAACTGCACATTGGACAATGTCAACTGCCTACTGGACAATGTCAACTGCACACCTCGTGTCAGAAGACACGCGATTTTAGGCCCTGCATATTATTCATGTAAGTATTAAGCCACGCTGTCGCCGTACACTCGATCAGCTAGGCTACAATGGAATCTCCTACAGTAGGCCTACGGTAGGCTATAGAAATGACTACCAGCTCAGCAGATAACACGGCAGTAGAGGACGTGCAGTGTCTGGTTTACAGTTAGGCTTAGTTCAAGAAACTTTAAACTGCTCAAGATTACTGAAGTTAGTTGATATAGTAGTCTGTAGTTCGAAACATCTTAATCTCTCCATTTTCGCCGTAAAACTGAAAACGTATCTCTACAGCTTAACTATAATACGAAAGCACCAATATACTGTAGCGTGCTGGTCCCGCTCTAGCGAGTGCCCGCGCTGTTGTGAGAGAACATCTGAAGAGTATACAAGCCCTGGTTTTGAACCCAGCTTGCTGGCGCTGTGGGCCTGTTCTCTTCTCTCTATCTGCTGCAACCGCTGTCGCCTTTTCTTACTAGGCCGAGAGCGAGGCTTCACGTCCGGTTGCATTATACTAGGTCCCTGAGGCATTCTTCTACCATGGATGACGAGTGGCATGTCCGCGGCTTCCGTTGCTGGCGCAGCAGGGCTTAGTGGCGCTCTCACAAAAGACTCAATTTCTTTCTTCTGCTCTCTTCTCTCAGGGACCCTATCTGATAACAGGCGCTCCATAAATACTCGTTGGGTTTCCATGAAGGTCTGCTGAGATTCGAATAATGAACTTATAAGAGTTTCCTGATTTGTCTGGCGCTCTATAATCTTTTCTAGTATATCGCCTAATCGACTAGTTTCGTGTTCAGATAAAATCTCTTCTTCCATTATAATTATTTAATAAAATGAAACAGAAATGAAATTATCGACTTACACTATCGCTGTATGTTTCCTGACTAAGTTAACGTGTACATTTATATAGCACATGAACTTAACCTATCGCCTTATCGCTTCACAACAAATTTATACGTATCTAATCTAACGATCTAAGTATCGCTGGAGATTTCAATATACGACTCAAAAGAATAAGGGGTTGTACTCCCTGAACTTCCAAGATATATATTCTTCCCAACTGCCAATATTTGCGATTTCGGTCAAATCCAGTAAATATCAATCCATGTCAAGGTTATCCAAGGTCACTGGAGCTCCGTTGCACCAATTCAATCGAAAACATGGCCTCCCGGTAATTTTGCCATAATTCCCCAAATTCGAAGAAATATCGAACGCCCGTCGATAAATTCGACGCCCGATCTTCAAAGATGTAGTTACGATGAAATATTATCCCCGAATTTCGACAATTTCCATCGTTTTAATCGTAAAATTCCTTATTGCGCAGTTAAGAACATTTCACGCTAAAAATAGCTCCAAGGACACCAAGTCCTTCCTTCCTCGTCCACTTCTAGGCTGAAACTGCATACAGGCCACGAAAAATGGCGCAAATGTTCGCACGTACTCACCTCTAGCCAATCACGAACAAGCACAGAAAACGTGACGTCTTCCCATTGGTTGACTCGCATACCACAGATCTACGGCTGGCATGTACTGTACTGCACTACCGCAGTGGCCTCTAGCGAATAACATTGACTTCGCAATCTTAGTGAAAGTAATATACTTAAGGCTTGTAACAATTCGTTACACCCTCCCCCACTTAGCTCAAATTTCCAGACACTCTGGAAATTTGCTGGGAACAATCCCAGAGTTATCCAGGAAATCTCCAGATTTTAGTACAATGTTCCTTAACTACAACATCGATACTAGTTAACAGCAAGGTTTCATAAGCATCGCTCAATCCTGTGAGAAGTCAACAATGTCTACTACCATTACATCAGAAGCAGAAGAGCTCCTACACAACTAATGTCAAGCTAAGGTAAGACTGTTCTATTAAGCAAAGTACAATAGCTTAACAAATTTATACTAGCAATAAAGTAAACACCTATTCATCAAAATAAAACTAAGAGACATAGCATCTCGCTCCTTTCAACAATAGTCGCCATTAAGCGGCGCAGAACTAGACTTACAAAACTAAATCCTTATGAATGTCACATTATACCGACTCTCTAGTGACAGGCACAGGGTAATGGCATTATTGCAATACATCACTCTCAAATCTCCTTACCTTATCTCATACTTATACAGTATCAACCTTACATGTACCTTACCGGTTTCTTAATTTCGCGCCTGGGCCGATCGATAACAACCAAATCCAGATCCTCAGGGTCATCACAGATGTCCGCGGCATCCGGTCTCACATCCTGCTGAGGGGCCGGTCTACCCTCCCAATTACTAAGGGGCTCTCCCTCATAACTCTTGAGTTTATCTACATAGACTAACTGTGGTCGTGACCTAGCGGACTTCTGTATCTTGTACAAGACCGCGTTCAGTTGTTCTATAACTCTATACGGACCCGTGTAATACTTTGCCCATTTCTCTTTCAAGCCAGGCCGCTTCCTGGGATAGAAATACCAGACAAGTTCTCCTGGTTTGAAGGTGGCCGGTTTAACCCTTAAATTGTACCGATAGGCTCGGCTTGTAGCCTGGCGCTGCATAAACTCTCGAGCTAACCTAAAATCAGCTTGAACATTTTTCATCTGCAGAGCTACGAAATCATCAGTGTTTAACAAAACATCAGACATTTGAACATCGCCTAATACTAAGTCAATCGGCAAACACAATTCCCGTGACAGGAACAGACGATTCGGACTGAATCCTGTACTTTCACTTTCCGTAGCTCTGTAGGCGGCGAGGACATAAGGCAGATGCACATCCCAATCCCTTTGATTGTGAGCGACCACCTTTGCCAACATAGCGTTCAACGTTCTATGGAAACGCTCCACAGCTCCGTTCGAACTTGGTTTATATGGCGATGTCCTTACTTTGTCGATCTGTAATCGTTTACATAAGTCTTGAAATAAGGCAGCCTCAAAACATGGACCTTGGTCCGTGAGGATCTGTCTAGGGCATCCATACCTAGAAAAGACCTCGGTGACCAAAACTCTGGCTACGGTTGATGCTTCCTGATTGCGTATAGGATGAGCTTCAGCCCAGCGCGTATAGTGATCCACTGCCGTCAAAATGTAACGATATCCCTTGCTAGACACTGGGTGTGGGCCGGTGATATCTACTCCGAGACATTCCCACGGGGCGCCCACGATCATCGACTGCAGCTGTCCCTTACGAGGTGGTTTACCACGAAAGTATTGTGCACACAAAGTACACCGACGCAGTTGCATTCTTACGTTCTCCCTCCACCCGGGCCAATATGCTCTTTTCTGTAGCTGGGCGAGAGTTCGACGTATTCCCATGTGTCCTCCATTTATGCCTTCGTGCGACAACTGGATAAGCGCAGACCGACGACTCGGCGGTGGTATCAATTGTAACCATCGCACTTCATTTGTCTCAGGGTCCAGCCATTTTCTTTTCAGTAGTCCATCTTGCACTACCAACTGAGGCCATTGTGCCACTAACGTCTTCACCATAGTAGTTGAACTTCGTATACGATCGTAAGAAGGAACTTCATCTGAAGACGACTTCTGCTGCATCACCCAACCCAACTCAGGGTCGGTCCTTTGCTCATCGCCAATGACCTGACGACTCCAGTCCACAGGTAAGTCAGATGCACCACTCACAGTTTCTGAAACTTCCCTCACTGCATCCACTTGGCATGGACGACGAGACATGGCGTCTGCGTTTCGGTGGGTAGTTCCTGCTCGATGCTGAATGTCGAATTGAAATTCTTCTATTACTGACAACCACCGAGCCTGTTGTCCTATCGGAAGAGGAGTTCTCCTTAACCACTGCAAGGCGGAATGATCAGTCCGTAGTAAAAACTTTCTTCCCAACAGGTATTGTCTGTAGGTCTTGAGATAATAGACGATCGCTAATAGTTCCCTTCTTGTTACATCGTAATTTTGCTCGGCCAAAGAGCAAACTCTGCTGCCATAGCAAATAACACGTTCTTCTCCTCCTTGTACTTGAGAGAGAACTGCTCCAATAGCTTCTCCTGAAGCATCCGTATCTAAGACGTATAAACCAACATCGTTAGGTAACGCCAGAATAGGTGCCTCGGTTAGCCTCTTCTTTAGTTCCTCAAACGCTTTTTCACATTCTGCTGACCAACGGAATTGTACTCCTTTCTGAGTTAACGCGTGAAGCGGGCGAGCAACTTTGGCAAACTCCGAAACAAACTTTCGATAGTAAGAACATAACCCAAGAAATGCTCTCACATCACGAAGCTTTCGAGGTGTCGGCCAATCTCTTACTGCTGCGATCTTTTCTTCATCCGTTGCGATACCATTTTCGCTAACCACGTGTCCAAGAAATAGCACTTGACGTTGCAAAAGATGGCACTTAGATGGCTTTAACTTTAATCCCACTGAAGCTAGTCTTGTCAGCACACATGTCAACCGGGTTAGATGCGTGTCCATATCGGATGCAAAGACAATAATGTCATCCAGATATATTAAACACATCGAAAAATTCAACCCCGCCATGACCAAATTCATCATACGAGCAAAACAGGCCGGAGAGTTGGTCAGTCCAAACGGTAGTACACGAAACTGAAAACTTCCTTTTCGAGTAATGAACGTCGTCTTGGGTCGGTCCCTCGGATGCACGGCGACCTAATGATAGCCAGCCCGGAGGTCGAAGGTACTGAACCATTTCGCTCCAGCTAATGCATCTAGACTCTCGCTTATTAACGGTAAGGGATAAACATCCTTGACCGTCTTTGCATTTACTGCTCGATAGTCTACGCAGAATCTTGACGACCCATCTCGCTTCTTGACCATCACCACATTACTCGACCACGCAGAGGTCGAAGGTTCGATAAGGCGGTGCTGCAACATCTGATCAACCTGTTCGTCGATTACCGGCAACAAAGACAATGGTTGTCGTCGAAGCGGCTGTTTCACAGGAGTTTCATTTCCAGTCTCGATTTCGTGTCGTACAATTTCTGTAAAACCAAGATCCCATTCGTGCAAGGAGAAGGCTTTAGAATTGTCCAAGATAATCTTTCGTAATTTCTCTTTCACTTCTGCGGAGACATCTTCGGCAACTTCAGTCCAGAGCACCGAAAGCTGAGATTCAATTTCCGCTTCTGAGATTTTCTCTGGTGTCTCAGTAACTGCAGCACATCCAGCCGTGTCGAGATTATCAAGATCTTCTCCAACCACGGTGACTTCCTCGGTCGTGCACTGAATTCCCTTTTTCACTCGGATTTCGCGACCAGTCGGGTTCATGACCCGCACAGTCAAATCCACCATTCTTTCAGGAAGAAGTGTCCCGGCAACTACTAATCCAGAAGCTAACACTTGCGGCTGAGTCGCCCACGGAGACAACTTCAGTTTCAAGTCCGATAAAATCGCATAAGCCTCAATATCCATTTCACTGCGAGCAGGCACCTTTACATTGTTAGCCACGGCTATCCTCCTGCAGATTGCTGTTCGACGTCGACCTTGGATAGGAATAGTGTGACCTTGAATCTGAACCCACCTCGCTCCGAGGTTCCATAGAACACTATTTTTCTCCATCCAGTCCATTCCGATTATAAGCTCTGTAACTTGTTCAGTGGCCAAACACTTGACTTCAAAAGAGAAATTGTCCACCGTACAATTAAGAGTAACTTCGCCCAATACACGGATTTCAGAACCATTTGCCGCTCTCACTAGCTGTCGGGATTCTCTCATATCCTCTTTACGTACCAACGATGCTGGAGTCAAGGACAATTCACTCCCTGTGTCCAGTAATGCGAAGGTAGGCTTTCCATTCACAATCAACGAGAGATAGGCGTTGCTACATCCCTGAATATGTCGATTGCTTGCCGGTTCTTGTTGGTTCGGAGTTCCATTTACATCGGTCGGAACATTCTGTCGAAACGGACATGACCTGGCCAAATGTCCGGGTTGATTGCACTCAAAGCAGAGCTTGGTAGACCGCCATGACTTTCGATTGTCTTTCCTTTGTCCACTATCGAAATAACTGGTCGCACCTTCCATTCTCCAACGAGGCGGAACTTCTCGCTGAGCTTGCGGCTGAAAAGGAGGAGGAGGAATTCTAAAGGCTGACGAATTTTGCCAGGATTCCAAGGCTTTCTCCATTTTCTCCAACCTCTTCTGTTGTGTTTCGATAAGTCGCTCCAACTGTTTCTGTTGTTCTAAAAACTTGCGCATCAACTCTGAATTTGGATCATTTTCCTTCACAGCCTTCACACGTGCCGGTCGATGTTCAAAATGATCTGAACTGTCCTTGTCAACTCGAGAATAGCCTTCTAAACGCAAAGCAAGTTTGTACGCTTGATCAAGTGTCTCTGGCTCGCGTTCCCGTAGCTTCAAGGCTAATTCTTTATCTTTTAAGGCATCCACGAAAGCACGTATCGCAATAGTTTCACTATGTTGCGACGGTGGTCCAGGGTATGCCAAAGTTAGCAGTCTTCGAATGTCCTGAACTAAGCTTCCAAGATCCTCTCCATCTTTCTGTCTTCTTGTGCTCAATTGAGTCTGATATAACGCAGCTTGCTCTGCACTTCCGTAACGAGATCGAAGTTTCTTAACTAAGTCTGACCAGGTAACCATAGTAGCAGAGTCGAATTCCCATAACAGCTGATTTGCCGGTTCTGTTAAAGAACACGTTAACTGGTTTAATTTCTCTTCATCTGTCCAACCGTTATTTCTCGAACACACCTCAAATTTTCGAAGAAAAGCTTCCACTGGGGTTCGACCATTGTAACCACCAAGCTTAATCCATTGTCTACTTCTCTCCGGTGTTACATTCGTCGAGGTAGACGTTAGAATTGGCTTCACCGTAGCTTCCGCAGTAGAAATAGCTTCTCCCGTTGCAGCTTGTTTAACTTTAGCCACAACCGGTTTATTCTCCATTGCGATTAAACAGTCATCAGCAACAACAGTTTGCGTTGCCACTGACGTCACTATTTTCTGAAGCATCATCTTCTGAAAGTTAGAGTCAGGTTTCACATCGCTCACCAGTTTAACATTTGCTTCTTGCTTTTCCATCAGACTAGGTTGCACATTCGACGGACCATAACATAACATCACCTGTTGAGGTTTTGGCTCCATGTTGCAAACGACTTCCGGTTTGGACATTGAGGCAGCTGTGGGTATCCGAGGCCCATTAATGTCTGGAGTATGAACAGGCATAACCATAAACATGTTACTTGACTTATTCATTTCTCCTGCGTCAACAATACTAACATACTGAGGAGGAAAGGACGCTGCGACTTTTGACGGCATCATCAAAGATTCGATTTGTCCACCAGTAGATCGAGGCATAGTCAGCGACGACGAAGGCAGATGCTGAGAAAGTGTTACTACTCTTGGCTCAGATGACATGGCGTAGACAGGAGTATTCGTCATTGGAAGTCGTTCATCTTGGCTCCAACTGACTTGTCCAACTGTAGGCCTTGTTTCTGTCCAAGTTCTAGGCAAGGTGGTCGCTCTCATGTCGACAGGTACATGACGACTGGGATGCGCATCTCTGCCTGTTCTTCCCCCTTGAGAGACTTGAGAAACCAAGTCTTCTCGTACTGTTGGCCGTCGAGAGTCTTCTCCCAAGCTTTGACCAATACCTCCAACTGAAAACTCCAGGTTAGTATATGATCGTATATTCTTTTGATCTACACCTACTGGGTTAACCTTAGTATCTACATTATGTGTTGACCTAGCATTACTAACATCAGAGTCTGTACTATTAGTTTCACTGAGACTCTCAATTGCATCCGCGTCTGAAGCAGAATTTAGTTCTATCTCTGTTTGTGTAGGCATAGCCCAGTTAAACATTTTATTTTCTAACTCTGCTGGTCCTAAGTCCATTAAGTTTGCCCTATCCATTCTATAGAAAATTTCATTATTTTCTGTATAGTAGGCTGGTTTCGGTTCTTCTGTAGTTCTTACTAAATCTTCTCTAGTTCTAACTAAATCTTCTCTAGTTCTAAGCCCGATTCTGGTACCAAGTGTAGCGTGCTGGTCCCTCTCTAGCGAGTGCCCGCGCTGTTGTGAGAGAACATCTGAAGAGTATACAAGCCCTGGTTTTGAACCCAGCTTGCTGGCGCTGTGGGCCTGTTCTCTTCTCTCTATCTGCTGCAACCGCTGTCGCCTTTTCTTACTAGGCCGAGAGCGAGGCTTCACGTCCGGTTGCATTATACTAGGTCCCTGAGGCATTCTTCTACCATGGATGACGAGTGGCATGTCCGCGGCTTCCGTTGCTGGCGCAACAGGGCTTAGTGGCAAGCCCTCACTAGGGTTCGGCGCTCTCACAACAGACTCAATTTCTTTCTTCTGCTCTCTTCTCTCAGGGACCCTATCTGATAACAGGCGCTCCATAAATACTCGTTGGGTTTCCATGAAGGTCTGCTGAGATTCGAATAATGAACTTATAAGAGTTTCCTGATTTGTCTGGCGCTCTATAATCTTTTCTAGTATATCGCCTAATCGACTAGTTTCGTGTTCAGATAAAATCTCTTCTTCCATTATAATTATTTAATAAAATGAAACAGAAATGAAATTATCGACTTACACTATCGCTGTATGTTTCCTGACTAAGTTAACGTGTACATTTATATAGCACATGAACTTAACCTATCGCCTTATCGCTTCACAACAAATTTATACGTATCTAATCTAACGATCTAAGTATCGCTGGAGATTTCAATATACGACTCAAAAGAATAAGGGGTTGTACTCCCTGAACTTCCAAGATATATATTCTTCCCAACTGCCAATATTTGCGATTTCGGTCAAATCCAGTAAATATCAATCCATGTCAAGGTTATCCAAGGTCACTGGAGCTCCGTTGCACCAATTCAATCGAAAACATGGCCTCCCGGTAATTTTGCCATAATTCCCCAAATTCGAAGAAATATCGAACGCCCGTCGATAAATTCGACGCCCGATCTTCAAAGATGTAGTTACGATGAAATATTATCCCCGAATTTCGACAATTTCCATCGTTTTAATCGTAAAATTCCTTATTGCGCAGTTAAGAACATTTCACGCTAAAAAATAGCTCCAAGGACACCAAGTCCTTCCTTCCTCGTCCACTTCTAGGCTGAAACTGCATACAGGCCACGAAAAATGGCGCAAATGTTCGCACGTGCTCACCTCTAGCCAATCACGAACAAGCACAGAAAACGTGACGTCTTCCCATTGGTTGACTCGCATACCACAGATCTACGGCTGGCATGTACTGTACTGCACTACCGCAGTGGCCTCTAGCGAATAACATTGACTTCGCAATCTTAGTGAAAGTAATATACTTAAGGCTTGTAACAATTCGTTACAATACGAGGATTATAATTTGCGCTAAACTTCAAATCAGGTTAATACTAACGACCTCTTATATATAACGGTTAATACGGTCGTTGTGTGTTAACACAGAATTACGTCATTACATCATGCGGGTCATTGTGTGACGTAGCCGCAAAAATAGTAAGTAAAATATTTCATAGTCGAGTCAAGACGACGCAAAACAATCAACTCGACTTGTCAAAACACTTGCAAGTTCATCAAGTCGAAGATTTTCGATCAACTCGACTTGGCCGAGTTTCGACCAACTTGATCGACTGACTCGATCGATCACGGAGTATCCGGCAAAGATGGACAGCCCGACAAGACCGAAAAACTCTCGATCGTCTGAGGTCGCAAGATGTGAGACTGATGCGCATCATCACAGGCAACGACGAGCTCACAAAGCGCCTGAACAAACGCGGGCCAGACGAACACTACATGCGGAAGCTCGCCGACATAGACGAGCTTAAGAGTCGTTAGCGGCATACCGTCGTATGACGGGCAAATATCATAGTTAAAAATAATAGAAGACTAACAATACAAATGACGTCATTGGCTCCATGACGTCATTGTCTTCAGGCAATCGCCGGTCGGACGCTGTCTCAAAAGTATATATATTTAAGAAGCAGAAAAGTTCTTTTGGCGTTCGATTAACTATAATCTGAACTGCTAAAACACACATACATACAATTCAACCAATTTCTTCTCTTGTCGGTCCATATTACACCTAACCAAGTTACATCTTTTTGTTGCATAATGGTCGTAGAGCGGAGAGATTCGCAAACATGTATGGGTCGTGGGAGGCACAGTTTTTCGAAGCCCGAAAATGGCTCTCATTCAAGCCTCTGCAAACGCAGGGAAACACTGTCTCTCGCAGAGTAACATTTTCACGGGTCAGAATTAGGCCTTTAAAAAACTATAAACCCACGTATCCTATATATGCTACACCATGATCTCCCCCACCCTCTGAATTCCGCAAATTCTCCGTTCCTCCATCATCATTCCAACCTGTCCTCCAGCCTCCTCCTCCTCCTCCTCCTCCTCCTCATCCTCCTCCTCCTCCTCCTCCTGTCCTCCTCCTCCTCCTCCGCCTCCTCCTCCTGTCCTCCTCCTGTCCTCCATCCTCCTCCTCCTCCTCCTCCTCCTCCTCTTCCTCCTCCTCCTCCTCCTCCTCCTCCTCCTCCTCCTCCTCCTCCTGTCCTCCATCCTCCTCCTCCTCCTCCTCCTCCTCCTGTCCTCCTCCTCCTGTCCTCCATCCTCCTCCTCCTCCTCCTGTCCTCCCTCCTCCTCCTCCGCCTCCTCCTCCTGTCCTCCCTCCTCCTCCTCCGCCTCCTCCTCCTGTCCTTCTCCTCCTCCTCCTCCTCCTCCTCCTGTATATAGATACATACATACATATACATACATGGATACATACAGTCATATAGGCACACATGCAAGCAGACATATAGACATACATGCGTTTATACATACACACACAGAACTGTTACATACAATCTGCTGCTTGACTGAAAGTACACTGGCCCACAACTGCGTGCTCTCAGCAGGCCCTGCCTTCGAAGAGCGAGTAATCACAACTAAAACAGCCAGAAATTTAATTACAATAAGTACCGGAAAATTAATGTGAAAATTAATTAGCAGTCCGTCGGATTATTATTAATAATAAAAAGAGACAAGAGGCAACAGACGACGGGTGACAACTGCAGACAGTAGTCTTCTAATCTCGTCAAATTAATCGTGTCTTCTGACGCGTGTCATTCAAGTCCAACTGCGACGCCTCGACTACACTTAAGCCCCCCCCCCCGACACCCCTCTCCTCTGACTACCCCACCGCCATAGTGCGACCGTACGTTACCTCCCGGAATAACGTACGCGTACTGCACGTATACGTTATCGAAAAAAATAACGTACCGTACGCGTACGGTTAAAATGCCACAAATTTATCTGGTCATTCACAAAGAACCTCAATATAACTGTGGTCTTATACGTCACGCGTACCGTACGCGTACGTAAAAATGATCAGTTTAACTCTACAGTAGGCCTATTAGTCTCTCCGCACGCAGGCATATTTATTTACGAACGGTACGGAAATTTAGTATTACCAATAAAATGACCATCCTAAAAAGTGTGCCGTAAAATCTTAATATTCTTCACATTAGACAGAATATACCAATTTGGATTTTAAAAGTTTGAAAGTAGAGATCATTGAACAGCCACAGATGACTGATGTAATGGTTAAAATTGGTTACGACCGTCAATCACCAACTATTATTGACTTTTGTTGTGCATAATGTTATGTATTTATTTTCGTCATGAATTGATGTGAACGTACGGTAACGTACGGCATAATAACGTACGCGGACTGTACGTACGTTATGGAAAAAATAACATACGTACAGTACGTACGGTCGCACCTTGCCCACCGCCATTATGGCTGAAGCGATGAAGTCAGTTTGTGGGTCACCGTAGCCGATTGGTAGAAAGCTCGCCGAGTAAAGCGGAGACTACAGGTTCGATCCTCCTCTTCTAAGACGGCTATTGTGTAGCGAACTTGAGCACGTTCTTCATTCACAATTGCTCAGCGCCATCGATTGATGCTTGGCCATTAATTAGATAGTGATGCTTAAGAAAAGCTTTATAATAATAATGATGATGATGATGATGATGATGATGATGATGATGATGATGATGATGATGATGATGATGATGATGATGATGATGATGATGATGATGATAATAATAATAATAGTAATTATAATAATAATAGCAGTAATAGGTAATGCATTGAACAAACAAAATGAAGAACGAGTTTCAACCGTTAATGGACCCCAAATAAATTACTGAATACTGTACATTACAACACGATGATGATAATGACAATGACGACGATGATGATCATCATGATGATCATGATGATTATGATCATACTGATGGTGATGATGATGGTGATGATAACGATGATGATCATCATCACCGTCATCATTCTGATCATTATGAACATCATGATGATGGTGGTGTTGGTGGTGATGACGATCATGACGATGGTGGTGATGATGATCATGATGATCATGATGATGATCATGATGATAATGATGATCATGACGAAGATGATGATCATGATGGTCATGATGATGATCGTGATGATGGTGGTGATGATAAGTGATGATGATGTTGATGATGATGACGACGACGACCAAAACAACGATGATGATGGCGACTACAGCACAAATCATACATCCCACATCGCGCCCAGATCAACGCATCAAGACAAGAATCCACCAAACTCAGAGTGAAAAAGCATTGTCTAGCCATACAATGACAGACTACATTACTTTACAGGACACCGACAGTAAGTGTCTGTTTGCCATCCACAGAGTGTGGCTGATCGATTGGGCGTTTGCCATTTAAACGCAGTGTGCACACACAGAGGTTCGATCCCCGTTCATGTTACCATGGAACAGGCACACACAACATCAATTGATTGTTTGCCAATAGAAGGTAGCATCACATAAACGAAGCATTGAACGCCATTAGTGTTAACACTTGTATGCATGTGTTTAAATATGCATGTATGGCATTGTATGCATCCATGCATGAGTGAATGTATGTATGTACGTATGTATGCATCCATGTAGGAATGCATGTATGCATGTATGTATGTATGCATCCATGCATGAATGAACACATGTGCATAGCGTATGTATGCATCCATGTATGAATGTATGCAAGCATGCATGTGTGCATCAATGTATTAATGAACTAATGCATGTATGTATGCATCCATGTGTGTATGTATGTATGTATGTATGAATGCATCCATGTATGAATGTATGTATGTATGCAGGCATCAATGTATGAAAGAATCAATGCATGCATGTATGCATCAATGTATGAATGAATGCAAGTATGTTAGCATGCATCAATGTATGAATGAATGTATGCATGCATGCATACATGGATATCTGTATCTATGTGTTATTATTACCATAATATTAAGCATTTATTAAGCACCACTATCTATTGACCAAGCATCAATCGATGATGCTGATCAATTGTGAGTGAAGGATTTGTAACTGTCTCAGAGGAGGAGGAGGATCGAACCCGTACTCTCCACTTTACAAGGTTAGCGTTCTTACCAGTCAGCTACAGTACACTGCGTCCATGCATGTCCGTATTCATGAAACAGCAGACATTAATGTAGTGTGAAAGCCCATAAACACAAGACACAAATTAATGTCTGGTTATAAAAACAAAACGTCAATCGTGCACAGCAAAGCAAATGGCCAGACATTAATGCGACCTTTAACAATTGCAAAATATTGTCTGGCAGTAGGAAGCACTGAATGTGTCTATTTACGAGTATTGCAATAGTAATCGTAACCCTGAGATTTACACAGTACCCAAAAAAGCAGCTTGTTCACAGAGGTTCAGTCAAAACAAATCAATAGGTCGGTCAAAATCGGTTCCAGGTCAAGATGAAAAGGGTCAAGCAGGCAGACAGTCAGACGGCCAAGGTCAATGGAGGTTTCGTCTGCCAGGTTAGAATTGTCATAGTTTGATTTGCCACTATTTAGAATTTACACTAGCCACACTAATTAGATTTGCCAATATTTAGAATTTCTGCTATAGTTAGAATTGCCAGTTGTTAAAACTGCCACCAGTTAGAACTGCCATCGATTATAGTTGCCACTAGTTAGAATTGCCAAACTAGCCACACTGGCTACATTAGTTTCTGCTGTTTTTACACATTACTAAAACGTAACTGTAATGACTACTACAGCAGTACCGTGAAGGGTGCTACATAATTGTTTGGCTATAGGCAACATTAGTAATTCTGATTCTCATGGCCACAATTTACGCCCACAACAGTGACTGCCCACTGTCCAGTGCAGACATGATTTGGATCAGCGCAATATCTTGTTTGAGTTCATGACTGTGTTGCCAATGTCATCATTTCCCTCCCACGCGACGGGAAGTTATTGAAGCATTAGTCATCTGACACTAGACTCATCATGACCAATAAATCTCTCCTGGTAATAAACTGACATTCAATCAACAAACTAATCCAATCCAATTCAATCCAATCCAATCCAATATTATCCAATCCAATGTAATATAATCCATTCCAATCATATCTAATCCAATGTAATCCAATCCAGTTCAATCTTATCCAATGTAATCTAATCCATTCCAATCGTATCTAATCCAATCTAATCTAATCCAATTCGATTTAATCCAATTCAATCCAATTCAATCCAATTCAATCTTATCCAATCCAATCCAGTTTAATCCAATACAATCCAATTCAATCCAATCTAGTACAATCTTATCCAATCCAATGTAATCTGATCCAATCCAATCCTATCCAATTCAATCAAATTCAATCCAATCTTGTTCAATCTTATCCAATCCAATGCAATCGAATCGAATCCAATATTATCTAACCCAATCTGAAGTTTTCCCACTACGTGTATCATGAAACAATCAATCTATGCGGATTGCAAAGTTAAACTGCAGTTCAATCAATAAACAGTTACTGTCATTAATCAATCGATCAATAAACTGTTATTCAACAAACAAACAATAAATCAATAAACTGAGATCCAAAAATATTCTAAGAATTAATCAATGATCCGAATCATATGGTAATCCAGTCAAAGCATCAATCACAAACCGAATCTGATCAGTCAAGGAAACTGTCGATCATGATCTAATTGCACAAAGCCTTGATCATGATCTAATCGCAGAAAGCCTTGATCATGAACTAATCCCAGAGAACTTAGGTCATGATCTAATACAGGGAAGTCTTGATCAAGATTTAATCCATGTAAGCCTTGATCACGATTTAATCCCACAAAGAATTGATGATGATTTATTCCCAGAAAGTTTCTATAAGGATCTAATCCACGAAAACTTTGATCATGATCAATACAGGGCAACCTTGATCATGATCTAATCCATGAAAGCTTCGATCATGATCCAAATCTTGTTGTAATTCAGACAAGTGTTGATCATCCAAATCTCATCACCAACCTCGAAAAGGTCACAGTCTCGGCAGAATCTGATCAACCCAAACAATGCCTCGATCATAATAAACAACGCCTCGAACACAATCAACTATGTCTCGATCACAATAGGCACCTGAGCTGTTCTTCATAAACAGACTCTAACTCAGAATCCTGGCATTAAAGAGATTTCCGAGAATCTCACAGACTGGAATCACGTTCCGACCTTTTGTCCAGCTGAGGAAGCAGAAATGTCAAAGGCACAACACACTTACTTTTCACAGCCATAGGAAAACAGAACATGATGGGACAGCAGTCTCAGATAAACAGTCCCTGGCAGTTGGACAGACAGACAGGTAGGCAGACAGACGCATAGACTGATAGACACAGTCTCAGACAGACGGTCTCAGACAGACAGACACACAGACAGACACAGATACAGACACATAGGCTGATACACAGTCTCAGACAGACGGTCTCGGAGAGACAGAGCGAGACAGACAGACCCATAGACTGATAGACACATTCTCAGACATAAAGTCTCAGACAGACAGGATACAGACAGACAGACACAAACACAGGCAGACAGGAAGGAAAGCAATCAGGCGCCCAAATGAAGAGACAGGTGGACAGAGAAAAAAGACATAACAGACAGCTCCATATGCTGGCTAACAAGCATGCAGTCTGACAGCCAGCCGTGTTGAAAGACGGAAACAGCGCGTCTGAGACAGACAGACAGACAGACAGACATACAGACAGACAGACAGACAGACAGACAGGTAGACAGACAATATACATAGCTAGAAAGCTACATTTGCACACGGGTGTACAAAGGAACACAGTTAGGTACACAGTCAGGAACACATGTATACATGGAAACACACAGGTATACACACAGTTACACAAACAGGTACACAGGGAGGAACACAGGCAGGTACACAGTGAGGTACACAGAGAGGTACACATAAAGGTACACAGACAGGTAAACAGACTGGTACACAGATAGGTACACAGACAGGTACACAGAGAGGTTCACAAACAGGTACACAGATAGGTACACAGACAGGTACACAGACAGGTACACAGACAGTTACACAGAGAGGTACACATAAAGGTACACATAAAGGTATACAGACAGGTACACAGAGAGGTACATAGACAGGTACACAGAGAGGTACACAGACAGGTCACAAAGTGTAACACAGACAGGTATACAGAGAGGTACACATAAAGGTACACAGATAGGTACATAGACAGGTACACAGAGAGGTACACAGACAGGTCACAGAGTGGGACACAGAAAGGTATACAGAGAGGTACACAGACAGGTACACAGAGAGGCACACAGACAGGTCACAGAGTGGGACACAGAAAGGTATACAGACAGGTACACAGACAGGTACACAGAGAGGCACACAGACAGGTCACAGAGTGTAGCACAGAAAGGTATACAGAGAGGTACACATAAAGGTACACAGATAGGTACATAGACAGGTACACAGAGAGGTATACAGACAGGTACACAGAGTGTAATTCAATAACCATTAACAAATCTCTGTAGAGTTAAGAAATCCGTTGCCTGATCTTTGACCCCATCCACCGTCATCACCCTACGAAGTAACTGTTCAGCCCACATCAGCTAATTAAACCAAGACAGATCAAGTCTCAGCAAGGCTTAATTTAATGGCAATAATTAGCAGATGCAATGTGAACAGTGAACACCCTCATAAGCCAAACATCTAATCACTTAACGGCTCTTACGCCATAACCCTGGAACTCCTCAACAGCCCGTATTCTCGTAGTGCCAGTCTCAAGCCTCGGTAAAGGAGGAGGGCAACGCTAATCAGCTTTATTATAACACAGCATCGTTAAACAAAAACTAACCAACAAAATCGTCAGTGTGCTGACTCCCGTACTCTGGTAGTGCCAGTCCCAAGCCTGGATAAAATAGGAGGGCGACTCAAATCATGTATGTATTTACTAAAAACGCCACAAGGGCGCCCAACATGGCAATCTGACATATCTTAAAAGGTGCGTCTTAACATGGTACCAGTCCAAAGACCGGATCAAGGAGTAGGGCGACGCTAATCATCTTCATTAAGACACAGCGTCGTTAAACAGCAACTAATTACCATCGAAGTCGAATCCAGGTGCAGCTGACAATGGTATGTAGCTTTTCTTTATGCAACGCCTTTGCTCCTTATGTCGTGTTTCTTCTAATGTTCTGTAGCTGTCTAAGTCACGACTTTCTTCATCACTTGGACATGTACGTATGCAATGCGATTGACAGACTATACAAGAGAGCTATATATTTTTGTCCTCATACATTAGCAATATATAACACCATCACCACCACCACCGTCATCATCACCACCACCACCATCACCACCACCTCTACCACCACCATCACCAAAACCACCTCCACCACCACCAACACCACCACCATCATCATCACCACAACCACATATTTTTGTCCTCATACATCATCACCACAACCAACACCACCATCAACACCACTCCATCACCACATCACCACCACCACCACCACCACCATCCCCACCACCTCTACCACCACCATCACCAAAACAACCTCCACCACCACCACCATCATCACCACCACTCCATCACCACATCACCACAACCACCACCACCACCACCTCGACCACCCCCACCATCACCGCGACCATCACCACCATCACCACAACCACCTCCACCACTACCACCACCTCCACCTCCACCATCTCCATCATCACCAAAACCACCACCTCCACCACCACCACCCCTCCATCACCACCACGGGCACTACCACCACCACCTTCTCCACCACACCACCACCACCACCATTTCCACCATCACCACGACCACCACCACCGCCTCCACCACCAGTGCAACATGTTTACCACGCGTAACCAGCGAATCTTAATCGATATTACTGACCCGTCGCGACCTTTGAAGGTGACGATCTATATTCCCGATCGTGAAACGCCATCTGGTGAAATCCGTAGAGCGTACCCCGCAGCTGAGCGGCGTCAATTCCACCCAAGTAAACCCCTGCATTATAGAAATTACGACCACTCGCCCTCTGGTGAACGCCGGCTGCAAACACGTCAGTCCCGTTAACATAACGTATACCATCACGATTTTCCGAGTTCGGACTGCACGTCCTTGCGCCCCGATTAGTTCGCTGTAGGGTACAATAGTTGCCATTGGCGTAGGGTTTCCCCATCGAAGGGGTGTGGTCGTAAGCGGGTTCCTTGTTTGGCTCTACGGGGTGTCGTATTTTCGTGCCCATTGCGTTTCTCGGGTAGAATATGTCGGTGTCGGAAAAGTGGTCGTAGTTACGGGGCGACAAGAGATGTGGGGCCTGAAGAGACTTTGGTTTGCTGGGGGTGATACCGTCCGCCGCGCCCTTCTCGTAGGGTCCGACCTCCGATGGATTTCGATTACAGCCCTCCACCGGGCTGACGCAGACTGATGGTTTTGAGGATTTAGTACCGTTAGGATCACCGGTGATCCGATAGAGTCCAGAATTATCGCTCGAGAGTCCGCTATCCCCCGAATCGTCCCCGAGGAGATACAGCTGCTGAAAGTCCGTCATCGGTCCAGTCAGTTCCTCTAGCCGCCGGAAGTCGACGGAGACGGACCTCGGATAGAGCCGCTTGTCGTCGCCGCCCAGTCTGTCCCCCCGTCTCCCTCCGCTGACGACGGTCAGCCGATCCGGCGATCGGACCCTGTCCGGCGACCGCGACCGTCTCCTGTTCGACGCCCTGCATGTAAAATTCCTGCCTCCTCCCTTGATGACGACCACCGGGGTCTGCGGGACCTCCATCGCCAGCGTCGATATGCTTGACGACGACGTTCCCGTACTGGGGCAGGCGTCGCAGTTGACCGTCCTCAGGGTGAGGACCAGCTTCTTGTGGATCGACATCGCAATGACAACATCCTCAAGGCGTCGACCAGCAACCGGAACTGAGTTGACGGAGAGGATCTCGTCACCGACCCTCAACAGCTCGTTCTGGTCGGCGACACTCCCCGGGGCGAACCGCGATATGAAAACACCGTCCGTACGGTCGGCCCCGTTCCCTTCGCGCAGGTACAGCCCGAGTCCCTGGCCAGGACGCTTGTTCACCTCGACTGTCCGGATCGTACACGTCTTGTTATCGTCCATGATGGAAAAAAATCCTCACGGATATCCAGAAATATGTTGGCACGATTCTAAGCGCAACATGTCCGATTTGCATTCAGCGGAGAAGAGAATTTGACTCAACCGTCTGCACAGGATATGTCGATAGACGCCATGGCGTGTGCACCGACTACAGATCACCTTTCCAATATACGGATTCAACACTCGGCGAAAGAAACCGAGTGTGCAGCGCCGCTGTGCGACTGACGGAATTCATTGCACGTAGGTAAGTAACAGTCTACGCTTTAAGATGAACTCATCCAGCAGCGTTTGACCCGGACGCATGAGATCTGTTAAGCTGAACTAAATCACCAATGTATGGCAATGTGATGCTGAGTAAGCCTAGATGTTTTCATCTTCAGCTTTACAGTTATGTCATAGAAACAATGAAAACTGTTCAAAATAATTTCTGCTTACGTAAACTGCCTTTGTTGCCGTAAGATGTCGTTAAGGATTGGATTCATTAATTTAGTTATATACCTGGCTTCACAACGAATTGTCATTTTCACCAGTGTGATTCTCCTTACAGATTTTATTTTAGTTATAGTTACAGTTATAGTTAATGGTTTTTCATTTTAGTTATATTTACAGTTATAGTTAGTAATATATTTTAGTTATAGTTATAGTTATAGTTATAGTTATAGTTACTGGACTTTTATTTTAGTTAATTTTAGTTAGTACACATATTTACAACTGGCCCCAGTGGTGCTCCGCCTGGTCCCTATGGGGTCATCGATTAAATGTCAACAAATTTTCGGCAGTTTTTGATCTCCTCCCCCTTGTCAACAGCTGTGAAACATTCAAGGACCCTCTAACAAAATTATGTCAAAGAAAATTACCCTACCCCCAGAAAATTTCCATGACTCTAACAAAGGCAAAAATTGAAATTGCCGAAAAACAAAATGTTGCTATTCAGATTTGAATTTAATACTTCAGGGGTATACAGTACATGTGGAATCTGTCTGTCACATATATTTAAAGGATTTTTTCCATTAAAAAAATACAATCCCGTTTTCTTTACATGTTTATTCATTTTGATTTTAGTATGAACATTTCTATTTTGAACATGAAGATGCTAACTTCTTTTGATCTATTCCTTTAACCCAGAAAATTAAAAAAGCAAACAAGTTTCTCACTCTTTAATATGACTACTAATTTGCGAATTTGCGCTATAGCGTAGGCCCCTAGTCAACTTGGGTCGCACTCAAAGGTATAGAAACGTTTACACAATAATTACATTTAATAAAATGAGCCCATACCTATAAATATCGATGAATGCGCCACTACTACTGGGTTAATTTACAAATCCAAAATTCGGGGCGAACATAGACTGTTGTAGCGTATTCACATTCTCATGTTTATCGATATTGCACTTTTT
The DNA here is from genome assembly GCA_963556255.1 of Allolobophora icterica. Classification (NCBI taxonomy): domain Eukaryota; kingdom Metazoa; phylum Annelida; class Clitellata; order Crassiclitellata; family Lumbricidae; genus Allolobophora; species Allolobophora icterica. Next base: position 49,026,087 of record OY744612.1, read on the forward strand.
ATTTCATTAACGAAAATAGCGATGAATTTTCGTTAGTGTTATTTTCGTTATAGTTATAGTTATAGTTTATGGTATATTTTAGTTACAGTTATAGTTATCGTTAACGAAATCATTTTTCTTCGTTAACGAACATTTTCGTTATCGTTAACGTTAACGAGAATCACACTGATTTTCACATAAAGCTTTAGAATTCGAATCCAGATCGTACAGGTAAATGTAAAAATGTAGGCCTAAGCGTTTTTCTGTTCCGACCGTAGGGCCTTGACCTTGTTCATTTTCCATGAATTGATCAGGTGAAATCTTTTACCACGTGACTAGAAAACGCCTCTATCAATGACCCACGTAACAAAGCAATTTGACGAATAAGACACGCATTGGTGTTGCGTGTCTAATTAACCTGTTTTATGTTATAATTCACCAGCCATGTCATATATATATATATATATATATATATATATATATATATATATATATATATATATATATATATATATATATATATATATAGAGAGAGAGAGAGAGAGAGAGAGAGAGAGAGAGAGAGAGAGAGAGAGAGAGAGAGACAGAGACAGAGACAGAGAGAGAGAGAGACAGAGAGAGAGAGACAGAGAGAGAGAGACAGACAGACAGACAGACAGACAGACAGACAGACAGACAGACAGACAGAGAGAGAGAGAGAGAGAGAGAGAGAGAGAGAGAGAGAGAGAGAGAGAGAGAGAGAGAGAGAGAGAGAGAGAGACGTAGGCCTATACTTTGTACTGTGATTTCCGGTCATCGCCACTTTTAAAAGCGGCGTTGACAGTCATCATTAAGTTTGTCCCTGTGCTGAAATATTTTCGACATGACAGCGTCATTTTTGGTTTGAAGCAAGTTCAAGCAACGTCTCAGCGTCGTCAACATTGTTTGTGGAGCAGAATGTTAACATGTACTTTGTTAATTGCGAGTGACCTTACAGTGGAGAAAAGCAAGCCAATTGAGTATATAGGGAAGAGAGGAGGGGGAGAAGAGGAAGAAGGGAAGAGGAGAGGATGCGGGAGAAGGGAAGAGGAGAGGGGAGCATGGGCGTCCGCAGGAATTTTTGTAGAGGGCAAAAGTTTTTGTAGGGGGGCGGCAAAATGACGTTTTTGCATAGCTATTCAATAGTCCGCAAAGGTTCACCAGTCACTCTGTTGCAGAGTAAAGCAGGGAGGCGACCTGACCGACGTCTCTCATGAGCGTAGACTCGTATCCGACCTGGGCTGGTAAACCAAAGTCCTCCGTGCCCACCTTCACGTGGTGCGGACTGTTGGTACCCTTCCAAAGGAAGGGGAACTGTTGGTACCCTTCCAAAGGAAGGGGAACGAACGGGCACGGCAGGCAAAACCAGAGGAAGGCAATGGCAAACCACCCCTGTTAACATGCCAAGAAAATCGTCATGAGACACACCAAACCACGCCGATGGTCGCTGATGGTGGGACTCCCAGGCCGGAGCGCTGGTGGTGGGACTCCCAGGCCGGAGCGCGACTCAAGGGCTACTGGGGAAGTAGCAAGACGGCAAAGGAGACTGTGTATCATGAAGATCGCTAGGGCTCCTAGAGCCGACAGCACAAGAAGACAAGAAGATTCAATATTCATGAACACAGGACACGTGACAACTTTAAAAATAAATAATGGTCAAAGACTTTACCTAAACGATTAAGTGTTTTTCGCATTGAAAATCGTGTTTGGGCTGTTGTAAATAATCATAATAATCAAAAGATTTATTTTGCAAAATATGCGCAAAATCCAGGGAGCAAATGCCGCCTTGTCCCCCTCCGGACGCCCATGGAGGGGATGGAAAAAGGAAGAGGAGAGGGAGGGAGCAGGGACTGGTCATCACCCTCTGTGCACGAGGCAAAGTTACGCCCTTGACGGGTCAAATAGTTAATGTTATTTTGTACTCATCCGTCTGCTGACCTACATTTCATCATGTTTATTACGATTATCCATTGTATGTTGGCTGTTTTTGACACTCCATCAAGTGCTGTACGAGATTCAGCCGCTTGACATAAATTATTGCTGGTTTTATTTCTTTCAGTCACTCTCGTAATTGTTGTCTTTTTCTTTCGTCCGATAGTTTTTCGCGACATTTTCGGAAATTTTCTAGTTTGATTGAGTTATTGATGTTTAACAACGTCTTCCTTATCTCTAGCGAAGTTCCCTCATTGTTTGCGACTCACAAAAGCCACCTTTGTATTTGTAGGGGAGGGGGATGGATAGAGTAATGGTAAAACTCATGGCCAGGAGAGCAACAGGAGAGTAGCAGTACGCGGTTCGATTCCCGCAACCCCCTCGGACGGGCGCCTTGCATGGCTGCCATAATATGTGTTTATTTAAGATATTGATAATTGTACTGTCATGTCTCAATGTAATCTTGCTGCGTTTGCCGGTTTGAATTAATAAAGAAAGAAAATACTTTAAAAAGATTATTATTATGTAATGTAATATAAACATTTGTAAATCGCTCCTCGCAGCGGAGCTATTCAGAAGCTATTCAGAGCTATATTTGACTTCCACATTATCCCACATAGCCTACCTACCAACGCCTAATGCCTGGAGCATTATTATAATGGATTATCGAGGCGCCACAAAAGTTAAATTCTTTGTAGACGGGACCAATGCAGAGAACCAGTATATGGGCAATTTTGTTTAATGACGCTGTTGCATAAATAAGACGATTAGCGTCGCCCTCCTCCTTTATCCAGGCCACCGTCTGGCCCCACTCAAGTACGACACTTGCCAGTATTTCTTTAGTTCTACAGTTTAACAACATCTCGTGACAACATCGACCATTGACGTCATATATCACACATCAAGAATCGCAGAAATTAGGCCTACTTGTAGACCTACGCATTGTGTTGCGTCATTGCTTAAAATCACCATTCCTTTCTAATATTAAAAAAGGTAGTAATTTCTTCGTTCCAGATGCACACATGTAATCCTTCCAATAATAGATTCGACCTGTGAACTTAATAATACAAAACATAATCAATCACACCTAAGTTACTTTCTCGACGCTTAATTATTTTCCTTGGTCAAAATGCCATGCGGTCAATAGCTTGGCTTTTTTTAAAGAGATACGAACAACTCTCATTTGATTCGCTAGAGGGCAATACGCCTACTAAATCGCATAGCTAGCGTTGCATTAACAGCGCAGCGACTCAAATTCAAACGACAATACCAGTCTAAAATAACAAATTTTTACTAAAAACCGCGTTTAACGTTACATTTTCAGTTTTAATGCATTTCACAAGTGAGGAAATGTAACGACCGCAATGTATTTCGATAAATGAGGCCAAACCGTTATTGGCGGCAAGTGCCCCGGTGGCGCAATCGGTTAGCGCGCCGTACTTATAAACAGTAGTCCGAAAGGACGTGGCGAGCTTATGAGCGATGCGGAGGTTGTGAGTTCGATCCTCACCCGGGGCAGCTTGATTTTTAAATTTGCAATATGCATGCGCCTTATCTTTCAACGTGTGTTTATTGGAAACCTGCGTTTTTATACTGTGTGTGCTTTAATCTGTACGCAATTTATTATAACGAAATAGTCAAAATATAGACGAATGCGGAATTGCCCACGAAAATAATTTACTTTAAGGCTAGCTGTCTGTGTAGGATTATAGAAAAACTAAGTAACATTTGCAAGGTGGTTAATAGTGAGAGGGTTTTAGTCTAAAACCCTAAATAATTAAGTTAAAATCTGCTGAGTAAGAAGAGTTGCTTGTTAATGATTTCTCTCTTCTGATCTTCACTGTTGGATGTTCTCGAATCGCCTTTCTCTAAATGCCTTAAAGACTCAGCGGATCTGGCTATGTAATGTAATGTAATGTAATGTAATGTAATGTAATGTAATGTAATGTAATGTAGATGCACAGCTTCTTAAGCTTGTCTTTGTTATTCTCTTTGAGGAGACCATGCAGTGTCCGCATGGGCGTCTGGGGGGGGGAAGGAGTATTTGCCCCCTGGATTTTGCAAATAGTGTGCAAAAATAAAATCTTTTGATTATTATTATTATTACAACAGCCCTAACATGATTTTCAATGCAAGAAACATTTAATTATTTAGGTAAGTCCTTGACAATTATTTATTTTTAAAGTTTTCACGTGACTGTGTTCATGAATTCTATTGCAAAAAAGTCATTTCCCCCTAAAATTTTTGCCCCTCCCAAAAAAATTCCTGCGCCCCTATGAGTGTCCGCATGGGCGGCGATCCCGGGGGGAGTCGATAGGGACAAGACCTCCCACCTTTAAGAGTGGGGGCAAACCATACATTTGTTTCTCACCCCACATTTTGAAGAAACACCAAAAAAGGTCAACAGTTTTTTTCGCGCGAAAAAATTTGTTGACCTCTTTTGAGCAGATCAGTTCAAAACTCTTTTTTGACCAGATCAGTACTAAATTTTCTCCTCCCCCACCCCCATCTGTCAAACAAGATCGCCGCCAGTGAGTGTCCATAACTCACCCAAGTCATTCTTGTCAACAATCGTTTGCTGATCATATTATCTCCACATCTCTCGCACTAGCTTCTATCTCTTGCGACGTCTCCGAGCTGTTTGGCGATCAGTAAGTACCCTCTTCTACCTCTTCCTCTATATGGTTCATGCTTTCATTTACTCACGCATTGATTATTGTAACTCCATTCTTATTGGTCTGCCGAAATCTCGTTTGTCTCCACTCCAGTCAGTGCTTAATGCGGCTGCCCGCCTCATCGCCCGCCTTACGTGCTGCTCGCATATTTCGCTTTTCATGACAGAGCAGCTAAACTGGCTTCCGCTTACTTGGCCGTATTCAATGTATAGAGTTCCTTTTCTTATATCCAAAGCGCGCGATCTCTTTGACTTCATTTCTCGTCCTGTACCAGATGCTTCTGGTCGCTCTCTTCGCTCTCTAAGCCGACAAGACTTGTTTGTACCTCGGACTCGGACAACTATATACTGCCCAGCATCGAGCCTTTGCATCTGTTGGTCATTTGCTCTGGAATGGTCTTCCCTCTTTGAAGCGTTCTACTATTTCGTCGGGGGCATTGCTGTTTCTGCTCGCTCTCTTAAGACTTTTTCGAGGGGTTCTTCGCACTTGGGGTGGGTGTGGGGGCTCTGATTAGGCTGTACTGTGAGGGGCGCTTTATAAATCTGTAAATACAATACAAATGCTGCTTCTCAATAAAAAAAAAACCTGAAAATCTTCTTATGAACACCTACTGCCTCTCAGATGCAGCTATTAATTAACGAAAAGCATTCTAACAATTGAAACCAGCCAAGAAAAGATAGTAAATAAAATATGTTATGCACAATGAAATATTGCATAAAATATTTAATGCTCCATCTTCTCTTGCAATGCGATTAAGTTTCGCCGATTTCTGCTCTTTGCAATCATTTGTCTGTAATCGTAATCTCGAGATTTCCATAGCGCCGACGAAAGCCAAGTTGCAGGTCACAGCTTATTCACAGGCGCCCAGTCAAAACAAATCGATAGGCAGGTAGGATCAGATTCAATTCTAAGTCAATATCCGAGAACCAGATAGGTAGGTGCTTTGAATTGGAGCGGCGATAGAGGTAAAGCCGCCCTGCCCCTCTCTGGTCACTCTGGCAACCGGGCTTGGACCTCCAATGGACACCGATCCCTGGACAACCCATAGGCGTAGGAGGCGGAGGAGGAAGGGGACACCTGTCCCTCAAAATTTCGGGCGTTCCTGTTTCTCGGACAAGTGGGCGCCGGGAAAAATGCTAGTTCCAACTTGCCCGAATCGGAATCTATAGTATTAAACTATTAGTAGCTACTAGCTCGCAAATCACCATAACATTTATGGCTTCATACATCGATGTACTAAATAATTTATCTTGTTACTATAAATCTTGCCCCCAACCACTGAAATTTCCCCTCCGAGGCTACGTCCATGGGACAACCCAGTTCGATTTACGCGGCGCGCGTGAATAAGCTGGTGCTTACATATCATCGGTAACAACCATTTTAAAGGTGTCTATATGTATTGACAATGCGCTGTAACAATGCCAAAATCATTTTTGTCGACGTCAAAGCACAGTGGTCAAAGGCCTCGTTGCCCTAAGACGTCGTTAAACTCTGGATCCATCCATTGTATGTATTTACACAGTATGTGTATCATAGACATTGTTAACTGCATTACTTTACGTCGAATATTATATAGTGACATGAAAAAGCACTGTTTTAACATCTTTAAATGGTGTATTTGAACTGAAATACTTCAAAAAGTTTAAAGACGTCGTTAGACACTGGAATATATGCATTCATAGGCTACATGCGATGCGAAAATGTTCTTTAAAGGAGGAGATGTAAGGTCGAGGGCAACGGCCCTGTTAGCCAAAAGATGTCGTTAACACCGGAAACTGGAACTTATCCGTTAAATATTATGCTCACTTTCGACACCTTAAAACTGTTATAACTGAAATTATATATAAATGAAATGCGTTCAATCGTTTAATTATCACCAAAATTTCATGTGAATAAGGTATATGGTCTACGTCAACGGCTCTGGCAGCCATAAGACGTTGTAAACTATTACTCATCAGTAGGTCCATTAGAAATTTACGGCGTAACAATTCAAAAGTCGCTGTAGGAGTTTGTAAAACGTGCGAAAATCACGGCAAATTCGTGGAATGAAATCACGCTTTTATTTGATAAGATCCGACCATACAATAACGCAAATAACAAAGAAACGATGCAGTCGCTATGTATATTGTATAGCGCCACCACAAAGTCAGTGTAAGCGTCCTGCGTCAAATCACGTTTGTATTTGCGATAATGATAAACAATAGGTATACAATACAAATGGTTGTCAACGCGTAGGAGTCGTAGACCAATCGGAAATACAGTGAGTCAATGACGTCAACGTAATCGAGTTGACAAATTACAATAAATTAAAGTAAAGTAATACGCTGTATTACTTTATTTTAATTCATCGTAAGTTGAATTACAGCGTATTACTTTATTTTAATTTATTGTAATTTGTTACGTTGCAAAACGTATCAGTTCGGTACGCCGTGTTGCATTAATTTCACAAAATTTGCCCAAAATCACGAAATTCACGGCATTTGGGGAAATTCACGGCTTTCACGGCAAATTCTGAAAATCTTGGAATTAAGGGCTTACGTGACTCGTGAATTTCTACTGACTATACTTTTCAGATAAATATCACGCTCACCTTAGACACCGTTAAAACTATTCCTACTGAAATTATATATTTATCAACTGCGTTCAATCGTTTAGCAGAACTCCAAAACCGTTAACGGGCAAATGGTCGATGTCAACGATTCTGGCAACAATAACATGTCGTAAACACTGGAAACAATAATTCCTACTCTAAATCTGCCACTGCATGTAATGTGTTAGTGCCAATCTCTACTCTATCCTTCATAAAAGAGGAGGGTGACGTTGATAATTTTTGTTATGATATAACGTCGTTAAACAGCAACTAACCGACCAAATGCTACTTTGTCGTAGACGACATTTGTTGTAATAAGTTGACGTTAACCATGGAAAACAATTATTAAGTAGATTCCCAATCTTAATTCTTACCAGTGAAAAATTTACACATGTTTTCCTTACGCCGTCAACGGCTATGAAGCCTTAAGTTGTCGTTATCTGTAGATAGTTGTTCAAAAAGTCAATGGAAGTCACGTGTTTGTTTTAAAAAGACAAGTCTTGAGCTGTGATTTAAATGTCTTTTTTAACACGTTTTTGACCGATTTTTTAAAATGTAACATTCCCTCAGCTTCGAATTGTTTGCGAAGTTCATATATTGGATGCACGCAATTTGAAAATGCTCTTTAAAGGCGGAGATGTGAGGTCGACCTCAACTGTCCTGGTAGCCATAAGATGTCGTTAAACACCAAAGACTACAATTAATCCGTAAAATATTAAACTAACTTTAGACACCGTCAAAACTGATACGAATGAAAATATATATTTATCAACTGCGTTCAATCTGTCAATTTATAAATGTTAACCGAGAGGCGAATATTGAGGTTATATATATATAAAATACCTCATTGGAGGCGAACGAAACACTTAGAAGAAGAAAAACACGAACGAGAGAACGGGAGGTTGAAAATCTTGAAAGACAGCAAGGACTTGAGATGTCAAACGCTTTCGTTAAACAATTCCTCATCATCAACCGTTCAGTGAAAGGAATAATCTAGGTGACGTGAAATTGTCGACGTTAACTGCCCTGGCAGCCAAAAGATGTCGTTAGACGGCGGAAACTAATATTTCTCCGTTAAATATTACGCTCACTTTCGACACCTTTAAAACTATCACCACGTAAATTATATATTTATGAACCGCGTTAAATCGTTCAATCATAAAAATGAAATTGGTTAGATAAAATGGTCGACGTCAACGGCTCTGGCAGCCATATATAAGGAGTCGCTAACAACGTAAACTACTACTTATCAGTAGGGCCAGTAGAAATTCACGGCAAGAAAAGTTCAAAAGTCATTGTACAATTTTGTGAAATGGGCGAAAATAACCGCAAATTTAAAGCACGAATACACGCTTTTATTTACTAAGATCCGACCAAACAATAACGCAAAACAATAACAAAAGAAACGACGCTGTCTCTATGTATAACACCACCACAAAGTCAATGTAAGCGTCCTGCATCAAATCACGTTTGTATCTACTATAATGCGAAACAAGAATCGTACGACCATACGGAAATAC
>OY744612.1:49039800-49056298 GCA_963556255.1 Allolobophora icterica
GACTGTCCAGACCAGAGGTGAAAAAAACTTTTTCGGATTTTGCTTTAAACAACAACAAAAAGGAAACCACAAAATTTGTTTTTGTTTAAAAAAATAAATTTCTTAATTTTTGCAGAAGTTATTTTAATGGCATTGATTAAATGATTTTAAATTTTCGGAAATCGCAACTGAATTTACTGAGTTGGAGCTCTTGTTCATGCCATTTTTCATGATTTTTATGATCCGAAATCAGAAATACTTAAAAACAACTTAAAACAACAAAAACCATAAAACCATAAAACCGAAAAAACAACAACAAACAACGTTTCATCTTGAAAAAACTTTTTTGCACCTCTGGTCCAGACCCCATGCCCCACCAATATTTTGCCCCACCAATATTTTGGACAAGTTTACGCCAGTGCATTGGATACATGCAATTTGAAAGTGTTCTTTAAAGGCGGAGAGGTAAATTCGACGTTAACTGCCCTGGTAGCCATTAGATGTCGTTAAACACCGGAAACTACAATTTATCCGCTAAATATTTTACTAACTTTAGACACCTTCCAAAGTGATGCTACGAAAAGTATATGTATAACTTCATGAACCACGTTCAATAGCTCATTTCAGGTTCCGTAAAATATATAATATATCATTGCAGTCGAATGAAAAACTTAGAAGAAGAGAAAGACGAAAGAGGGAGTTGGAAATGTCGGCTGATTGAAAATCTGGAAAGACGGCAAGGACCTGTAATGTCATACGTTGTCGTTAAGCAACTATTCCTCATCATCAGTGATGCGGGTCGATAGCGCCGCTGATTTGGCGCTATATAAATGTTCAATTACAATTACAATCATCAATCGTTTAATGAAAGGAATAATCTCGGTAAGGTGAAATTGTCGACGTTAACTGCCCTGGCAGCCAAAAGATGTCGTTAGAGACCAGAAATTAACATTTATCAGTTAAATATTACGCTCACTTTAGACACCTTTAAAACTGTTACTATCAAAATTATATATTTATCAACTTTAATTCGCTTAATTGTACAATGAGCTTCGGTCAGATGTTTAACGACTTTTTGTAAGCTACAATTTATCAGTCATTATGAGATTTCGTAAAATGAGCGCAAATCACGGCAAATTCACGGCATAAAATCATGCTTTTATTTACTAAGATTCGACCAGCAATCACTCAAATAACAAAGGAACGACGCTGTCGCCATGTATACTGTATAACGCCACCACAAAGTCAGTGTATAAGCGTCCTGCGTCAAATCACATTTGTATTCGCGATAATGCGAAACATAAGAATAAACATACACATGGCGGCCAACGCATACGAGTCGTACTACCAACCGGAAATACAATAAGTCAATGACAACAACGTCAGCGTCATCAAGGATTACCTTATTTTAATTTTTATTGTTTTTTTTATACGTTGCAAAGTATATCATTGCCGAATCGTAATCGTAATTTCCAAACGTCTAAAGCGCCACTCGAAGGCCAAGCGCATGGAACCAGCCTATTCACGAGCGCTACATCAAATCAGAGAGGGTTGGGGGTCCATAGAGTAGTGATAACATCACTGGCGTGAAGAGCAGTAGGTAGCTGGATCGCTTCCCGCAACCATCCCCAAGGTCCACTCAGCCTATTATTCGCGAGATGGCGCGTTTGTGAAAATGAGATGTAGGACGTGATGGGCGCCAGATGAATTCTGACTTCGATGAATTGAGCTGCAATCGATTGCATTTCATCCAGTCAGTGATGAACAGGTGGGTGTTGTCAGCATAGAGGTCATGCTCAACTGAGAGTGCTCAATTGAGTTAGCTGAGTGGAGTAGTACAGTGGATGAACCAACGAGGCAGTAGAAGAACGGGCTGAACAAAAGAGGTCCCAGAACTGAGTCAAGTGGAACTCGCAAGTGAGAAGGCCAAGCTAGGACGAGGCTTCCGATGTTTTAACGGAGCAAGAGCGGGAGGAGGTAGAGGACTGGATCTGTAGGATAATAGTGTCATTGAAACCGAACCGAGCAAGACCTGTTAATGAGAGATTGACAGAAACACGGTCATTGTAGACAGAAGTGAGAATATAGTTTTGCTAAAACGAAACTGGCGTGGGTTAAGGTGTGAGCAGAAAATCAGACATCCGGAAATTGGAACCCAAATTTTTTCTCATTATATTTGACATAATATATATATATATATATATATATATATATTTATGTAGCGCGGTCCTTAGAAATCGAACCAAATCAAAGGTGGTCTCTACGTTAGCATATATATATATATATATATATATATATATATATATATATATATATATATATATATATATATATATATATATATATATATGTTGTAATTACACGTTACGTCAAATTACGGCAGTAGGTTAATTTCTAGATTCATACATACTCATATAAACTGTTTAGTAATAAAACCTAAGCTGTTTAATGATGCAGACAGAGAAAAATCCTATTGAAGTCAGCGGCCATTGATACCATCAGAATTGAGAAGTCGTCAAACACTGGATAATTCGTCGATCTCATTAAACACCTCAAAAACGGTTGCCACTGATGATATGTATTTGAGTGCTGAAATATATGATCATTAGTATAGCACCTTTTTGTAACGCCATCTTGTAGCAACAAAGGCTTTTGACGTTGACATAAGTTATTGTGGCATATTCCAGCTCATAAATATAACTAGATGATTGCCCGTCATACATGACGGGGGAAGGAGAGGGAGAGGTAGGGCATATTGGACGTGACCAATCGATGCTTCCCCCTCACCCAGCAGTCAGATCGTGTGCCATATTGAGGGACTGATGCTTGGAGGGAAGGAGGGAGACATGGAGGCAGTGACAAGGAGAGGGATAGAGGCAAGGAGCGAGAGGGAGGGAGTGGTAGAGGTAGGGCGGGAGTGAATTTCGGGCGCCTATGGCCGGTCGCCCGATGCATCGACTGCAGCCACTAATCGACCGCAGTCGTCCTACAGCCACTGAAGCAGCATGAGTTACAACGTTTGTCTTAGACAGATGTATGCACACATCGCACAGAAAAGTCAGTGAGTGTTATTAATGATTACAGTTACAGCCTCTGAATACATACCATCAAAAGCAGCAGTTTTAAAGGTGTCTTTATGTATTGATAATAAGCTGTAATATGCTAAAATCATTTCTGTCGACGTCAACGGCCTTTGTTGCCGTATGATGTCGCTAAACTCTGGATCCAACCATTATATGTATTCACACAGTATCTGTATCATAGAAATTGCTAAATGTATTAAGCCTACTTTACGTCGTTATATAATGAATATTATATATTGACATGGTAGAGTATTGTCTTAACATCTTTAAATGGTGTATTTGAACTGATATACTTCAAAACGTTTACATACGTCATTAGACACTGGATATATATATATATATATATATATATATATATATATATATATATATATATATATATATATATATATATATATATATATATATATATATATATATATATATATATATATATATATATATATATATATATATATATATATATGCATACATAAGCTACATGCGATCCGAAAATGTATTTAAAGGCAGTAAAGTCGACGTCAACGGCCCTGCATCCAAAAGATGTAATTAAACACCGAAGACTACTAGTTATTAGTTAAATATCATGCTCACCTTAAACACCTTTTAAACTGATATTTTCGAGATTATATATTTATCAACTGCGAGATATGGTTCTAATGGAAAGGGCTGGATAGAACTAAATGGTCGACGTCAACGGCACGGCTCTGGGAGCCTAACTCCGGCACTGTGTGCACTATGGAAGTATCAGTCCGAAGCATGGAGAAAAGAGGAGGACGACGCTAATCGTCTATGTTATGATACAGCGTAGTTAAACAGCAACTAACCTGATAAAAGAGGAAGGGAACGCTAACATATTTGTTATGACATAACGTCGTTAAACAGCAACTAACTGACCAGTTAAGGATGCTTAATTGAATGAGCTGAGTGGGGGTAGTGTAATGGACGAATAAAAGAGGTCCAAGAACAGAGCCTAGTGGAAATCGGCAAGCGAGAAGGTATGACTGGGATGAGGCTTCCGATGTTTTAACGCAGAAAAAGCAGAATGAGATCAGAACTGAATCTGTAGGAGAACAGTGTCATTGAAAACGAACCGGGTTGCAAGACCTGTTAATGAGAGATTGAAAGAAACACAGCCATTTCAGCGGAAGTGACAATAGGATTCCATTTGAGCACCGTTTGGAGAAAGCAGGAGGGCGACGCTAATCATTTATGTTTTAACACAACATCGTTAAACGGCAACTAACCAATCAAACCCTGGCACCCAAAAGATGTCGCTAAACACCGAAAACTACTACTTATCCGTAAAATATAAAGATCACTTCAGTCACCTTTAAAACTGTTGCTGCTGAAATTATATATTAATCAACCGCGTTCAATATATTAATCAACTTCATTCAATCGTTAAATAAACATGAGTTGTAACATGCCTAACTAATTTCCGTCGACGTCAACAGCATTTGTTGCTATAAGATGTCGTTACACTCTGGATCCATCCACCCAATCGTTAAATAACATCCAATGGCGTTTGAAAGGTAAAATGGTCAACCGCAACGGCGCTGGCAGCCAAAAGATGTCGCTAAATAACGGAAGCAATAATTCTTGCTATAAATCCATCAGTGCCTGCACTGTGTTATTGCCGATCTCCAGTCTTCATAATAGAGGTGGCGACGCTGATATATTTGTTTCGACATAACGTCGTTAAACAGCCACTAACCGATCAAATACTAATTTTTCGTACTAGGGCAGCTTTTATTGTATATGACATTAAATCCTGGAAAACAATTGCTAATTAGATTTCCCGATGTTAACAGTGAAAAATTTACAAATATTTCTAAACACCGTCAACGGCCTTTGATGCCATACCCATAAGTTACCTTAGCGCTATATAATTTGATGTGACCTAGTTAGACACCTTTAACACGTTTGTTACCGATGTTATATAACATAAACATCCTCGACTTCGAAATTAACAGAAAAGAAATTAAACTTCGTCACGGCTCGTACCCTGGATTAAAGATGAGAGCGACGCTACTCATCTTTGTTATGACACAGCGTCGTTAAACAGCACATAACCAACCAATCAATTGCTCGCAAACTCCACCATTGCTCGTACTCTCTCAGTGCCAGCACAAAAGAAAGGAGGGCGACGCTAATCAAATCATCCTTGTTATAGCACAGTGTCGTTAAACAGCAACTATCAAGTTCAGAAATTGTTTGCGAAGTTGATAATGAAAATGAGTAGGCCTGCGGTAAACGAATAATGGCGATGAATTGGTTCAAGTGATTCCGTGTTAATTCCCTACATCGGTGCATTACTGTTTCATACTGTTTGCACGATTTTGCGACAGTAAACTTATGTACCGAAAAGTATTGATACTGCAATACTTGAAAAAAAGAGTAGGCCTACTGACATACATTTATTTACGCTTTTCTAGTGTTTTCTACAGTCATACGGGTAATTCGATGGATCTCAGTAAACACCTTTAAAACAGTTGCGTCTGACTCTATATATATGATTTCGCCTGCACGCAATATAATTGTTAATTTCATAATTAGGAAGTGAGAACTGTAGAAAATATTTTCCTATCGTCCTTTGATGCCATAAGCTGTCGTTAAACACGTGCAATTCATCTAAATTTCATTCTATCGACGAGCAATCGACTTTAGCAAGTCTTAAATCGTTGCAACTGGTATCAAATTTTAGCAAGTAGGTAACATATGGGCACATGTAACGATCGCCCATTGAAGGAAACTTAGCGATAACTTAACTGTTGTATGTCATGCAAGTCTCTCTTGCCTTTCTTAATGTGGCAATATTTGTTCATTTTTAGCAAGTACTAACTCTTAGCGCCTCGTCTTATTGGTTTTTATGACTGGGTACAGTGCACGTCAGAACTACGTGTGAAGCTAATTATCCAATAGCGGAAACTTTTTTACCTTATATGGACCTGTCGGTTAGAGGGTATGCGTCTTGGGGTGGTCCATATTGGCACCCTGGTCTCCGATTTCATCGTCAAGCGGTGGACAAATTGATATCAATTAACACGGGGTCCATTTTTTGTCGTTCGACGGGTAGAGGAAGGGTGGGTAGAGGGGAGAGCGAGCGAGGGTGGAAGCCTGTTTTATGTTATGACGTTAGAACGTTTTATTAGTGGGATCTCCCTATCTTCCCGTGCGTTGTTTATATGCATAGAGCAGCTATTGTTATTCGACCACTCAGCACCCCTTTGTGCTCGCTGCCCACCTTGTCATAACTTTAACTGAAGGCATCGCTTTATACCATCCAACCCTTTTCTGCATTCATTTAACCCCTCCATTCGTAGCCTCCCTACCCGCTCTCCGACGAGTCGTGTCGAATCGAGTTCATGGTTAACTAATTGGTCGAAAGGATCCTGATTTATGATCTGTAAAATTTGCGGTCTGCCCTACAGAGGGTCACTGTCGCGATTGTCCCATCCCCTCATTCTAATCAGCCTCTCGCAGGAGGGGTCCAGACCTGGTGGTCTCCCTGTTCGCGGTTTAATAAGCCGCAAGCGCCTCGGATCAAAGCCAATCGAAGAGGAGCTTCCAATTCGAAGTGACCTGATCTTAGTATACTCAATTTCAGATAAGGCTTTACAAATCCAATGTTAAATCGCTTACAAGCAAGACTTTCTTCAATTCGTTCGTTTTCTGATAAATGCTCGGTTTCAATTTTACCAGTTTAATAAATTTGATCAAACAACTCAGGATTTCGATTAAAGTAGAACGATCTTCTGCATCTGTTTCTTGCTGGAGTTCAAATTCAGGGGGGAAAACAAAGCTGCTCAAACGACAATTGAGTTGCAATTACTTAGCCAGCGCGATAATAAAAAGTCCCAGATAGGACGAACAAGCGGATAAATTGCACAATAAGAAACCAAGATGGCGAATGACAGTAGATGGAATCTTCTTAAGATTTGCGCTCTTGTTGTTGGTCTTTCTGTTCTGCAGACGGAATCTATTGATTGGCTGTAAGTATTTCGTTTATTAAGTTTTTTCAAATTTTTAATACTTTCATATATTGTTGTAATGCCAAAGAAGATCTGTATTTTAAACAATGATATTTATTTTCCGATTATTGTTATTGTTATTATTATTATTAGGCCTAGTAATACTACAACTACAGATACTACTACTGCTACTACTATAATTATAATTATAGCTCGCTTGTGCCCTGGGCCCCTCTGGCCTCTTTCTTACTAATCATTTTTAACTGTACTATTTGACGGTGCTGGTGTCGGGAGCGCCTCTGAGTAGTTCCCTTGAAGAGGTGCTATATAAATCCTTGAATGAATGCACTAATGAGTAATCATTATTATTATTATTATTAATATTAGTTTTTATTATTTAACCCGGAGATAAAAAAATTGACCGGAGAGAGTCAATGAGTTTCAGGGGCGACGATCCCGTAGGGACGATTTGGACAAGTCTCCTCCACCTTTAACAGTGAGGGGTCACAGTATACGGATGTCCCCCACCGAGTTTTAAAGAATCATTTTGATTGTTATTATTAATAAATAATTGCGAAGTGGTTCTTTTGCGAAAAAGTAAAACTCCTTAGTATAGAGCACATTAAGTCACATTGTTAAGTAGGCAGAAGTGTTAGAAACTAATAAAAATCAATTAACTTTGAATTTGAATTAAGCAGTAGTGTCTGCTAAGACCACATTACACACTAATGCAGTGAGAACGCTTAAGACAGTATAGTGTGGCCATCTGCAGCAATCAGACATAATTTTCTGGCAGGGATCGACAGGTATCCTGATCATTGACACACATACTCCACAACATCGCTGGCGTTGAGCAATTATTACGAGTGAAGGACTTGCTCAAGGTCTTTACACAATGACCACCTCAGGTGGAGGAGGCTCGAACCCGTACTCTCCGCGTTACAGGCCAAGCGCTCTATCCAGTCAACCTATATCTGAGTGTCCTTGTCAGATTGGTGTTCTAGTCAGATTGGTGTCCTTGTCAGATTGGTGTTCTAGTCAGATTGGTGTTCTAGTCAGATTGGTGTGCTAGTCAGATTGGTGTTCTAGTCAGATTGGTGTTCTATTCAGATTGGTGTGCTAGTCAGATTGGTTTTCTAGTCAGATTGGTGTTCTAGTCAGATTGGTGTTCTAGTCAGATTGGTGTGCTAGTCAGATTGGTGTATGCCCATTACAAAGGCCTGTATTAGTCTTGCAATCAGGTTTCCATTAAATATCGCTGCAGTAATTCTAATTGCAATAAGAAATTTACATAAGGTCTCTTAATCATTAAAGAGAACCTTTAGTAATTACTGTAAAAAGTGTATTTCTCGCAAAATGATTTTTTAGTTCGTGAGGGCGAGGACAGATATTTTTCATGACAGACTTACGGTAGCATTCCATAAGTTCCACCTAATCAATTCGGTCCATCTGGAACCTGATCCATATGATCCATCTGGTCCGTATGATCTATCTGATCCTAGAGTATAAGCATCTGTGGACGTGCAGCATTTTATTACTGAAGGTAGGCCTACCCTTCAGATCAAACAGTACTAAAGATCATATCGATCTGAATGGCACCTGTCAATCATGCCTAAGAATAGGCGCCCTTGCGTGAAAATAAAAAAAATACAGAAGTCTTCACTGGACTGTAAACTGCAGCGTGAAAAGACCAGCCGCTGACTATCCAGCGATTGAAAACGGATTAAAAGGAGCTGAATGTATGTCCGTTTCCAGCCGATGCCAAATGGTGTCAATTGAGATGCCGATTGATGCGAAAAAGTAAAATATCGATGCCCAAACGGTGCCAAGTGAGATGCCATATAATACCAAAAATTAAGGCGTCGATACCAATGTGATGCCAAAAGTAAGATGCCGATGATAAAATGGTGCCAAAAAGTAATATGCCGATGCTAAAACTAGTGCCAACAATTTGGATGCCGATGCTAAAATGTGCCAAGGATCAAGACAATAGATGCGTGTCTGTCACTTACGTCATCAGCCGACCTTCCTGCATGGGGTCATTCGTGTTTCGCATATTGACTCTGACCCACTCCGCTGTCCGCGTGCCTAAACCAGACTTCTAGATTATAGCATATGCACTGGAAATTGAGTAACCGTAGACCTAGCTTGTGCGGCTCTACGTTCATTTGTGGCTGACAGCAATA
The DNA here is from genome assembly GCA_963556255.1 of Allolobophora icterica. Lineage (NCBI taxonomy): Eukaryota > Metazoa > Annelida > Clitellata > Crassiclitellata > Lumbricidae > Allolobophora > Allolobophora icterica. The sequence continues at coordinate 49,049,023 of OY744612.1, forward strand.
TGGCGTGGAGGCGTCGGTCATAGTGAAACCCTTTAAAATGCTTGCCGCCGATTATATATATATATATATATATATATATATATATATATATATATATATATATATATATATATATATATATATATATATATATATATATATATATATTACGCAACTGCGTTTGTTAATCTTAAACATTGCCCACCGATGCTATCTATATGCTTGGGACAATTGGGAGACGGTAACCATTTGGTTAGAGGGCTCTCTTTAGACACCTTTAAAGCTTTGGCAACCGATGCTATATGCATTAAACGGAAGGCGGATGGTTAGAGCGCTTTTCAGACACCTTTAAAACATCGGTAATCGATGCTATATAGGAATAAGAAACGATGTGTGGTTGTTTGGCTGAACCAAGTCATTTGTTTGTTATCCTATACCCGAACGGTGAGAACTGTTCGAAACAATATCGATGTCTACATCCTTTGTTGCCATGTCGTTAGGGGATCCAAGCGATCGCTAACAATGGATAATGCGATCATCTAATTAGACACCTTTAAAACGATTTTAAACAGTACTATATATGAACCTCAACCGCATTTAAATGCGAAACAAGATCTGTTAAAAACCGTGGTGCATTAGGGTGTATTCGTGCCATGGAACGGCGAGAACTGCTCAAATCATGCTTTGGTATCTCTGTCAACGGACTTTATGCCATAAAATTGTCGTTAAACACCGAATATTTCGAAGATCTCATTAGACACCTTTAAAACTGTTGCAACCGGTGCTATATATAAACCTTAACCTCCATTGAGCCAATTTATACATTGTCTCCAGAGTCGAACAACTTTGACTACAAAACAGATAATTTCGCGCTCATAAAACCTCACAACATCAACAACCAAAATTTCCTCTGAGCAAAGACTAATTGATTTATACTGCTCTAATAAGTCCCACTACAAGCTGAGCTGCATGGCCTGCAGTGTGATTCTCGTTAACGAAAATAAAAATGATTTCGTTAACGATAACTATAACTGTAACAAAAAATATCATGAACTATAGGCCTAACTATAACTATAACGAAAATAACACTAACAAACATTCATAGTTATTTTCGTTACAAAGAACTGAAAAGTTGATTCATTGATTGATTCATTGATTGAAAAGTGCAATTTCGACAAACATGTTCGCCTTGGATATCAGTGAATATGGAGCATCGTGTATTCATGAAGCTGAATGCACCCAGTCTTCAAAGCATTTCGAAGCTCTAAGCAAATTGTGTAGCGCGTCTTAATATCAGTCTTGTTGTCCTCGAGACCAAGGTCTTGGTCTCGAGTGCACTCGAGTTCGTTTTTAAAAGTCTTGGTCTTGGTCTTGGTCTTGAGGTTCAAGGTCTTGGTCTTGGTCTTGGTCTTGAGGTTCAAGGTCTTGGTCTTGGTCTTGGTCTTGAGGTTCAAAGTCTTGGTCTTGGTCTCGCAAGACCAAGACCAAGACCGGCTGTCAATATGAACAGTCATTTAACAGAACTCAAGAATTCTGTATCAAGCCTGCTTGCATCATACGACCAATATCTATGGATGGATACAAGTCTTGTTGGTCAGGAAAACCCATTGGCAGCAGCAACAGTTATTCTGTATCAGACGGTATGATAAACCATGGGAAGATTTCAAAAGGACTCACTATCTGTACATTTACATCCAGTGCTTGAAAAGCTTCTGCGTGTCTGTCAGCGACTTCAGCACCTGTAGAACGTATTTTTTCACATGGCGGAATTTTTATGAGGCCCACCAGGCACGTCTTGGTCAGAAAATTCTGAGCGAATTAGTTTTTATAAAATACAAAAGGCATTTGGTATAAGAGTTTGCATAAAGGACTTTTGAATACAAATTCGGATTTCTCTGCAGTTTGCATTTAAAGTTAATTTGCTTGAATAAAATAAAAGACTCATGTTTTCATTAAAATAGCGAATATTCCGACTTGACAATTTTAGAAGTCTTGACCTGATAACGGTTTTTTGGGTCTTGGTCTTGGTCTTGGTCTTGAGGTTCAAGGTCTTGGTCTTGGTCTTGGTCTCGAGGTTCAAAGTCTTGGTCTTGGTCTTGGTCTTGAGGTTCAAGGTCTTGGTCTTGGTCTTGGTCTTGAGGTTCAAGGTCTTGGTCTTGGTCTTGGTCTTGAGGTTTAAGGTCTTGACAACAAGACTGCTTAATATCTGTGTGATTCTCGTTAACGATAACGGTAACGAAAACGTCTTCGTTAACGAAAGCAAAATGATTTAGCTAACGATAACTATTACTGTAACTAAAAAATAATACTAATTATAACTGTAACTATTACTACAGTGAAAAACCATTAACTATAACTGTAACTAAAATAAAATCTTTAAGGAGAATCACACTGATGGCCTATCGGCCTAATCTTATGATGCAAAAATGCACTTCAGGCCCATATAGGGTTAAACGCATTTAAGGACCGAGTAGTATATTCGATAATCTCGGTAGATACCTTTAAAACGGTTGCAACCGATACTATAAAGAGATAAACTTTAACCGCGTATAACGGCTAAGTATTGTGATTTGTGCCGTAGTTTGCCATTCGGACGGTGACAACTGTTAAAAACAATTTCCTTGCTATCTCCTTCAACGGACTTTGATGCCATAAGACGTCGTTAAACACCGGATAATTGGATGACCTCTTTAGACAACGTTAAAACATTTGTAACCGACGCTATCTTTAAAAACATCTTCAAAACATTTGTAACCGACACGCCTCTGTCTAGACCTATATGCATGACACCCTGCACTGGCTCCCCATCTCGCAACGCATCAACTATAGAATAGCGGCGCTGATCTGGCGATTCCTTCTTGGCTGTGCCCCAGTTTACTTATGTGAGCTTTGCTGTCCTGTCTCTCGAGTGTCTGGCCGCCGAGCCCTTCGCTCTTCTTTTGCGGGTGAGCTCTTGGTTCCTCGTGCTACAACCACAATAGTTACTATAGGCAGCGTCGTGCTTACTCTGTAATCGGCCCTCCATCTGGAATCATCTCCCATTGCAGACACGCCTATTGCCTAAGAATAGTTCGCTTATGTTTTATAAGTTACGTAAGTCCAGTTTATATTGCCGTGGTTGGGCTGGGAGCTCTTCCTAGTAGATAACTTGAGGGGGCCTATATTAAAATGAATGAATGAATGAATGAATGAATGAATGAATGAATGAATATGCGAACTCCTCAACTGCTTTTAGTGGGTAATTGTACTTTCAACTTTGCATCATGAGCTGTATTATGCCATGTGAAAGGTGTCAACTGTTCAAAATGATTTCTGCCCACGTCAACGGCTTTTGTTGTCGCTAACCTGTTGGATCTACTAAAAACGGAGTTGCATTACCTATATCTTGGCACTGAAATTCACGAAACTCCAAAGAAATACCCATGTGAATGGATGCATGCGAATTATGGGAAGAGCACATCATTAATTCATTCATTCAAGCGAAGATTTATATAGCGGCCTTTCAACTACTCAGAGGCGCAAATGAGGGTTTGTCTGAAACAGTGGAGGGAGGAAACAGAAACAGAAACAAAAAATGTGGGAAAACATTTTCCCTCAGTGGGAGACAATCTAAACCAGTGGGGATAGGATCGTGGAACAGTAATAAAGCAGCGCTATATGAGTTCCTAGATTAGATGCGATTAGATTAAGTTAAGATTATCATACATTGTGGGGCGTGGTGGCTCAGTGGTAAGTTCGGCGCCTTGTGACCGGAGGGTTGCAGGTTCGAATCCCACTCTGGCCGCTGCGTACGGACCTTGGGCAAGTCCTTCACTCGCAATTGCTCGTGGCGCTTCGGCGTGAAAACTCCAACACAGTATACCAGTGCTGTAGTCGGGCGCGCCTCTGGGTAGTAGTTGACTTCGAGAGGCGCTATAGAAATATCCGGAATAAATAAATTAATAAATAAATAAAATTAATACATGATAAGTCAGTAATAATTTTTTCAGGAGCGTAGCAAGCTATAAGTGCGGTAAATATAGCGCACCCACCCCAATCAACCTAACCAATAACGACCAAATTTGTTATCTCGAATATAATATTTACTATAAATATGTTCAAACGACGGTTTTTAAATAAGTCTGCACTGTCAGGTATCTATCTGTTAATATTATAATGTATATACACTTTTATTTGTTGTTATTTAATTTTATTACATTTATTTCATTTAATTGGATATTATATTTCAGGATAAAGTAATTAGTTTAATAATTAATTAATTCCGTCTCAAAATCCCCCCCCCCCTCTGAGTTGCGCCCTGTTCCATGGCACCGCTGGAACATCCCTCGCTACGGTATTGACTTCATAATGCATGAAGGATGGCATAGTTTGGCATACAGCATAACCCGATGCTTTCGTTTGCTATTCCTGTTCAAGTTTTCCTCTATAGCTATCTATACAGGAATCCGTGAATTTACACGCGGTCGATCTGATACCCGAAAGTGTTAACGTCGACTGTCTACAGACACAAAGGAGGTCGATTAAAGAGCAATGAAACACGTCTGCCACTTTATTATGACTCGACGATTTGTCCCGGCGGCCCAGCCCACCTGTTGCCCACCGGTCGTAGTAGCCCCGCGCAAGGACGACTAAATACAAGAATTAAGACCTCCTTGCCCCACCATCGCTGGGTGGGTAGGCGGGTGGGTCTGTGGGTGGGTGGGTCGACTTGACCAGGGACATTTGTTGTCGTCGCTGTCATTAGAGATAAGACGCTAAAATGTCTGTCGTGACGCCGATGAACTGGAACGAAACAGACACACAGACAGAGGGATATAGAGACAGAGGGTAAGATGAATGGACAGACGGATGGAGACACGGAAAGTGAACGAGATAGACAGTGACAGAGAGAGAAGCAAAGACAGAAAGAGAGAGAGAGAGAAGGAGGCAGAGAGAGGGGAAGGGACAGATTTAACGCTATAATTATACGATCAGTTAGGCAGGGCATATGTTTGAGTGCGGCGGTTAAGTTGAAGATATACGACGGATTGAACAAAAACCTATAACTTTGAATATCACCTGCATTGCTTCTCAGACCACCGTCGTTACCTGATATAGCAATCGTAGATCCACGTTCAGATAGGGCCTCTACAAGACAACTGAAGATGCCTCCGACATGAAAAAGAATGATTTACCTACACAGGCCAGAATGATCTTCTTTTCCTTCTTCTCCTCCATGTCCTCTGCCTCCTCCTCCTTTTCTTCTTCTTACTCCCCTTTTCTACTCTTCTTCCTTCTTCTCATCCTCTTTCACCTCCTCCTCCTTTTCCTTCGCCCTTTCCCACGCTTCTTCTTCCTCCTCTTTCTCCTTCTCCTCTTCCTCCTCCTCTTCTTCCTCCTCATCTCCTTCCTCCTTCTCTTCCTATTCCCATCTCTATTTAGCTGTTCATCTCAACGTCTATTCTTGTCCTCTAATCCTCTGTGATTGAACACAGGGCTTTGTCGGGACTGAGGGACTTGCCAGCGTGGAATCGAACCTCCGACTGTCGACGCAACGACCTTGGCCTTGCCAAAGGCCAGCGCAGGATGTGCATGAGGAACCTGGAGCTGATGCCGTCGATCGTCCACGCTGCCAGAACCTCAGCCGACGTCTGCCAGAGACTGTTCTACGACAGCCGATGGAACTGTTCGTCCATACGACTAGCACCTAAGTTCCTACCTGATCTCAAAACAGGTAACTATTGTTACACAATTATTTAGCGCCACTACATAATGAGTTTTTAATGACCAAGGATCAATCGATGGCGCTGAGCAATTGTGAGTGAGGAACATGTTCAAGGTCCCTACACAGTAACAGTTTCAGGGGAAGATGACGCTAGAACCAGTATTTATTATTATTATTATTATTATTATTATTATTATTATTATTATTATTATTATTATTATTATTATTATTATTATTATTATTATTATTATTATTATTATTATTATTGCGCATTCATTAATGAAGCTATAGAACCCGTAACCTCCGCGTCACAAGGCGAGCTCTCTCACCAATCGGCTACCGTGTTAGAGTAGTTTTAACGTCGACCTTTGGCTGTTTTCCTATGAATACAAATTTGGATGTATGCAGAGTTTAACGACATCTTATAGCAACAAAGGCTGTTGACGTCGACAGAAATTATTTTTGGCATTTTACAGCTCGTCAGAAAAATACAAATTTATGTGTGTTGTAATGAATATGTAGTTAGCCAACACGCTTTTCAAAGGTGTCTAAATGGATCACTACTGGTTGGTTAGTTCCTGTTCGACGACATGTGTGTTCATAAAGATGATTAGCGTCGCCCTCCTCCTTTGTTCAGACTTGGTGCTGGCACTACCACAGGTAGGGTAGTAACCATTGGTAGTAACCCGGTAGTTTACGAATGCCACTAAAACCTGTGCTCTACGTTTAACTAAGAAGTACAGCGAGTTGGAGTTTATATAGTTTCGATGGCGTTCGTTTTAAAGGTGTCTACTAAGAGGCAATTTTACCAGAAATCTGAAGAACAGAATGATAAAGACACTGGTGTGGAGTGTGGTATTGCACGGATCGGAGACATGGACCATGAGGAAGGAGGACATCAAGAAACTCGAGGCGTTTGAGATGTTGATTTGGAAAAGAATGGAGAAGATCAGCTGGACAGCGCATATAACAAACGAGGAAGTGATGCGACGGATTGGAGAAGAAAGATCCTTGATACACACATTAAGAAAGAGGCAGAGAAAATGAATCTGGCACAAGTTGAGAGGGGACTCTGCTGAAAAAATGTCATCGAGGGAAGAATAGAGGGGAAAGGACAAGGGGAAGACCAAGACAGATGATGCTGAATAGGATAAGGAAGGAGGGATACAGAAGACTTGAAGAAGAAGACTCGATATCGAGAGGAGTGGCGACGTCGGACGTTTGAACCTGCTTGAGGGCAGAGAACCAGAAGAAGAAAGGAGATCATTGAATAATCTGATTTCAACGATCTAATCTATGGCATCACAGGTTACAAGAAATCTTTTGTACAGTTTTAACCGTATAACGCGTCTTTCTACAGCACAGATTCTACCAAACTAATAAGCGCAGTAAGTTGAAGCTTAATATAGTTTCAGGGATATCCATTTTAAAGGTGTCTAATGATATTATTGAATTGTCTGGTTTAAACGATGTCACATGGCACTGAAGGTCATATCAAATTTCTAATACAATTTTGACCGTATAACGCGTCTTTCTATCTATACATCGAATAAAATTATTATTAATACGCATTAATTAGGCGTCACTATCTAA
>OY744612.1:49056498-49058998 GCA_963556255.1 Allolobophora icterica
TTATACATATGCGCGCTTTCTCCGTGGTTGGACCCACAATTTCGAATGGGCTTCCTCCTGAGCTGCGGTCTCTTCCTCGAAACTCATCCACCGCTTTCTTCTCTGCTCTAAAGACTGTTCTCTTTCGGCAGGGTTGGGCTGGGAACGCCTCTGAATAGTTTTCTTGAAGGGGCGCTATATCCTTTGCCTGCATAGGTCCCTCACTTTGGAACCGACTTCCTCCTTCTGTCCGCACCACCATTCTCTCTGGTAGCGTTGCTTCTTCCTTTTCTCACCTTAAATCCTGCTTTTTCTCTCGGGGTCTCGGGCACTGGGAGCACCTCTGAATGGTCTATACCGCGAGGGGCAATTTATAAATGCCAATATACAATACAATACAATACAATACAATACAATACAATACAATACAATACTTGATCGATTGAGTGATCGATCTAGCATCCAGGACCATAAGAAATTTTTTATACAGTTTTAACCGTGTAGGGTGCTTTTCTACAATATCAACAGGAGGTCAGACTTAATTACAGCAAGTGGCGCGAGTTGAAGCTTACATAGTTTCGTGCTCATACATTTTAAAGGTGTCTAAGGAGATCATTGAATTGTCTGGGTTTTAACGAATGGCATCGAAGGCCATATAAAATCTTTATACAGTTTTAACCGTATGACGCGTCTTTCTATATACTCATCAAATAAGAATTATTATTATTACCCTTTATTAAAGCGCCAATTTATAACGACCAAGCTTCAACCGATGGCGCTCAGCGACTGTGAGTGCAGGACTTGCTCATGGTCCCTACACTCCGTATTCTCCACGTTACAAAGCGACCGCTCTAACCAATGTACTATACAACTCATTACATTAAATTGCATTGTGAACGTCCATGCGCTTTACAAAATGTCATAGTAACATAAATCCTTATTCTGGTATCCAAGACACAGCGGGGTCTTGCCCCCAAATATTTAATTGATGTAATTCACCGGCCTCTTTGTGTCTCCTCGCATCGTCCACTTCGCTCCTCTGACAGATTTGATCTTGCAGTTCCTCATACTAGAACAGCTATGGCGAAGTCCCGATCTTTTGCCTCAATTGGTCCCTCTCTCTGGAATACACTGTCTCCTTCAACTCGCTCTCAAATTTTAATTTTATTTCGGATATTCTATAGCGCCTCTCGAAGTCAACTACTACTCAGGGGCGCTCCCGACTACAGCATTTGATACTGTGCCGGAATTTTCACGCCGAAGCGCCACGAGCAATTGCGAGTGAAGGACTTTCCCAAGGTCCGTACGCAGCGGCTAGAGTGGGATTCGAACCTGCAACCCTCCGGTCACAAGGCGCCGAACTTACCACTGAGCCACCACGCCCCACAATAGTTAAGCCCTCGTCTTCTTTGCTTTCCTCAAGACTTATTTCTTTTCTCTTGGCCTTGCGCACTGGAGCGCCTCTGAACGGTTCACCCTGCCTCTAAATGTTTAAATACAATATGACTCTTGTCATCAATAACGATCGCAGTGAGCTTATAGAGTTTTGATGGCATTCCTATAAAAGGTGTCTAGTGAGATCATTGAATTGTCTCGTTTTAACGATGTCAGGCGTCGCCATTATATTACATTATAACGAATTTATTTTGCGTAATTTGTAATTACAACTGTTTCGTCGACAGGAAACCGCGAGCAGGCGTTCGTCTATGCCTTGACTTCCGCCGCCCTGGCGCATGCGCTGTCGAAGGCGTGTAGTTCTGGTGTGACGGGGAAATGCCAGTGTGGCCCTCTGCCGAATGAACCGCCGTCGGGTGAGTTTCAGTGGGGAGGGTGTGCGGACGACATCTCCTACGGAATCGCCTTCAGCCAGTCGTTTGTGGAGTGGCAGTGGGTGCAGAGGGGAACGAGGACGAGGAACACGAAGGGGATGATGACGAATCTACATAATCAGAGAGTAGGCAGAAAGGTAGGAGACCTGTCTGTCTGTCTGTCCTCTGTCCCTTTATATTTTCTGTGTGTCTTCCGTCAATCGGACTGTTTCTGTTTGTTTGTCTGTCTTTGTTTGTCTCTGTCTGTCTTTGTTTGTCTGCCTGTCTGTCTCTCTGACTGGCTGGCTTGCTGTCTGTATGTATGTCTGGCTGTCTGCTTTCGTCTTCTTCAACCGGTTGGATTAACCCATCCCATCATTCCAACGGGCCATGAAAGCAGTTGTAAATAATATTGTCCTACTTTTAATAATATACTCCAGTATACTTTCAACTCAGCCAGAATGAGAATACTTTCGGTGGGAAGATGAGACAGCGAGGGTGATGACTGGCCACTCGCCCCCTCATATATAGGCCCTATATGTCGAGGCTGATAAAAATAAGAAATTCCCATGGCTGCCTCTCTGAGTTAGCATAAAAGACTCTTCTTCTTATTCCTCTTCTTGTTTTTCTTGTTCTTCTTCCTCTTGTTCTTATTCCTCTTCCTCTTTCTCTTCTATCGTTCTTCCTCCTCTTTCTCCTGTTATTTCTGCCTC
>OY744612.1:49063998-49276498 GCA_963556255.1 Allolobophora icterica
CGATAATTATTTATTTTGGTAGTTAGGGCCTTTTTTCATGTGCTCGCTCTCCCTGGTGTTGAAACCTGGCTACGCCACTGGCTGTCTTGCATTACCAACAATTGGCAATAACTAAGACGAGATGAGCGTCAATCAGAATAGCAACTTTACCATACAGGGGAGTCGCCTGCCCCGGTGGCGCAATCGGTTAGCGCGCCGTACTTATAATGACAGTAAGTCCGAAAGGACGTGGCGGGCTTATGAGAGATGCGGAGGTTGTGAGTTCGATCCTCACCCGGGGCAGCTGCGTTTTAACTGTTCCAGCACAGAGACGGACAGACGAAATTATGAACAAACGTACTTACTTATTCACATACTTCATCACTCACGTATTCAGTACTAGTTCTAGGAAAAACCCCATGATTACTTGAGCAATCACACACAGCCCTAATAGTTATCCGAAGATTCACTAAATGAAGGCGTTGTTTTGTGCGCGTGAAACGACACAGGAAATATCGTAATCTCGAAATTTTTACTGCGCCCAAAAAACCGAAGTCGCGGGAACCAGCTCATTCACAGGCGCTTAGTCAAAACGTAATCGATAGGCGGAGTGGGGGTGAAGTCGGTTCCAGGTCAAGATCCAAATTTAGGGGTCAGGCAGATAGTCAGACGGCAAAGGTGGATGGTGTTTAGAGTTGAAACAGTGAGGGAGATAAAGGCAAGAGGGGGAATCTGGATTTGTAAAGGAGCAGTGTTATCAGTTTTGAATTACAGATCTGTGGAGAGATAGCAAGACGTCAGGTTTTGGCGAGTTCGTAGGATGGATCAGATATTTGTCGTATAGCCTACTGGCGGGTGTTTGTTCCAGAGGGGTGGTTTGATATTATAGCGCCTTTTTAGTACTTTACAAAGTGCTGTCTACACTAGCGTAAATGGTGTTATTTAATTTAGAACAAGACGCTCACCAGTAAGTAAATCATTTACAATCAAATGATAAGCAAAAGCGCCCAGACAACAGAAATGTCATCACTCAATTAATTGATTTAGTTAATTGCTTATTGCAGGCTGTCTCTTGTTCTTTGATTACCAGGGAGTGTTCGAAGAACAGTACGAGCTCAATTGGCTGCGTGTCGATGTGTTGTGGCCGAGGACACACAAGTGAATGGGTTCGAGTCGACTACAGATGCGAATGCAAGTACATCTGGTGCTGTTACGTCAAGTGCCAGACCTGCACGAAAACCGTAGAAGTCCACAGGTGTCGCTAGCATGGCCATCTAGCGACTAAAACTGTCATCGCTAAGCGAAAACCATGTTACCTCCGTCTGTATGTCGTATTTCTGCAGCTAGTCCATGGCGTTGAAAACCACCATCTCCGGCTCCTTTACGTAGAATCTTCTAGCGCTTGATCATTCAGTCAGGATTGTCGAGTGTGACTTCAATTTGTGTCGCTATACACCGAAGTACCGTACTGGTTCACAGAATTCTTACTTGGCACCTAAACTATTCCAACAACCTGGTTAGTGCTGATCCGAAATTATATAGCGCCTGCAAAAGTTTATAGCCTGGTTTCTCTGACGCAGCTTTGCGCGGCGTCGAGAAGTTTCGGAGATTTACAACTTTGCATAGAGCTAGTATCGTGTGAAACATTATTGAACATTATTGAACGCAAGGGATATCATCACGCCGCACAGCGAATGAAAAAATTGTCGTGCAATATTCATTGTTTGCACCGGACTACGGGACAACGAATTTTATTTGGTGCAGAAACAGTTGAAGGAAGTTTTCTGTCAGCACACTTTTATGAACTCTTTTCACAGCATTCTCTTATGGCTGGACCGCGGTTTTGCGCAAGGTTTCACTACCCTTTACACAACCCATCTTATAATTACCACGTCCAACATGTAGGCCTACACTACCAGTAGGCTACACTACGAAGTTGTCAGTTTTTAATGTCTTGACTTTTGATTTCTTGATATAATTGTTTGTGGTTATTCGTATAATTTGCCTACGCATGTATTTCATCACTTGAAACGAAGGGTCTAAAGGTGTTTTGCAAAAAATAATAGTATTGTAAAACGATAAAGAATTAACAGTTTATGAAACGTAGTCTTTGGTACCTCTAGTTCTTACATAAAAAAAACAAGCACCAATCCGTTACCAAAACTTGTCTACTTTGATCAAAAAAATTGGTACGCCCTGCATCCTTCTGAGACTGAAAGCCTGCACAATTCTGGTAAGCAGACTCCACCCAGGCCGCTGAACACAACGACCGTCGTCGCCTACGTGGACTGGATAGGCATGGAACAAGTTACAAGGACCTTTTGGGTATGGAAGTATGAAATGCAACAACAGGTAAAATGACGAACACACGAACACTTTGTTTAATACAACGCACACAAGTAAGCAAATAACATATTCTTTAGTTTAAAAAAAATAAACAACTAAACTTCCCCATTTATTTTCTTAGATTTAAATTTATATCCAGCGACAAAGCGTCAGGTGTTCTCAACAGCAGTGGATTTTTCAAGGTTCCTTAAATGCAGCTGTCCTGAGTGTGACTCAACCTGTATGTTTGGTGTGACAAGTCAAGCACTTGACACTAGGATGCCACACACAGGGTCGGCATTAACCGCAGCCTTTGTTAAACGCTGCGGCCAAGTTGATTGGAAGTATCCATGGTATTTGGGTACATATCCAGCTTCAAGCAACCACACTGGGCCAACTTTCCATGTGGCAGAAGACAATCTTGGCTGCAATTTCTCCCACTTTCTGAAATAACTGGCCTAGCAAGTTGCGACATAAAACTCTACTTTATACTGAAACACTTTCTTTACCTCTATTCTGTAAATGCCTCATGACCATTTTGTTTGTGGTTCTGCATTGTCCGATTGGGAACAAATCTGACGAGTCTGTTTTGAAGAGGTGCTAAATAAATCCATGATTACAATTCCAGGCGGGGCAATCCACCCATACCCATCTGGGTTTGGGGCATGACTTAGGATTAAATGTGTACGCGGTTGAGCGAGTCCACAATGCCTAAACTCATAATTTTAATCTATACTCCTGCAAATCACAATATGATGTGTATATTTATATCAATTAAAAAAATTATGTCTTTCTTGAAGTGGCTCTATATAAATTTCCAGTTACAATTACATAAAAATATACAACATATGTAGGACTTTGTATGTCTAGTTTCATGGGAGAAACTCGTAAAAGATACATTCCAAAAACGCTAGATCTGAAAAAGTTATGATAAACACAGCAAAAGAACAAACGCCCTCAAAAGGGAAAAACATTTCAAGTTGTACACTAATCTCCTATTCCCTGTAATTGCAAGATAACAGTTCAAATCACTTGGAAAAAACTCAGTATTTTCTTAAATTAAACTTCCTCTCAAGTGACGGTGGTCAGCACTAAGTGAAGAAAGTTAGAAATGGTGTTCTTAAAGATAACCAATAAAACCAACTATGGGTAGCACCGGTACACCTGCATTCACTTTTCAAACAGTGGAGACTCTTGGGAGTCGAAAAATATTATAGAGCCATACAAATTTAGCGCAGTAAAGTCAGAAAATTTAGAAATTGCAACTCTGTGAGCTGCAATGACCCAAGAACATCAAAATATTAGATCAACTCTACTTTATACTGAAACACTTGGAGCATCCCTTCAAAGTACATGTACTTCAGTATGCAGAGGTGATCTCAACATGATCTTGGCAAAACACCAAATGATTTGCTTCAATAGTCTGGTGAAGTTTCTTCACTGGGTGGGTCAGGTAATTAACCTAGCATTATCTATTCATCCACAACAGCTTCAATCAAAGACATAATTCACTCTCGTGTAGCATTAGCTGACCAAGTCATTTAAAATTACTCTCACGCAATCCAGTTTTGGCAAACATATTATACTCTAAAACAACAAACTACAGTCCACAGATAAAGCAGAATGTAGCAAAAAGCATAAACATCAAAATAACAAACACCATGCTAATGCACACACAATCTAAGCAAGAAATCTGAGGTTTTCAAACACTTCCACGACCAGACAGTCGTCCGACACTTCCAACAGCAAACTTCTGGGTAGAAAACAACATTCTGCCCCAAATGTCCCATAACTTCACGAGGCCTCCATTATCTGCTATGTGTTTTGAAGATGCAGCAACCATGTTAAAAGTAGACTTTAACGATGAACTGCATTGGTTTCCCAGTCCCTTTTTGTACACTCTCATCGTTTAAGTGTTACAAGCCAAACCTGCATACAGCAGAAACAAGCATAGCCACACTGCTCACAAGCATGTCTCTGACAATGAAGAGCAGTAGATCTATTGCCTAAACCAAGTCAGTTCATATGGTTTTACGACAGTAAATTCATGCAATTCAAGACCTGACTTTACAGTAAACTTACTGAATAATTTAAGAAACTAATGTAGAGTTTAAACCAAAATTCAACATTACTCAGGTTGTTTGTGCTGGGTAGTAAATTTCATTAGTAATAAATTAAACAAGACAATGCCAAAAGGTCCTGTGGTCAGGTATACCACGGCTATGGCAATCACTCTACATTTAAAGCACAATTCCAAGCAGATGCTAAACATCAAGTCTCATCAGCTGTTTGAAAACCTCAATAAAAACTACACAAATGGGCTGCACATTTAAAAATCACCGGTTAGCAAAAAATTAAAATGATTAAACATGCACTTGATACATATGGGCTTGAAAGCGCATATAGAAAGCGGAATTGGATGACACCCAGCCTGTTAAGCAAACCACAGGAGGTGTTATGAAACATACAGGACTCCAAAGTCTTAACGAAAGCACATATGAGTACAGATGGCTGAACGTTCCAACATTTTTAAATCACTTCAACAAATACAGAACAATGTGAAAAGTAAAACTACCTTAATCAAGTAAATTTCACAGACTTGCAAAAATTCTTAATTTCACTATCTGCCAGAGAACAACAAAACTGGCCAAAAGACCTGCTGCTGTAAGCCATGCTGCCTAGAAAACAGCACAAAATGTAAACAAATATAAATTTATAAAGTATATAATATTTTATTTTATATCTTAATATCGAATATTCTTAAAGTGACACCACCTATGACAAGGCAACAGTCGATGGTTTAAAACAGCGTTTCCCAAACTTTTTTGGCCACGGAACCCTTGTCAGCTTTTCACATTATGACGGAACCCCAATCTGAACTAAACGTATTGAGGCATACGTAGCGCCGGAGAAGCATACTAATGTAGGCCTAACTAAACACACACCATATAAGGAGTTTATGAAAGCAACGTATTTTCTCTCATATCAAATGTTAAAGTGTACAGTTTTTAAGACCAATACTTATGGAACACAATATTGGGGGCACACGAAGTTTTAATATGTTCTTTCTCGTGCCAAATTTTTATATTTGGTTTAATGCTAGAAAGCTGGATTCTTATGTCAGGTGCAGCATTTAGTAAATTTCTATTTGGTTTTCGTTGCAGTATAGCCTAGGCTGCTATGAGAATCCAGTTTCGAACACATGCGTTGTGGCAAATGGCAGAAGTATGGTACACTAACTGCACATTTCGCGACAGTGGAGTATTCTTTAATTGGCAAAATCTTGAAATTGATTAACGAAAGTTCAGTGAAAGTCTGCTTCACTTGGGCGTCCGACGTTATCTCAATAAGAAGTTCATAACCTTTATTACAAAAGTTTGCTGGTTTTTCGGCTACTTTGAATGGGTTTCGATCACCCTTCATGGGAGGAAAGTATTTAACCAAGTTCGCTTCCGGGTCGTGAATATGAGCTGCAATTTTTGAACAAATGTTTTGGTCGAGAGCCAAATCCTTTTCAACTAAAAACTCATAGTGAGGTAGGAAACAGTCCACACTACTAGTTTGAACATAAGCCCAGAATCCTTAAATTTCCATCCTTAGGCCAACGCTCTAGGTCAGATTTTCATACCAGCAAATTAAAAAAATTAATTGCTAATACTGTCGTACGATTATGACCCAGCTGTACTTTTTAAAAACTTTTGCTTTGAATCATTTTCGGATTCGTTTCGTCGAGGCAACGATAACAAAGATGGCTATGTCCTTATTCACACCTACAGCTCAGACCTACATAATATAGCTCCCTGAAGTGATCACTATAATATAATTCTGTATAATTACTGGATATCTAAAGGGCATTAAAAGTCCGGATTATCGCTCAGTGGGGCAACATGCAAAAGAGACGACTGAGGGCAGTTCTAAACTTTTATAAAACTTTTTGTATTTTTAAAACTGCTTGGAATGTTTTATTCTAATGAAATTTCTCATTGAAAATTCTTTAAAATTACAACTTTTCGTGGAACCCTTGTGTTCACCCCGCGGAACCCTTGGGTTCCGCGGAACCCACTTTGGGAAACGCTGGTTTAAAACAATCTTGTGTGAAGAACTTGTTCAGTCCTTGTATGGCAACCATTTCTGAAGAGGTTTGAACCTCGAGTCTGTGTGACAAGGCAAGAGCTCAACCACTGAGCTACCATGTCACACGGAATTAAATCAACCGTTAAACATGCCACAATAATACTATTAAAAAGTCATAGCCCAACATTTGCTAATGCAAGGATCACCTGGAAGATGACAGTTATGTGCATATTTTTCACTTCAGAACTGGCTTACTGTCATTTAGGTTTTCAAATAGGCTCACCAAGACAGTGTGTTACTAAATAGCGTCAAGGGCTTTGGAGGTTGTAGGTGACTGTTCCTCCTTAGGATATGGCAGATTGTCGTCCGAGGGAGGCAGACATTCCTCAGCACACTGCGGCTGTTCCTTGGCCACTTCGCAACGGAAGATATTGTAATACTTATCATCACGTGTCTTCAACTTCTCAAGGAGCATCTCAGTCTTCCTTCGACTCGTTCGCTCGGCCTTTGTAACAGTTAAGAAAGAAATACTGTATAGAAATTCTGGAAAAAGTGTCCTGACTGTCCTTCCATGCAAATGCACTAATTTTGTTAACTTAACCTGTTTAATCCTGCTCTTTTAGTAACCTAGTACAAAAGCTATGTAATGCTAGAAAAAACCTAGGTAACTAGGATGGCATCTACAGTATAAATGACTACTTAAAATTAAGTGGTCATTTACCAAAAGGGCAGTTTATGCCTTATGCATGTTCAGCTGGTCTACTGACAGTTTTTATCATGTCTACTGTATCAGCCCCTGGAAATATATGGCCCTTGTAGCAAGGATTTATGTCCACTCTTGAACAGTTGGTAACCAGAACTCTTGCACTGGACAAATTCCTGCTCTAAAACGTTCCTGTCGGTTTCTCAAATAATTTATACCTAAGGCACTGTGGAGCCATGTTTGGCATCCTTGAGCATTGCAACTGAAGAACAAGGTATGTGTGTATTTAAGCCACAAGGAGTACACTCGCCATGCAACTGGTGCATACTTGGTGAAGATATTATCGTTATTATTATTATTATTACTAGGTGTTTTGAAAAATTTTATGCATGCAAAGTCACACAGATTCGTATGTGTGTTGAAGTTACTTGTCATTCACCAAGTGGTTATGCATTTTGATGCCAAATAATGGAAAGCCACATAGAAATAATGAATTTTAAGGTATGAACCGAAGGAAGAAAAACAGATTTAGCTTCGATGGCAGAAAGGTAGTCAGTTTCATCCCTTTTGGGGCAGCGGCATCGACTGTACAGACCCCGCAAGAGTTCAGAATTTGACCCATATCCAAAGATTGCAGGCTGCTGGGAGGGACATAAGGAGAGATTAGTTGTTGAAGGTAGGTGAGAGTGCTCATGTTAAGGAGTTTTTAGGTTTACACTGGCAAGTTTAAATTTGAAGCAACACATTCACAGGTGACTGTGTAGTCCAGAATAAGGATGCAATAAGAAATCCAGAATTCTACACGAGAGAAGACAAGCGGATTACTTTGATGTCAGCAAGGTGGTCGGATGTTATGACATCACTCGCCAGCAATCTGTTTAGGATTCCACTGTCAATGTCCAGCTGTTTTACCAGTTTAGCACAGTTGTCATCTAAGCGTTTCTGCAGTTCCTCCCTCATGCTGAACCTACAATGACACCGGATTTGTTGTTCAGAATTTCAACAAAACAAAAGCAATGACAAAATTATTTTCATACCAATTAATTTTATATGGCAGGAATTTCGGTACGGGTCGGGCCTTTGGGACCTGTACCGGAATTTCTTCATTTCTTTTCACTATCGTCTGCTTTTTCCTTGTTCATACCTGGGCCACGCCAGCACAACTCAGCCAATACTTCTTACCCGACTATCACGGAATTCGTGGAATATATGTTGACGTCGAAATTAATTTTTTACTCTGACGAGGATATGCTATAATGGGCAAATAATCTGGAACGCTAAACCGATAGATTACCGAAACATCTGAACGCCCGCGCTATATCAAAATGAAGTCTGCAAAAGCCGGGTTGTTAGTCCTGGTTGGTTTAGTCAGAAGCGCATAGAATCTAATATATAAATACATTAATAATAATAATATTAATTCCTTAATTAAGCGCCTGCAAACGCACTGCGCTGTACATGTATACATGTTATGCGATAAATCTTAACTACTAACAGAACAGACAGCCTGCAATACACGGCGCAATTTGCAGCCTACAAAGCATGTCCGCCTATGGGACTCGATCTTTGTACCTCTCGCACTCTACGCCAGATGTTATCCAATGCGCTATCGGGCAATTGTTCACCTAACGCGTACAAATTTTTGATTTTTTTAAAATTGAGAATGATTACCTGGTCTAAATATTACACGTTGGAATAGTTTAAGGATCAAAATTTAACAACGAATCTATATGATCATAGAGAAATTGAATGTAGTGTATAAAAAAGCATATCCGGTTCAGTGCTTCCACTCTCCGTTTTCAGAAATCCCAAGGTTTTGCCATAAAAAAATCAAATCGGTATAAAAAATTCCAAGTAACTGAAAACTTTAGCAACCATACTTATACCAAAGATCTTGGAGTCGTAAGATCTTTGCTTATACTGTGATACAGCAATTCTTCGTTGAATGGTTGTCTATACCCAAGGGCACTGGCGTAAACTTGTCCAAAATATTGGGGGATTTGGTTATTTATTCACTTGTTGCATTGAATGTACAGTCGATCTCAATTATTGGGGGACGTGCCCCGGCTGCCCCCAGAATCTACGCCTATTCCCAGGGGCGTAACTTTGGTCTAAAAAGTTAGGGTACCAATTTCTTTTCCATTTTCATTTTTCACATGGAAACCATCTCTGGGAAGGCAAAATAACAAAATATTGATTGGCATTGTTTAAAAAGTGGGGGTACGGTACCTCAAGTCCAAAATGTGGGGGGTACGGGCATCCCTCACACCCCCCACCACAAATTACGCCTATGTCTATACCATACTTTTGATTTCCTACGCGGTTCGGAGCCTAGGCCTATGTCGCCAGACTCGGAGGCAGAATCAGCTAGACGATACCATGAGAAATTCAGGTTTTAAGCTGTTTAGGCCTACATTACGACTTTACGACGATTTGTACAGATTAGTCCTTTCCTTTAATAATTATGTTTAAAAATCGGAACTTCGGAATCGGAGGTAAAATGTTTTGATTACGGCATCTACGGATGAAGAATGACGTCATGCTAGGCTATTTACAAGATTTATATGTAAGTGAGGTAAAGAAGTAAACGACCAGTAACCGTAGGCAATGGCCAACAAGTGACTCAGCGACAACAAGTCAAAACGTGATTATTCTTACCATTCCATATTAAATACCATGACCAATAATTTAATATAGGCCTATGTGCTATGACTGTAGACCAAAGGAGCAATTTGTGGGGGGTACTAGGGGCACCCATATCCCCACTTTTTGGACTTCGGAGTACCGTACCCCCACTTTTTAAACAATGAGCCGTGAGTGGAACGCAGCGGAAGAGAGCAGTCACAAATAGGCCCTATATATCTTTGGTTGCAGTAATCGATAATATAGGCCTATGTGCTATGACTGTAGACCAAAGGAGCAATTTGTGGGGGGTACTAGGGGCACCCATATCCCCACTTTTTGGACTTCGGAGTACCGTACCCCCACTTTTTAAACAATGAGCCGTGAGTGGAACGCAGCGGAAGAGAGCAGTCACAAATAGGCCCTATATATCTTTGGTTGCAGTAATCGATAATATAGGCCTACGCAGTATATTTCATGCATTAATTTTTAGTTTTATCAGAATAGCGAAACGCGAATATCAGTTAGGCCTATAGATTAGCCAGAAAGACTTAGCCTAGGTTTGTGCTTTACAAAAATTTGGAGATCCGCCACCTCTGGATGACTAATTTAATCACATGGTTTCCACGACTTGCTCTTGGGCGTGGAAAAATTTGTAGTTTACACATACGACTAATGTATTTGAAGCAAGTCGCGCAGATGATTTTTCAAGCCAATTATTTAAAATATCTGCTAAAGGTTATTGTTCAATTAGTTTCTTTTATAATACGGAAAACTAATCGAACAATGACCTTCAGCTGACATAGGTCAAGTAGATAGGTAAGTGAGGTAGGTTAGTAAGTAACTAAAGGCTTTCCAGGAAAACGAGAATACGTATAGTACACAAATGTTATTTTCGTGCAGGTTTCTTAAATTTGTGAATTCCGGATACAACATCCGGAATTCACAATAACACAGCGTTCTCATAAAAACGAAACGCTATCGTTGTATCGGATCTAAATATAGATTCATGCAAAGCGATATTTAGCGCACCCTTTTTTCGAACCACTTGCGCATGACGTCACGATTGGGTTCTCGTTGGAAGCAAGATGGAGGTCGCGCGATTTATCAATTATAATTGAACTTATTACAAAGAAGGTATGCTGTTTACCCTTTAGGTTTGATTTTGTGTATAATTATCTTACGTTTTAATTTCTTGAAATCTGTGGTTGTAATGCTAGCGCTACAAACTAACTATCAGTTGCTTATAATTGAATATACCAAGTCTCGCTTTCACGAGATCACGAGGTGCACAATGGTAACTGATGTAGCGCAATGATTTTCCAACCACTCAACCAATGTTGTTTGGTTAACCCGTGATATTTTGAATTCGTGTAGTTACGCCATTTCCGTGTAATGTGTGCCGTTTGTTGAATTTTCGGTTGTGCAACAAATTATTGAATAGGGGTCAAGGTTGCAGCAATGGAGTAAGTGTTTGTGGGAGCCAATGACTAACAATAGACCTAATTTATATGAAAATATAACACGTGGCTGCGTAGTTTTTTCATGTAAACAAGATGTTGTAAAATTATTTTATGACTAAGTCTTACCAGAATGAAAGGAAACTGAGTCATCCATTTTTCCATCTGTTATTATCTCTGCAGCCAGAAGGCTGAATTCAGTCAAGCAGAAATTCTAACATTTCATGTGGGTCAAAATGTAATGAACAGATGTTGGATAACATGCATTGATTAGATGTATTTAGTGACTTGGTTCAGCTTTTAATAAAAAATGGAACTAATTAAGTTATTAATGAATTAATACCAGGTACATAAGTATTAAAAACAGTTGCTACTAATGAACTGCTTTTCATTCAATAGCATGGCTTCACTATGTTCTGATTGTAGTCTGAATTTTGTTTTAACGTTGGAAAATTCGCAGTTCGAGATATTTTGGCACAACACATTTTCTTGTTTAATGGCAACCATCAAAGTATCTTTTTGTTAGAATTTTTGTAAAATTATTATTTTATAAATTATTATGCCAGACAATAATTAGTCTACTGAGTAGTGACAACCACCAAATTATTTTATAAATTAGAATTTCCATAAAATGGTAAAATTCTAGTTTGGGTTGCTTCCCACTGATCACTTGTAAAGAGTATGGCTGCCCCAGACTGGGAGAGAATTGAGCACTGCGACCTCCACCCAGCAAATTTTTTAAAAGTAAGTAATCAGTGACTGCTGTCACAGAATCGCTGATATGTGATAACTTTGTTTTCTGAAAAATTACTGTATGGTGTGTTTTTGAAAGATTGTTAGTAAATTTCTGTTTATGTTGAAATGCACTTTGCCATACAAACTCTTTAAGGTGTGTTCCCTCAGTTACATTTATAAAAATCCCCTTTTGTCTTCCATTTCTCGGTCTACTTTCCCTTGCTTTTCCATTCCCAACCACCCCTCTCACCAATAATAATAATAATAATTCATTCCAATCTTCCCTTTCCGTTGCCTCTCTCGTATCTCCTCATCTATTTACATGAGTTACTCTCAAATTTTTTTATCCCAGGCTTTACTTTCCTCTTGCTCTTCCTTCACTTTCCCCTGCCTTTTCCTCTCCCACCACCACTTTGCACTTCAGCCTCCTCATATTTAATTTGCCTGCATCTTACTCTCGTATCTTCCTTCCCTCATCTTCTCTCCCTTTTCCAGCCTCTTTTGCACCTACCGTCGTACATTACGTAGAATCCTTGTTACTCCCCATTACTTTATGACTATGCAAGCAATTGCAAAATATGTTCTCATGATTTGATCTATGTCTATTTTGATACAATGACTTTACATTAAGTCCTTTACATTGTTGTCTTTTGAATCGTACTAATGACGTTGTCTGAATATTACTTTGCGTTCAAGAACATCAGAACTGTTGACTTCGACTTAATGTACCCTATTATGTATTATTATTATTCTTATATTATTATTATTATTATGTATTTAATATGCTCTGCTAAATAATGACCAAGCACCAATCGACGATGCTGAGCAAAATTGTGAGTGAAGGACTTGCTCAAGGTCCCTACACAGCAACTGTCTTGGGGATGCTTGAAGCCATACACTCTGGTCTACAAGGCAAGCGCTTTAACCAGTCAGCTAAGATGTCCCACAATGTACGTTATTTGTAGATTTCCTGCTGGTTAGCTACTTCTAAACATTGGAAACATGTTGTGTTATTCGCGTGGAACTATAAATTTTATCTACCAACATAATATCCGATATCCCGTCTGTTATTTCGTCTGTCACATAACTTCCATCCCTCCCTCCATGCCTGACGCAAGCCAACGGCTAGCATCAGTGACGGAGGAATGTAGGGAGGTAGGCCCTCCCTCGCTCACGCCGGCTCACCACCCATATCACAGAGTCACAACACCAGTCAGCCGCCTGAAGGGTGCCCGCTTTCTCTGTGATCACTCAACTCAATGTCTCTCTGTCTCTGTCTCTCTCCAAGGAAAGTTGTTAAGACAGCCATGCATCTTTACATTTACAATGTAAGCAGTAAACTGACCGACTGTTAAATGACACTGTTGTTGTCTTTCAGAATTACGGTTGTCTTTACAGTTTAAGTGTTTAATTAAATGTTTAGTTTTAGTGTTTAATAATAATGACAATTACTTAGGATTTAGGAATGGATGCAAACGGAAAAAAAGCGAAGCGCGCTGAATATATGCGTAACTATCGCAGGCAACAGGGTCAGAAAAGAGCAGAGTCTGAAGAGGAAGCGAATGTGCGTCGCATTGCACAGGCTCGGAAAAGACGAAATCAACGTAAACTGCAACAGCAAAAAGAGACTGAGGAAGAAGCGAATGCGCGTCGCATTGCACAGGCCCAGAAAAGGCGAAATCAACGTAAACTGCAACAGCAAAAAGAGGCTAAAGAGAAAGTCAATGCGCGTCGCATTGCACAGGCTGAGAAAAGGCGAAATCGACGTAAACTGCAGCAGCAAAAAGAGACTGAAGAGGAAGCCAACGCGCGTCGCGTTGCACAGGCTCAGAAAAGGCAAAATCTTCGTAAAATGCAACAGCAAACAGAGACTGAAGAGGAAGTCAATGCGCATCACATTGCACATGTTCAGAAAAGGCAAGTTTCTACAATAAATTTACATACCGTGATTTTTCACGGGTTAGAGCTAGTATATTGTTGATCAGTTCATCGTTTCCGTTGCTGATTTATTCAAGATCAAAGTTATCTGTTCAACAATTCGTACTGACCATAAAGCTATCATTGTTACAACAGGAAATTCAATCGCTGATAGAGGAGAGAAACATACCTCTCTCACCTTTAGGAAAAGATCCCCTGCACAACACTCCATGACTCTACGTGGACCAGAAAACCTTGACCCTGACCTTATCTCTTCTTCATCTGATCTACAAGAAGCTTGGGATACTTTCTACAGTGATGCTACTGCACGATTAGAACAAATCTACCCTCTTCATTCCATCACTATCACATCAAAAGATCCTCAGTTCGTAACCCCGGAAATTAAACGAATGTTTCATCTTAAGAATCGATTCATGCGAAATGGCAAAATTGAGATAGCTGAAGCTTTGGCCCTCCGGATCGCCAAGTCTATCTCAAAGAAAACGCTACAAATATTCCAACCCTCGAGAAGGAGCTAAATCTGTGGAAGAAAGTTAACCCTTTTAGCGTGGAAATAAATTTTTGTTAACTTTCGGCTAGGGTGGAATTTTTCTCCAATGTTTTTTCTCAGATGTTGTTGTTATAATGTTGCTATAATTTTCCTGGAAAATATCCTAAAAGTTTTTACATTATACCGTTACCCCCAAAAATTTTTATTCGCTTAAAAATAAGTTTTCTGCACATTTTCGAAAGAAGTACAACAGAAGAACACCCGTCATGCACCATGGCAGGTCAAAATTTGAGCCCAGTATCACAAAGAACATAGCGGAGTGAATTGTTATTATCACTGGAGTTCCACATTCTACTGCCATCAAAGTTCTTGGTGTAAGAAAAGAAAAACTAATGGTGTCGGAACACATCAATCAAGTTACGAAAAGTGGCACCTCTTCCATATTCGCACTAAAACACTTACAAATCACAGCACATCTATAGATTCTTTTCAGTTGATTAGCCACGCAACCATCAATCAATCAAATTTTTAATTCAATACATTAAGCTGACACAGATGCAACTTAGACAAGCTAGACCAGAGATGGCGAACCTATGGCACGCGTGCCCAAAGTGGCACGCATTCAAATTTTTTGGGTACGCGGAATTCAGAGCGTCCCCCAAAATTTCAAACTTAGAAATACAAAATCCTTGTAGGAATCCACATTAACTTGTTTGAAGGACGTTATTTTAACACCATTCAAAAGCAATCTTTGAAATAACGTCTTTAATTCATTTTTCTTACGTTTTGTTGGCTAAAATCTATATGAGAAAAATAATTATATACTGTGCAATATTCCGCAGGGCACGCGACGGTATTTTTAAAAATGATTTAGCAGTATTTTGGCACGCACCTTAAAAAAGGTTCGCCATCCCTGAGCTAGACTATGGAGGACAATTTTGGGGCCAAGAGTACGGGGATTGGTAGAGAGAGTTGTCAGTAAGCATTGAGCAAGAACAATGTATGCTTTTCCTGCCTGGTGGGGCGTAGTTGACGTAAAGGACAAACCTCACCTGGAACGCCTAATGAACAGACTTGAATGATCTGGTTATATTCACACTAATTCTCCCTGTACAGTTGAGCTTGCAAATAAAGCTGACACTTCATTATTTAAAGCTGTCTTGTGTAATGAAAACCATTCACTAAGATGCCTCTTCCCTACTCATCATTTAACTACCTATTTCCTCAGATATAGACCTCATAACTTAACCTCCCTGATAAAGACTCGCGAAACTTAATTTCTTGTTTGTTATTTGCCAACTCATACTAATCTATTACTTCCCTCAGTTCTATTTTTCATGTTCACTTAGAGTGTTTTGCCTTTTGTGCTACTTCACACACACACACACACACACACACACACACACACACACACACACACACACACACACACACACACACACACACACACACACACACACACACACACACACACACACACACACACACACACACACACATCATGCTGACATTTGCTAAATCATATTTATGGGGATATATATGAAATGACATAAATAATTTATTAGCATGAAATTCTGTACATATTTATGCATATTGAAGTGAAAGCTTACATTTGCCTGTCTATGATTATGATCTTATTGACATCGTTTGTTTCCTGTGGCACCACTGACTGACCTGTATTTAAACCTTTTATTGTAAGATTGCAAAAGAAATGCTTCAGGTTGTAGCTATAATAAATTTCCAATTAAAAGCAACATCTCTAAGTAACAGGGTGTAAAATAGTGTTTTTTCTGACACAAAGTGTACAGTTGACGTCAAGTGTAAAGTTGACTTGTGTACAGTTGATGTCAAGTGTACAGTTGACTTTTCTGAAGTGTTCTATGTGTAGTATAACTTTTTGAGAGATTAGCTGAATTCACCAACACACACGATGGCATTCTAATATCTGAAATTTTTACTTACCAGGTCAAGTACAGTTTGAGAAAGAGTGTGCAGTTGACATTTCTGAGTATTTTAGACACTTCTATATAATGTCTTAAATTTTTAAAGTTTATTAGCCACAAAATTTACAAGTAGTTTTTCTAAAGTCTTTTGATGTAAATTTTTTGTAGTAAGACAATGGAGGCGGTTCTAACCAAACTGCGCGGCAAAGCCGAAAAGGAGTTCCAAACAGAAGCGAGTTTATACGTCATCAAAGAAACGAGCATAAGCCCCACGGCAGACGTTGCGGACGAAACCGGAACTGGAACTTTGACAGCGGAAGAGTCCAGAGCCAGCGTGCTTAGTACAACATCTGACCATGTTGGACGAGCTCAAGTTATCGTTCCAAGTCCTTCATCAGCTGCGGAAGTTGCCAGTGAGGAGCGTGGAACTGTTGTGGCTGTTGAAACAAGTGCTGTGCTTCGTCCGGTAAACGAGACGGTCGATCCGGAAAATACGAAAATGGACGTGGACGCTACCGATAAAACACTCAGCACGGTATGGACAATTTTGACATTTTTGCTCTATTGTACTTATAAGTTCGATTTGTTGAGCCAAATTGGATTGACTGCTGTCGGTGTTCTGACTTATTTTATCATCAGTAGGATTGACTGTGTAGTGCCATCCTAGTGGGGTCGTAGGTAACTCTGTCCAGGTGCTATGCATGTTGTGGGAAACAATAACTGATTTGTGAGAGTGCTTGTCTTGTAATGCAGAAACCTCAGGTTTGAGACAGTTACTGTGTAGAGACCTTGAGCAAGTCCTTCACACACTATTGCTCAGCACCATCGATTGATGCTTGGTCATTAGATAGTGACGCTTAATAAATTTATAATTGTTGATGTCTTTTCACAGTTTGATTATGCCTTGCATTGCAAGAGCCTCTGCTGATGTCCTGGACAATTCGGGTCACGTGCTGTACCCACTTCTTTAGCCCAAAAGGGCGATCCCCTACTCCCTGCACCCACGACCACAGACCGAATCATCCCACGAGCAGACCATTTAATGCGTAAAACGTTCTTAATGAAAATGTTTTTTCTTATTTAATGTCATGTTCTCCAAAGTGCGGTAAAGCAGTTGGAATTAATAAAGAATATACATACTTACAGTCCTGCATGCATTTCAACATTCCTGCATCTTACATTTTCAGTGGTAGGACCTGCCTCTATGCCTGTATGACCTTCTGGCCTGGGATGTTGCATGTGCCTGTTAGCAACACTTGAAAACTCCTCTTTCACTATGGCTGAGCTGGGTGCACCTCTCTGTCGATGTCTGGGAAGGGTGCTATGTAAATGATCTGAATTACTGCAGGAAATGAATGAATAGTATTGCATTATCACCATTCATTATCACCATTTTAATAGTGATTTTGTATACAATCTGTTATTCATCACAGTCATATATTCACTTTTATGTTCAGATGTAATGTATTTCAATTTTTTTTAATTTTAGTCTGCCATGGAGAAAAGTCGCTCATCGCGAAGGTAATGATTTGCTTTTCAACACAAGGAACTTACACCTTTGCATTGAAAATATGGATAATAATAAGAAGAGCAGTCCCTTAGTCTACCTCCAAGAGGCGACTACTAGTATGAAAAGTGTAGAGCAGTGCTTCCCAACCTTTTTTCAACCACGGCACACTTTCTAAGAACCATTCACCAGACGGCACAATGTCATTGCATTTATGACACTTATTTTCAATATAATAATAATATAATGTATAATATATAAATTTGGTATATACACTTTTTCATTATACACTTATTCCTTTTTATTTAGATAAAGTAACGTTTATTTATCCACTTAATAATAAAAATAATCTTTTTCTTTATTAATTCAAACTGACAAACGCAGTAAGATTACATTGAGACATGACAGTACAATTATCTTAACTAATTGTCTTAACTAAACACAGCTACAATGTTTTGTGTCTACAACTGTGTAATGTATTAATGATAAAACAGTGTCATTTTGTGTCGACGTCAGTACTGATAAAAATCAGGAATTGTAAGCCGTTGTTTTAAAAACCAGATAACCCGGACAAATTGATTAAAAGCAGACTATAAACCATAATGAAAATCATGGCTAATGGGACCGTTGACTTTGCAAAGAGTGTAAAATTGTGTCAATAAGAGCTTGGACGACGGTTGACAAGCACACTCGTAAGTCGTTTTCAATTGACTGTAAACACCATCTGTGTTTCGTTTTGATTTGTATCATTCTTGACAATGCCTTTTCACACAGGTAAGCAGTGCAGAAGGGCAGCAGTATGCCGACAGCTTTGGCACCTAACAAGACGTATTCCTACTCTATCATAATCCCAAAGTCTGTTAAATTCATTACTGCCAACTTAAGTCATAGTGTTCTGTCAGCTGCAATGCCAAACAGCTGTTCCATTTCCCCAATCTGTAGGCCAAACAAATCCAGTTGGTGATGAAATGGGTTTCTGATCCAGTCTTTGTCAGAGACATTTAAACTTGGAAACTAATATTGTAAATTTTCTTTTAATTCTGACAAATGCTCTATAAATATGTCATGTAACACAACTGCACCTGGGCGAGCAAACATAGAAATTGAATTTGAAACTATGATGACGCAAAGATGCGTTATAAAGAAGCATACTAACGATGATATCATAGACAGAGTAAATAAGTATTACCGGTAATAGATGCAACACACGATGGTTTATGCAGATTCACATACAACTAAATCAACCTGGTAAGAAGTTATATTTGACCACCAATTTATCAGTAAGGATAGTGCATATTATGATTGAGTATTATTATTGTCATGCAAAACTTCTGATTTCCGACATTCGGCCACGGCACACTTCTACCGTGCTCGCGGCACACTTGTGTGCCGCGGCACACAGGTTGGGAAGCACTGGTGTAGAGACTTCATTTTTATTATTATTGTTGTTCCTGTCCTTATCCTCGGCGTATGAGGGTTAGTCAGTCCCAGTGGAGCAAAAACTTCAAAACGTCTTCAAACCAAGTGGGATTTGGAGCCACAACCTCTGTGTTGACAGTCCTGCATACTTACCAATTGACTGTCATGCACATCCAAACTAAATTTTTGTAAAATGTTTTGTATTACTGATAACAGTGTTTAATTAAATGCATGCGCATAGACTTTGCAAGCAATAGTTTGAACTTAAACCTGAAATAAGCAATTTAAACATGCTTATATTTTACTCTTAAAGGATTTTGGTCTTCCTAATGAACTTTAAGTTTCAATTATTACCATCACTAAACTTTTCAAGGCAATGCAATTTCACATTGCCCCACCTTCCAAAGTTCAGAAGTGCACACAATCATATGACAGAGCATCGATGGCACTGAGCAACTGAGTAAAGGACTTGCTCAGGTTCCTCACACAGTCACCGCCCCCTGAGTGGAGGCTGGAACCCACACCCTCCGCGTTACAGGCCGAATGCTTTATCGATTCAATTACACCCCCCCGCGCCCGCAGCATGACGCACTTTACGCACGTGCGTCCATTCACCAAATCAAATTCTTACAAAGAATAGGCATCGCATCAATATTTTTGTTAAACAGCAGCGCGGCATGTTAAAACATTAGATGTTATATCGAAATTGAAATTTTTCTGTTACGCTTGTCACTACAGCACTATTTCAATTTTTCTACTTACAGGCCTATTGATGGTCGCAAAGCGGGGAAGCGGCCATATTATTTGTTTACGAGTGGGGTGTTCGTCCAATCTTTGTAAGCCTGTGGGCGCCCCTTCCCCCACCCCCGCCCCCAATATACACCTTTACCTGATACGATGGTCATGTATGGAGAGCGTTTGAGAAGACTTCAATGTCTTCATGCATGCCTTGTTACAAAATTACAAAGGTAATTAATTAGGAACGCATATTTTGGTTAAACAGGAAACCTCAGAAAACGCATCGAGTTTTGGAATCCAACGAAACGGAGAGCAGAATTTATGACCAGTACATCGACGAAGATCTCTGCGACTACATGCAACACAGAACAGATTTTGCCGACTCGCAGCCCACAAGTCCACAGGCTGGTTCCCTGTTGCAGTCGGAAGAAAAAAATGACAACGACAGCAGTGAAGAAACTTTAGTGCTTCCAGAAGGTACAATAGCAGATTTTCAGCCTGAATTATACCATTTTGGGAAATAATCTATATGTGAGAACAGTTGTTTGACCCATCAAGCTCATGTTTTATATATGTTTTTTAGTTTCCATTATTTTAACAGTGTTTAATCGTATTTTCAAGGAGTTGCTGGTGCTTCGAGCCAAATATTTAATGAATATCTGCTATACTTTCTAATTGTGGTCATTTTGTTGGAGCCCTTGCCTTGTAATGCAGTAGTGCAGCTTCGAGCCTTCACCGGGGAAAGTTACTTTATAGGGCTCTTGAACAAGTAATGATAATAATAATAATAATACATTAGGATACTTTGCAGTGTCAATTGTCTGCAAACTCTAAAATTTACATGATAGGTTGGATTTCAGTTATAATAAGCCTTTGAGAGTTTTCTTTAATTGCTGCATTATAAAAATACCTGTTAATTAATAATAATAAGATAATTGAATATTGATTAATTAGTAATAATGATGCTAAAACTGTTTAATTGTTTTCGCAGGCACCGTGTTCGTTAATCCTGAGGCTGTCGACGCCTCGCCGCAAATCCTTGAATTGGAATCGTCAAGGTCAAGGAGAACATTTCGAGGCAAGTAACAACATCTGGCATCACTAAAGGTTACATTTGGTCTTGAAAAGAATTTTTCTGCACTGGATGATTGTTCGGAGTGTGCTTGCTGAGGTCTAGAATTGTGTGTGCCCTGGTGGAATTCTTGGTGCTTGCCTCATGTAGTCTCCCTGATGTATAGATGTAATTAAACAACATAATAACCGTTGTACGTCTGTCTGTCCGTCCCGTAACAAACACTATTGTGACGTCACTATACTGCCGCCTTGGCGACGGTTGTCTTGACGACGGCTATAGGCCTATAATATGACGTTATTGTTATCACTGCAATAATAATTGTTTTTTATATACCGTGAGTTTTCACGGGTTACAGCTAGTCTCTGCTATAATCTCCTAGATGTAATCTCCATACTTTAATCTCTTATATTATCTCTCTGATGCTTGCTACAGTCTCCCTGATGTAGTAATCTCTGGTATTATCTCCGGGATGTAATCTCCTTGGTTTAATCTCTGTCAAGACTATTGACTTTGTTACGACTGTGGTATGTTTCTGAAATGCATATCAGATTGTTAGTGAAAATCCTTTATGTTCATATGCACTTCATCGTACAAACTCTGTACGGTATACTCCCTCCATTACATCTATGAAATCCCATTTTGCCTTCTTTTATGTTATCTCCCTGGTCATAGAATGCTTGCTATAGTGTCTCTGATGTAGTCTGTGGTATAATCTGTAATGTTATTATCTCCTTGATTCACCTGGTAATCTACGTGCTGTGATATCCCTGCTGTAATGTTCCTGATGTGTAATTTCTGTGCTGTGAACTTTTGTAATGTTCCCGTGTGTAGGTAACATTGAGACAGCCATAATACATTGCACGGCCTGCAACAAACAGATTGGCCTCGACGGTGTCCTCGACATTCACCGACATCCCATCCTTAAAGTCCTCATTTGCAAGGTAAGGCCGATTTCATTTGACAATGACTACCAAGACGCCATTTATTATATAATTTTTGTTATTATTATTATTATTATTATCCGAGAATTCATGTCTAGGTTCTGTTCACTCAGAAAATCGAGTTCCATGCCGCTGCCTCCGTTAAGAAGGAGATGGATATTGACGGGTTTGTTGCTCTTTGGCTCCGGGCAGCTTTGACATGGCGCCTTGGAAAGCCACTGCGTTGAAATGCTGCACCATCACCGATAGGCTCTTGAATAGGAAGTTTGTTTCGCGGGAGTCATCGGTGGTTTATTATTATTATTATTCTGTATTTAATAAATGCCACTTGATAATGATCAAGGCCTCAATCGATGGTGCTGAGCAATTGTGAGAGAAGCATTTGCTCAAGGTCCTGACGTAGTTACTGTCTCAGAGAAGGCTCAAACATGCACTCTTAGCGTTACAAAGCTGTAGGATTTTGTTCTGCCTGTAGAACTTTGCGATAGGTTTATAGTACTTTTGCAGTATTCCAGGTGCATTGTTTTTGTGTTGTTGCCTGCAGAAATGCTACACTACATACAACGATACTGATATCGAGCAGGATGCCCAGGGCAGTGACAACCAGTGCCGTTGGTGTGGGAAAGGAGGTGAGCTCATCTGCTGTGACTTCTGTCACAACTCGCTCTGCAAGACGTGCATTCGACGAAATCTGGGTCGTACTGAAGTCTTCTCCATTCTCAACGCAGGTTAGTGCAGCTGCGCCTTGTCTCAAGGACTTGACACAGTATTGTAATGTAACAGGTTTATTGGTATACCTAAGAGAAGATCTTTTAGTGTCAAATATAATTTACTTGCTTATTTATCGTATTTATACTAGGCTTATCCAACCGATTATAGAGGGGAGGGGATAGATGCATGGTAACACTTATGGCCAGGAGAGCATTAGATTGCGGTTCGATACCCGTAACCCCCCCCCCCTAGAGCGGGTGCCTTGCATGGCTGCCAAGACGTGTGTTTAATTAAGATCTTGATTGTACAATCATGTTTCAATGTAATCTTGCTGTGTACTTGTCAGTTTGAATTAATAAAGAAGATTTTTATTATAATTTTGGCTACGTTAGAAGATTGGCTTCGTAGATGTTACATGTTGCTAGTCGTGTGATGGTCTGGCCTGTGTCCAGGGCCTTAGGCATCCTACAGGCTGGGTCCAGAGTAGGAAATGAGTGCCTCCTCTACTGTGGTCAGCCAGAACGGACACAGGTCCTCTTCTTGGTTGTGGCTGACCACAGGTGCCTGTACTCCGCGACCTCAGGTGAACTCCCTTTGCACACACTCTTACATTGCAGGATTGGGCATTTGGATGCTAGAGCCATCCAGTTGGAATGGACTTAGGCTTAGATTAGATGGACTTCCTCTCAGTTGAGCTGCCAGTGTGTCCTTGGGAGCTTGCTGAGAAGAATTCTTGCAGACGTGTTTAAGAGGCACTATGTAAATTTACCAAGTGGTTGTTCTCTTTCGCTGAGTGGCTGTCTGAAGTAGCACTATATAAATTTAGTGACTGAAAAACTTGTCATGGGATTTTTTGTGTTTGTCCTTAGATGCGGGTGTCAAGTGGAAATGTTATGTCTGTGATCCGAAGCCACTCCTCGGTCTCATCGAACACTGTACATCGATCATGGAGGCGCTTGCCAAGCAGGAGAAGAGACAGCAGGAACTGGAGAACCGACGTAGGAAAAACGACTCCAGGGCTCGGGCGGCCATCAATCCGCCTGCCCCGGAAACGATCCAAGGTCAGCCAGTCTCCGTCATCCGCGCCCCGTCCACGTCCGTGATGGGCCGATCGACTCTGCTCAGATCCCCTCTGCAACGTCCGGAAACTACAGACGGGATGAAGAGCGATATGTACCTACAGGCGTCGTTGCTACTGTCGAAGAGTTTGCACGGCTCCACTTCGAGGCCCGTAGTTACGAAGAACGGCAGCGTCTGCTTTTCGCCGGCTATCAACACGACCACCTCCAAGTCTTCTCAGGTCGCCGGTGCCAGACCGGCCGCGGACGATCTGAGCATGCTGCCGACGCTGGAACGACTGCTGTCGGCGACACATTCCATGGCGATGTTCCTGTCGTCTCTGAAGGACGAACTGCGGAGGACATCCGGAACAAGCACGACCTATTCGACCGCACAGATGCAGAAGCGCCGCGACATCGCGTCGAAACTGTGGAAGGCGATCGGTGCGTACGGCAAGTCGTTTGAAGATGCGAACGCAAATAATGTCGACTTGATTAAAAAGTCTAGTCAGGCATTGCAGGTTCAGCAGAGAGAACAGAGCACGAAAAGCAAAATGGAGGTCATCGAACTCTCGGATAGTGATGAAGAGAGCGGTGTGGCGGGTCGCTCTTCGGCACAAACGGTCTTGCAGGTGAGTCAGTCGTGTCTACAGCCCGTCATCGTCAGCACTGGCATAAAGACGGAAAGACAGCGGGAAGACAGCACTATCATAAAGACGGAAAGACCGCGGGAAGATGGTGTCGTCGAGGTCCAGAAAATGGAAACGCGTCCCAACGGAGATACCGAAACCCCATCTGTGGCGGACGCAAGACCCTCGGTGAGTGCCAGCAGCAACCGGAGGAAGCGAAAGAACCCGCAGCAGGTTCTGAATTTTGACGAGAGCCCCACGAAAAAGCCCCACTTTGCCGAAGACGTCGAGGAAAACGAAAAGATGATACGCTGTGATCTTGCTCTTTCTTCTTTGTGTGAAAACGCCAAGAAGAGCTCGGAGCAACTTTCGAGTCGATCGAGTCCTGTTGCTGCGCACTGCACCAACGTAATCAACGAACCTGAAGTCGATGCAAACCTGCAACGACTGACTAACGGGTCGTGTGCTTCCGAAACACCTCTTCCGGAATCAACCAAAGATCTTACAACGGATCAGGAGCCGGACAAAAAAGCGACTTGCGACAGCGAACAGGCATCGGCAGGCAGCGATAAGAACGATTTGGACAGCTTGAAAGCCGAGGTCAACGGTAATTTGACCTTGGGGTCGGGTGACCGTTAGTTCTCAAGTGTTGATCCGCTTTTCTTGGCCTTTTTGAACAGTGTTTCATTAAGCAGGTCCGATCCGAAAGGTTTGGATCGTTTTCTTCGGACTGTTTGATGAGAAACCGAAAAAGTTCGTTTGCAACCGATAAGCACAATTTCTTGTGGAACGTTAGCACATCTGTCGGAGTTTTTGGTTCGTTAACAGGTGCAGTCTTTAACACTTTAACGACGAGAGTGAACTAGAAGCGACTGGGAAACTAAAACAGCTCGTTGTTAAAGTGTTAAGTGAGATTTCTGTCTGATGTCGTGTGTGTAGGTTGATGATCAGAGTTTCTGAGAGAGAAATAAGATGTGCTAGCTGTGCTTTGCTGACTGTTTCTAAGTTTTGTCTATTTAAGAGGTACATACAGTTTGTTCAAGTTTGTTAAAGGTTTTCAACGAGTGTCTTTTCACCAGGCGTTTGACTCGAGTGTGTGTGACACCCATAACCACTAGCGTAAACTTGTCCAAAATTTTGGGGGCATTTGGTTATTCACTGTGCACTTGTTGTGTTGGATGTACAGTCCATCTCAATTATTGGGGGGGCATGTGCCCAGGCTGCCCCCCAGAGTCTACGCCTATGCCCATAACTCGGCCGCATTTCCTGTGAGGAGTGAGTTGTTTGATTGTCGTTATACTACTGTCGTGTTTGGGTTTTATTTCCTTCAGCAAGACCCTACACTTCCTTCAATAATGCCAATGCAAGCTGAGAAGTATAGTGGATGGGAATGTCTAACAAATAAGTTACCTTAAGTTACCTTGCCTTACGGATATAGGACACTCGCATACACACACACACAAACAGACACATACATACACACAGACACTCACACACTCACGTGCACGCTCAAAACTTGCCATTCTATGAATATCCAATTGCATTATGAATATTACTCCACTGTTAAGTTACCAGGACATCTGTACTAAGGTAAGGAGGTGTGCAAACATTTACCTTTAAAAACGTTTTGTCAGGTTTTGCTTATGTAACCTCTTTTGAGAATCTGCTTAGTATGAGTGTATTCACTTGTGGAAGGGCAGCTGTACTTGATTCCTGTAACACTGGATTGCTAAGGATTTGTTGTGGGGTCTTGGAAAATGGTTTAGTGGAACACATATCCTGTTACGAAGGTGTACGTGGAACACCGTTAGCCACTCAACCGTGGGGCATGTGAGGTGAAATCACGGTCATCGGGTGCAAGATTTTGTGCGAATTTTTTAAGCATTTACAATAAGTTTTGAGATAATTTTCTATTGCATTGGAGCGAATGCTGAAGCACGTTGATTTTCATGTGAAGTGAATTCCAGGTGGCTGCAGTTGGTCTGCACTTTTCATTTAGCACTTGTCCACACTGACACAAAAAACCATGTTGGATGGAAGATGTAAAATACTTGACTCTGTCTTGCAACGAACATGTCACAACTGTTTTGTGTACACGAGAATTTCGTTACGTAAGCTTTATGTTAAGCGAATCTCGGGTTGCAAGGTGCGACCGGATAAGCAGTTGAATGCCAATTGTTTTGGTTTTGACTGAAGTTAGTTTTAGATTCCAAAGTAAAGTGCAAATTGCAGACTTTGCTGTTCTGTTCTTTTCAATGCGTCAACTACGATGTAATATAATGTTGTGTTTTGCGATGTAACATTTATCTGTTTTGCTACTAGCTCTGTGGGACATGGTAGCCAATTTGATTAGAGCACTCGCCGTGTAACACGAAGAGTAGGGGTTTGAGCGTCCTTCCGTGAGATGGTTACTGTGTAGGGACTTTAGCAAGTCCTCGACGGTTGCTCAGTGCCATCGATTGACACTTGGTCATTGGATAGTGATGCTTGATCAGTGCTTAATAATTCTGCAGGGGCATGGACAGCTGTGGGATCACATGATTTCAGTTGCTGCATCTCTTGATTTTGGAATTGTCTGGCCTGACTTGCCAACTTGCTCTCTTCATTCAAGTCATTTATCAAGACTCGCCATTTTACTCTGGCCTTTGCACGAATCCATCTTGGTCGCTGTTAAACAGTCATTTGTGTGGGACATTGTGGCCAGTTGGTTAGAGTGCTTGCCGTGTGACGTGGAGAGTAAGAGTTTGGAGCCTTTCCTGAGATGTTTACTGTGTAGGGACCTTGAGCAAGTTCTTCACTCACAATTACTTAGTGCCAGCGATAGATGCCTGGTCACTCGATAGTTGTGCTTAATAAATGCATAATAATAATTATTCAGACATGTTTGAGATTCAGATTTGGCAACGTTGCATGTCAAATGAGCGTTTTTAAATCACATTAATTATAATTACAAATACCACAGAATGGCAGAAGACAAGGCTCTTCTAATTGATGTCTGCTGTTGCTTTTGTGGAACAGTGGGGACTGGCTATAGGAACTTGAAAAAAGTTGAATCATGAAGAAAGTTTTTTGTCAGGATTTTGCATCAAGTTTTATTTGTTTTGTTTTTTGGTCATCTTCACTCAATGCTAAAATGAGTTTTAGTTGAGTTGGGAGTTTGGACCACAAAAATACAGGAGTGTCCCAACTAGATCTTGTACAAGCTGTAAATTTAAGACAAACTGTTGTGAGCAAAGTTTTTTGGACAGTGTGCACACCGAATTGAGAATGTTTAAGAAAACGACATGTTGTAAAGCAGCACCCGAATCTGCAGCATTTTTTAGAGACAGGCTGGGGTATTGTTGGACTTACAGAAGGTTCAAAAATTGTGCTGTAAATGTGATGAAGGCAAGAGTATTCATTTCTGCATTTAACTATTTTGGTTCACTTCTGTTTAGGCGTGCGTTGCAGACGACGGTTGTAGCAGCATTTATGAAGCTTCCAAGACGGCTGAAAACTTGAATATTTCTTGCATTTGGACATTTTTGCGTGACTTCCTTGGCTTTGGTTGTGTGACGGCTTTTTTCAGTTTTCTGTTTGGATGTGTGAAATCTAGTTGGCGACACGGGACTATAGGCGGAGTAGGACTTGCGCTTCTGAACTTTATTTATGAAACCTTTCACCCAAATTCGTTCCATTATTTTTTAGTTATTATCCCAATAATTATTATTAATATTAACCTTACTGTGTTGAAAAGTGGTGCATTAAACAAGATGTGCTTGGAGTTGTGTGTCATCTGATTCAAGCCAACAGGTATATGCATGTTGAAGGTAATGCTCACAGAGGATATGTTTGATTATATCCTTGTGAAGCAGCAAAACATGACTGGTGGCTATCCCTTAAAAGCAGAAAACTTTAAAGTTTAAGGGTGCCAAGGTTATGATACCCAGTATGATCTGCCATATCTCTAGACTCTTTGCATGCTTTTGGGAGCTTTCAACTCGCAGCTAGGTAGCAATTTGGTTTCTGGTGCCTTCCTTACCAACACTGGACATCCATACTGTAAAACCTGCAGCTATCTGATGGCCCTCTTTGCACAAGCTGCAATGGAAGAGTGGAACAACCTTCCCAAAAATCTGATGCAATGGTCGACATTGAAACTGTCCTATCCTGATTCCACTCCTACACCATCTCCCATCACCACCAGTTTCTACCGTAGCATATACCGTCTCCTCGGCTTGACCATCCTCCCAGTCCTGACCTGGCACCAAAAATCTTACCAAAGAACCGGGGTCTTCTGGACTGATTTCCTGTAGCGCTGGTGAATAAGCTGGTCTCCCTGAGGTGGCTTCTGTGCGGCACTGAGAGTTTTTGGAGATTTAGGTCTTAGCCATTTTCCAGCACTTTTGAGACTCTCTTTAAAGGCAAAGAAGTGGATACATTAGTTTACATTCAGTGGACAATGGAAGTTATTTACATCTGGGGTACATTTGTAATTGCAAATTTATATAGCACCACTTAAAGAGAGACTCGTCAGAGGCACTCCCGACCTAATACAATGAAACGACGATCAAACAAAATGGTCTTCAAACATTTGCAGAAAAGAGGCAAAGAGGGAGACCTTATGTTGGGCCTGACTTGGAAGCACATATTAATGAACCATATGTTACAAAACTAGTGTAATTGACATGCTTACACCAAGCAACAATCCAAGAACCACATGGCTGCACAGACCAGTTTATTTGAACTTGATTGCCTGATTCAGTTAACTTATCAATTCAGTTTTGCTCAATAAAATGTCAAATTCACTTAAATTTCACTTGTAAACATCAACTTCTTTAACTAATAGTTATTACTAAAATCACTTAAATCAATTGCAATTTTTCCCACATGCAAATTTAAAATTCACGTTTATTTCACCAGTACCTGGCAAACCATACACACACGTCAACATTTCAGCAACTCTAGTGCAGGCCATCTAAACATAAATGGGCACTTCTACTGTATTCTTGTGCAGAAGTATTAGCTGCTTTATACTAGCTCTAAATTCTAACTGATCGTGTACATTTAAGTCGCAGCCACAGCACAGTGGCTTATTGTTAAAGACTTCTGAAGCGGGAATGGATGGGGTTAGCAAAATGCGGACTTTCTGTACTGCATCAGGTCTAACACGACAAATGACCGAGGACAATGGTGATCATTTATCCATACCCATCGCCGCCAAATGGCTGGCGTCAGGAACTGATGATGATGATTGGGTCTTATACTTCCTGTACTGGTTATGGCATTATCAAAGTACTCCAGTCCTATCACAGTTAGCCCTGCAAGATCAACAGCACAGCCTATTCTAGGTCTTATTAACCCGTTAAGTGTAGACATCTACAAAGGGAATGGGAAAGGGTAATGCCAAACAAGGACGTTGAAGGGGTCCGTATCCAACATAGCCTGGTTTCTCTATCGCCTGGACTTCAACCCGGCTTCTCCAATCAATTCAATCGAGGTTTTTGATTGCAAGTTCACTTGAGGCAACCATCGACTGATGTCTTGGGCATCAGTGTTTAATCTAGACGTCTTTGGGGGGAAATTCCCCCCAGGATTTGTGTTCCCCCCCAGAGGCCAGCAATATTATAATGCAGAGATCTTTTGGGAGGGAAAAATCCCCCCAGGATACATGCTTTTCCCCCTTGAGAGGTGAGTAATAGACTTTTTGAGGGACGAATTCCTAAAAAAAGGTCATCGACGTTTTTGAGAGAGTAGTTCGTATAGAAAGTGTAAAAAGTTGGACGAATGACTAAAAAAAAGGTCATCAACTTTTTCAAGATGAAAGTTGAAAAAGTTTGGGTGAAAGTCGAGAAAGTCTGGACGAAATGAGAAAAAATTGGTTGGTCCCCCAGAAACCTTGTTTCCCCTCCCAGAAGAGGGGGACTAGATTAAACACTGCTTGGGCATTATGACAGCGGCACTATAGAAGTCATTGGATTTTAGTCCACAAGGACCACCCCGACCGAATGCCTTGCTATCTCTCGACGTATACGAACATGATGAACCTTCTGCCAAGAAAACATCTACATGAACTTCACAAACGTGTCCGCAATTTCAACGGCCACACTTCCGATCCCAACACCCTGCAGATTGCAGAGGACGGCAACGACGACCCCTTTTGGGGCGCCTCCTTCTGCGCGGTACTTGTCCAGCGACATTACGAGGGCGCTGCTGGCATCAATGGTCCTTCCTGTGTGGCCGACGTATCTTTCTCCGTTGCCGAAGACTATCTGCCAACCCATACCGTAGCGCCCTTGAGGGTCCCAGGTGACTCGGGTGTTGGCGATCGGCGTCCACAGCATTTCAACGGTGTCTGATCGGAGATATCCACGTGGTTCGGTACTCTGCTGGAAGCTGTATAGAAGCATGTTTCCAAACTTTACCAGGTCGTTGGTTGTAGATAGTAGTCCGGCGCCGGCGATCTTAAATGAAGTTTCGGTGAATGGAGCGTTAAGGATGGCCCCGTCTGCTCCCTTTATGTAGTGCCTACAATGATAATCAGTTTTCAGAAGTCTTATCTAATCTGAAATTGTAATTAGTAAGTAAGTATTTTCTTTATTGAGAAGCACTAGCAAAAGCACATGTACATGAAAAACATATTACAGTCAAATAATCAAACAATATAACAATTATATAAAAAGAAATTACTGCAAATTAAGTGATGCACAAGGAGGATAGGAGAGAAGAGTAAAGTAGCCAAATCTTGGAGAGCATAGATATTTGTATAGCATCCTAGTGAGGATGCTATACATAGTAATGCAAATGCTATACAATAGTAACTTACTAACTTCTATTTTACTGGTGTCTAGTGCACAAGGCATCAACCAATGGCACACCATAACCAAGCTGTAATCAGGTCAAAATCCAGAGAGCCAGCCTGTGGAAGATAAGCATTTGAAAACGGCAAGACCCAAGATAAGAATAAAATGACACAAGTGACAGTGTACTCATCATAACCGAGACTACTAGGGGGCGCAAAGCCCGGCACATGCAAAGCAGAAATCTAGAAAGAAATTTCTGCCCTAGCAGGGATTTGAATCCCAGACCTCTAAACAATCGTACACCCCTAAATGTCATTAAGAACTAGAATAATACACCAGTTAGCAAAACAAGGCACCTATAACCAAAAGTCATCAGAGCCAAATACTAATATAAGCTTTAAGGAACTCGCATACCTAGCCAGATTGTATCTTATCTTCTCTTTATCTTCAACGTATGTGCTCGACAGACCAAGGTCTTTGAACAGATCGTCGAACAAAACGGTCAACTTTTTCTTGGTAGCGCCCTCTAGAACTGCACCAAGCAGCGTAAATCCGTGGTTGGTGTAATTAAATTCCGTACCTGGAAAACGGCCATAAGAACGATCCATACAAATTTAAAATATTATAATTTAAAAATTAAACAAAACTTTAACTACGCATATTCAAAAATATAGTATTAGAGATAAATTATACAGTTATCCACCAGAGGTCGTCTCTCTGTCTCTGCATACTGAGCTTCTGGGTAATGACCCGATTATGGCTTGGTTTAGTGCAGTGCTGGCCAACCTTTTTGACACCGCGGGCCACTGAAACAATTATTCTTGAACCCGAAGGCCACACCAATAAACTCAAAAGCAACGACTAAAATTTTTGGAAAATTATTAACTGTATTAAAATTTATTATGGCAATAATTATGCAATAATCAGTGAATAATAGCATGCTTTGTAATAGTTCAGCACCAAAAAGTATATCAATAAAAGTCCAAGCACGTTTTAGTGAGATATTTGGCTTTGAATTGTGTTTGTAATTTTTTATTAGTGGTTGGTCTTCAACTCGGGCGGGCCATTCAAAATCAGCCAGCAGGCCGCGTGTTGGACAGCATGGGTTTAGTGCTACATCAGATATCCCGCTCTCCCAGGCAAGGCAACTTGATTGTTCCACCATCCAGAACTATATATATATTAAAATATACAGCACTAGCTATTTTGAGAAATGGAGCACTCGTAACGGGTCAAAATCTGGTTATAGGTTAGGATAAAGTCAACTTGTAGACAAGCAACCATTTAACAATTTAGGACAGAGTAAATGAACCAAATGTACAAATATCTCTACCTGGCTTGCAAAGAAGTGGATCATCTTTGAAAATGTCCACCGACTCTTTAACGCTTTTGTATTTCTTCGTGATATAGTATTCTTCATATTCAAAATCCTGTTCATCGAACAATAACCCATATCAAACGCTACGACAATCATGCTAAATCATAAATGCTCTGACTTGAAAATTATCCACCAGCCTTACATAAAAATACTCTAACCTTGAATAGAACTTACCTAAAACACTTTGTAGGAAAAACAATTTATTGCCTCAAACTGATGCAGGTGTACTCTCTGCCACAACACCTGATCTTACCTCCAAACACAGTCAATTTTTTAGGAAAACTTGCTAGGGAGCACTACAGGAACAGGAGTCTTGAAACCCCTGTTGATCCTGGCAATGGTATACACCCCCCCAAACTCTGAGCTGACAGTCCGGCACATTAACCTCTAGATTACTGTGCACCCCAGCTGCTAGATACATCCCATCAAAAGTCAACAAATGCCATATTCCAACTGAAAGTCCGATTATACCAGTGCTTCTAAGAGGTCTTTCTTTGCCTAAGTAAGTAAGTAAGTAAGTAGTATTTTCTTTATTGAACCGGTTGCAAGAGATTAGCACTCCAGTGTACATGCATCAAATAATATACAGAATACAACAGTTAAAAAAACAACAACAGTATCATAATCAATATGAATATAGCATTCTCCCAATGAAATTTTTCCTCATGTTATTGTCCAGTGGAGTAAGCACACTATCGTGAGACCGAGGTCTGAGAACATAATTTTTAGGTTTCTTGGGTGGGAGCAATTTGTGGAGTACATGACCAGGGTTGTTTAAGACCCCCGTGAAAAGGCCGACATCCGCCTTCCTACAGAGTTGGTCAAAAGTTGGCCCACCCTCCGGCAGGTACCTCTATTCCGTAAGCGCCTGGAAACCATTTTGTTCGATCCTGGTTTTCCATCATTAGTTCGAGAGCGCCTCTGGTGACTTTCTCTTGGAGAGGCGCTATATAAATCCATGATTACATTACATTCTAAACTGATACAACCGATACCAGTAAAACGATTACATGTTGCAATGCATAAAATTACCGAGTATTACATGCATGCTGAAGTGCGTAGAGTGACTCACATCTTGTGCTCCTGTTGTTTGACTTTTGACTGTGGAATCTGCTTTTCGCTTATAATTTCGAACGCCAGCCATGTGGGAACACAACTGTCTTGGCGTAAGAATTACCTTCAACATCAATTCCATTTTATAAGTTTTTCTATTATTTCTATGTTTTTATTTTGTAACCAACTGTATATATGAATTCTCTGTAACAACAGTTTTTCTATTATCATTGTTATTAGTATTACTATAAACAATATTACTTACTGCTACTATTATTCTTATAATTATAATTGTAATTAGTAGCTTCTATTGCGCCAGTGTCTAACGCACAAGGCATCAACCGATGGCACACCAAAACCAAGCCATAATCAGGACAATATCCAGAAGATCGGTCCATAAGGTATTACAACATGAGACCATGATTGAATCAAATGGTCTTCAACTGCTAACGTTGTTTTCACTCCATGGTAGAAATGCTGCCTCTGAAGATTTATCAAAACTTCGCGATTAT
The DNA here is from genome assembly GCA_963556255.1 of Allolobophora icterica. Lineage (NCBI taxonomy): Eukaryota > Metazoa > Annelida > Clitellata > Crassiclitellata > Lumbricidae > Allolobophora > Allolobophora icterica. The sequence continues at coordinate 49,098,071 of OY744612.1, forward strand.
CAATGGCATCTGGAAGGGTTAGATGAAGAATGGTAAATCTACAGTAGGGTTAGAGTCTAATACGGAAAGATAGGGTAAAGTAGGGTAAGGTAAGGCTATTTCTCTTTCAAAGCTTCACTGCACATCTATCCAGTTCAGTTCTTTGACGTCATTCATTTCTCACCTTAAAACTCGTCACTTTCAACTTGCTTACCTCTCGGTTTCTGGTATCTCCAATGGATTAAGATTTTCATTATGATTTCACATGAAATGACCATCTATAATTGATGCCTTGTAACTGTAATTGTAACCTGACAATTGTAAAGCACCACTTCAAGAATAAACTCATCAGTGAACCACTGAAATTACTGTTGAATAATGCAGAACGCAGGTGCTTGCGAACTTGTGGAAAGGATAAACTGAGGAGCTCGAACCGCAGCTCTCGAGAAAGGCAATTCCAGCTGGTGGGTCCAACACAGGCAAAGCTCCTGGAGTGAGCTGTAGCAGCATGTATACGAGGGACAGTCAGGAGTCCATGGGAAGCTGACTGAAAGGTGCCATAACCTGGGACCGAGGAGACTGAAATGCAGAAAAGTCCCTAAGGTCTGATGGAACAGAGCCAACAAGCCAACTGAACAAAAAGGGTCAGGATCATAAGCTGAATAAGCTGCTGGATAGGGAACCAGTGCACAGTATCCCACAAAAAAGGAAGCTACATGGCCAAACCTAGGGACACCTCCAATCATACGGGCAGTGGCATTAAGAACAGACTGAAGCTTCGAAATATTAGCTAGTATGAGTCCAGCAAAGATAGTGTTATCAATGTCCAGCCAGGTGCTGATAAGGGTGTGAATTAAAATAGTGTTTGCATGACAGGAGAGGCATTGTGATGCTGTTGTTAAAGAAACCAAATAGATTTAGTTAAGATCTTACCCCACAGAGACTTAACAGTTGCAAAGCAGAGTTCAAATGGTACCTTTTCACCATCCCAGCATTTATCTGGCCAGTAAGGAACATACTGTCGAACATCTGCATCCAAGTCTAGAGTCCCCTTCTCCCATTCCTTGGCCATGAGCACAATTGTGATAGGTTTGCTGATGCTGGCAATCTTCATCACCGAGTCCGGACCGCACTTCACTCCATTTTCCAGGTCCGCAAATCCAAATCCTTAACGAGAAAGCCACAAAAAATGAAATTTATAAAATAATAAATATAACAAACTGAAATGAAACACACGGTAATAATAAAAAAAATTGCTGATGATTTGTACTGATATAGCAACATTATGTATGCAAGCATTTCTGCAAAATGCTGAAGTTCGAATTGTCAAACTGAAAAGTGTAGTCAGTTGCAAAGTAAGAAAGACAAGCACAAAGTGACAATAGGCAAACAAAGAAGCACAGAAAAGAGACATCTAAACATACAAGTACAGAGACACCATCTTGCCTTCCTTCCAAACTGTTTTCCCATTCAGTGAAACGGTTATCGCCAGACCCGGACAGCCGGAGTCTTGCTGCAAGTAAAAACTTACAAATATCAACGGCAAATCATAATCATTTTTTCTGCACATCATTATTGCAAAGGGTAGATCCAAGACTCAAAAGTGAGAAATACAAAGTGGCATTTAATATCATCTATGAAATGTTCAGTAGCTATTCCAAACACCAAATTTAGGGGGAATAAACCTTTTATGAGCTTCACAAATTAGCCTTATAGGCCTTGCAGACTTGTAGGCCAACGCTGCATGAGAATTTATATAACAGTTTTTATTTTCCTTATTATTATCAAAAACAATACATTTTCATTATCATAATACAAAGTGTTATTATGTACAAGTTAATAAAACTAGATACACCACAGATGTGCCTTAAAACATATAATCCACACTACATACATATAAAGGTGTAACAAATGTTTAAACAATAGCCAGGTACTTGAGTTGATGCTGAGCAGGTACCATACTATGTACCACTCCATCACTGGATGAAAAATCAGTCGTTCAAAGGACCGCATTCACGTCATTATACGCACGTAGGCCTCATTCAACAGCAGTTCGGCACTCGCCATACACACGAGGCCACGATATCTTTCAGCCCATAAACACGACAGCGCATTAATTTCTTTAGACTCTGAGCATCCTTCACCAATTGATAACACTCGACTGCAACCCAATACCTCTTACCCCACAGCTTCACAGAAAACGAACACCTTAGAATAATTCAGTCCTGAATCCAAAGATTAATACAGCAATCTGCATAAAACTGTACAATTATGGTTCTAAGCCAACTTCCAGGTGTAAAGCAAACAGACCTGAAGTTTTGTTAAAAGCTTCCTGGATTCACTGATCGCAGAGTCCAGATTTCCAGATGGCCATCGCTTGGTCACCTGCTGACCACTGTCCACTACAGATGGTGTCTGTGTTTTTACATTGGTTACACCCTGCTTGACCACATGCTGGATTGCAAAAGCACCGCCAACTGCGGCTAAGCTGCCGCAGATCGCAGCAAGCTTCTGACGGCTCCCAAAGGCCATTGCCAGCACCTGTACACAAAATTCTGTTTTATGTGCATCATTCTTAAATATTTGTTCACCTAAATCATGTAAACTATACTATTTTGAATTAAAACCCATCTCAGTAAATGAGATTTAAACTTAAATCTAGTATTTTGCACTTATTGAAACTTGCAATGCAGATTTAGGGCCTAACACTTACTTACTAACCATTACTTGCAAGCGAATGTTGTGCTTTAGAACATTTGTGTAGCATCTTTCAAGATCCTCTCAAAGGCGTTGTTACGTTAAAAAAATATATTGAATAAGTCAGTAGTTTCCGTAATCCACGAACTCCGTAAGAACTGCACTACAATCACAGTATAAATAATTGTAATTATTTATACTGTGCTACAATTCACTTGTTTACCTTTACGCTGACAAGAGAACCAGCGTATTAAGGAAACCTACTGAGAAAACGTTACATTTTGCATTAAATTTTCTTGATGGTGTGCTTCGTTTATTGATTGTGTTACCAGCTTAAAATAAACTTGTGATTAAGACCCGTTTTAGTAGTTTTTGTCATTTAGAATTAAAACACTTGTTACCGCTTAACAACCGGACAAACGACGAAAACCATTCCGGACGAAAACCATAGATTATACTTACCTCAAATTCCACACATGTATATCGTTTGACTATCGTTTTATAGTCACGATTTTCATATGAAAGACCTTCGCAGATGGCAAAGTGCAGTGTTGGTGATCAGTTGAAGGGTGGGTCAGATAAATTTTCAAAATTCCGATATAAGCTTATTCTAGAGAAGTGGAAAAGCTACGTAAGGCCCACGGTGGTTTTGGGATTTTCACTGTTAGCGACGAGCTATAGTGACAGATGGGCAGCGAAAAACTGTTATAGGGGGAAGGGGAGCTGCATGGTTGTAGCACAGTATAAGTAATTATTTATACTGTGGTTGTAGCCCTAATATACATGCATGTAATTTATCTGCTAGATTACTCAGCGCCATTCAAAAGCCACGTTAGGGAGACAGGGCCGCCGACAGAAATTCCGGGCCCCTAGGCAGAGCAATCACGGGCCCCTAGGCAGAGCAGTCGATGGCCCCTAGGCACAGCAGTCACGGGCCCTTAGGCAGAGCAGCTACGGGCCTCTAAACTATCTTTATGCTTTATATAAATATAATATCGTAAGGTCGTACGAAAAAAAATGAAAGAATAAAAGTGCGGGTACGACCGTACGGTTATTATATTTATATATAGGCCCTACAACTAAGATTTTATTCAGATGCTTATAGTTTAAACTGATTGTAGTTAAGCGTCAGAGAATGTATCTAAAAAGGCATAAAGTCATAAACTTTGTATAACTGATTATAATATTTTTCATAAGCTGATTGCGGGCCCGGCCCGGGCCCCTAAAAGTCGCCGGGCCCCTGGGCATTTGCCCCCCTTGCCCCTCCCTCTTGGCGGGCCTGTAGGGAGACCAACTTAGGCCTATTCACCGGCGTTTTATAGGTTGAGGTTCTGCGCCCTTCTGTCACTACTCCGTTTCATCGCTAAAATTTGTAAATCGTTCCATAGTCGTAGCTATTCCGCCTCTCTGGAACACACTCCCGCAAGAATCACGCCAAACAGCCTATCTGCTCCATCCTACCAACTCACCAAAACCTCATCTTGCTATCTCTCCACTTTCATTCAAATCTGAAAACATTGCTCTTTCAAAAATCCTATATCGATTCTTCCTCTTCCCCTTACCATCCTCGCCGTTTTAATTCTAAACATTATCTACCACAGCCGCCTCACTTTCTAGCTGCCTGCCTGACCTCTTTGGGTCTTTACATGGACTTAAATAGGGGACTGCTATCTGTGATTTGATCCTGCAATTCCTACGGAATTTGTTACATTTCACTCAAAGACAACATTATAACAGAATTTGTATAGCATACAAAATGGTTAAAAGGATAGATGGCAATTCATGAATGTAAAATTTTCGGTGTAAAAGATTGCGCTGTAGACTTTGAAAATAGGACAAGAGCTCCTTGGAATAAGGGTCAGCTAAGTGTTTCTGGGTCAGGGTTGTGTGTTCATAATTATATATCTATGGTGCGGTCACGTCCAATAAACTTTGCGGTTAAATGCAGTTTACACAGGGTTGTGAAAGCTGACAATTCGGTATTCTGAAATTAAAAGCAAACTCTATATCTTTGTAGTATAGATTACATGCATAATGCTAATTTAGCATGATCATTTGTGTGAACAGCCTCATCGGTCTGTTGTAAAGGTCTGGTAGGGCACGCAGGTAGGACCTTCCGACCTACCAGTGTTTTGTAAACACCCAGATTTTGCAGATTTCTTTATTTACATCCGAAATTGTATTATTGCATTACAGAAACGACTGCGTCAAATGCCGTAATTAGATGGAGGATCTTATAGCGGCTATTTATGATTTCGAACCAGTTCCTAGCCTTCGAGACTTGCTACAGCGACATTCGCTAGAGCTGCTTTTCCGACCAGACCAAAATGGACTCGATGTCCTCCACCATGCCATACTTGCCAACAACCCAGAAATCGTACCGCTGTTGCAAGAGAAGGGTTTTGGATTGTCTCTGCCTGCAGAAAACGGTTCAAAGCCAGAAACTGTTGGCTACTTACATCTGGCTAGTCTAGTGTCGAACACCATCGTCCTAGGAGTCATTTGCCAGCTGCCAAACTCCTGTGTCAGCATCGGTTGCAGTAGAAAATGTTGGCCTAACCTTGAGGTTATAAAGCTTTGCATGCAGAGGGGTCAAAATCGAGTTACATCTTTACAGAAGCTCGAGATGTGCACTGCAGTTTACAGAAGTATAACAGAAAGCAGCGATGATGGACTCGTATTACCTGTCGACATTGCAGCGATGTCTGAAAACCTGATGGGTCTTCAGATGCTTCTTGCAGCCGGCAGCATGAAATCGAGTTCGAAGAAACTGTCAGCTTTGGAGCAAGCGGCCGAGGCAAATTCACTCATCGCATTTCGGTTTCTCCTGTCAAGAGGACCAAAACAGTCTGAGCTGGAGTCTGCGTTGAAGTACTGCCTCTGTCGAAAGCTAGTCAGCTATTTGAGGGAGCTGCTGGATTACGGCGTTGACGTTAAGAAGGCGTTGAACAACGTCAATCCTTACCACGTCATTTATCTGTGTTCAACATCGTTTCGACAGGCAGGGATTCGAAATCCGGACGAGCTGAGTCGAAGAAATCAGGGTCTTGCCGAAATAACTTCGTTTCTAATCGATCGCGGTTTCGACGTGAACGTTCGACTTCCCATTTGCACGTACCCGCTCTACAGTCTTATCACGGCTCTGGTTCACGAAAAAGACAACAACCCGACGAAGGTGCCAGTTTACCACATCGAAGCGCTCGAAGTTCTGCTGCGTGCCGGCGCTGATGGGAACTTTGACGAAGCGCGGTATCTACAAGAAGCTGCGGAACAGGATATGGGATTGAGTGGACGTGACGCATCGACTTCCGTGCTGAACTGTTACTTCATCTGTCTGCAGTCGTGCGACACGTGGCGGCCGCACATCATGGAGCATCTCGATCGCCTGTGTCTGACGCTACTGGAGAGTGGGGCAGACGCCGACTACGTCGACGCGTACGGTCGAACGCCCCTTCACGATCTTATGCAAGCCATGGCGTCACAGCACGCTTCGGGTCACATGCACGCCGACCTTTGTACCATGTCACGCATGCTGCTGTACTTTGGAGCTGATCCGAATCGACGGTCCGCGGAGGAGGGCGAATACCCTGTCGAGTTCTACTTCACAAAGATCTTGGCTGTCATGGGAGGACTGTTCGCTTTTCGCAGGTGGAAGGCATCCAACAACATCCCACAAGTGCTTAATCTCCTGTATTTTATGGACTCGGACGATGCGAACACGGCGTACCGTAACATCCTTGCGTCGCTGTTGCAGGCAAAGACGGATGGTATGCCGGACGATGTCCTGAACGAAATATCGGAGCTGATGAACGATTACATCTACCGGGTGAAGAGTCTGGAGGAGTTGGCACGACTGGCGCTGTGGAAGGCTGTGTCGAGAAAGATCGGAAACCTAAGGCAGCTGAGAATGCCGAAGGCTTTTCTGTCATCGATTAAACACCTGTTCGCCTTAGATATCTAGAATGCAGCTTTAGTGGAACTTGAGGTTTTCTGCCAAAAATTGATTATGGAAACACGCTACTCGCTGTCATCTCCATCCAGTTGGTCACAATGCATATTGAGTTCATGTTGGGCTAGGTGATCTGTGGTTTAAAACTGGTAACTGCCAGGGCTGTAGGTGGAGGTAGTAAAGTGAAGACAGTATGGTGCCTTTGTGGATGGTGTTTTTCAATTAATACTGGGATGACGTACATTGGGTCCAATAATCCTGAAGATGGATGTTCTGTTGCACTAGCCTTGCTATTTCAAGTGGTATGTTGTTGCAATAATCTAGACGGGATAATACAGGCTTTGATGGTATGAATCATACAGATCCAGATGGTATGAATGATACACATTCAAATGGTATAAGAACAGTACAAATTCAGAAGGATTGAATCACACAGAATCAGATGGTATCATACGGGTTCAGGTGGTATTTGAATCATACAGATACTGATGGTGTACAAATTGTACAGATTCAGAAGGTGTGAATCACAGATTCAGATGTATGAAACTTAAAGGTTCACTTGGTATGAATCAGAAAGAGTCAGGTGGTATGTCATATGGATTTATGGCATGTATGTATTTGGCTGAAATTGTTTACCCAGTCTAGTTTTGTGGTTCTTAGAACATTGGGTTTGAGAATGTAGGGTTTGAGAATTTAGATTTGAGAACAATAGGTTTGTTAACTTTAAGTTTCTGAGCATTAGTTTGAGAATGTTATGGGTAAGTTTAAAAACATCACTTTGAGTGTCTGAGAAGTGTTTTCAAACATTTCTGTTTGCAAGTTTAAGAAATTTTGTGTGAGTACCATTGGGTTTGAAAACACTGGTTTGAGGATTAGATACACTGATTTGATTTAAGATAATTAGTTGTGAGAACACCATTAAGTTTGAGAAAACTTTGAGAACACTGGTGATTTGAGAACATTTGATTGGGCTGGATTTGAGAACATTATGGTAGATTTGAAAAGCACTAGGCATGAGAAGGTTTAAGAAAAGTTGGTTTTGGGAACATCGCGTTAAAAAGATCTAGTTTGGAAAACAGTGGATTTGGATCTGGCTTTTGAAGTTTCATGAATTTTGGAAGTCGTTCAAGATTAACGTTGCTATTTTCTGAAACGCAGTCATTCGCTAGCTGAACATCTATCAAAACCTGCTTGATTGTGTTATGGCTTTCAGGATGAATGGTTGAACATTATGAGCATTATGCCCATAAAACGGATTAGAAATCCTCTGCTATGGTAGCCATGTAATTATCATCAGCAAGTCCTTACTTTGCAACTGCTTTGTTCTGTTGAATGATACAAAGTCGCTAGATAGTGGCACCGTATAAATAAATATATGTATTGGTGCTATACTGCATGCGTTCCCAAGTCAAGTATTGTACTGTGAAGTTGACTACAGTTAGCTTTTTAGGTTCAAGATATGTTCAAGCTCCCCACTGAAATATGTATCGTGTTTTAATTTGATCTGTCAAGCGGGACAGTATTACTGTTAATTAGACGAGTGTGGTTAGTTGCACCACACTTATGTAAATTCCAACCAGGGCATTTGTTTGAAAACTGAAGTTAAAGTTAAAGTGTTGCAGTTGAATTGAAATGTACAGCAGTCCATTCCGGACACTTTTTGTCTGATTTCCACTCATCAGGCACTTACTGTGGGTCACAGCCAGACATGAGTTGGACTGCGGTTCAAGATACATCAGTGTCTACGGTTACCAGATTGTGTTTACTTTGAGGAATAATGAGTTTCTCGTGAAGACTCTGTTACTGATTAAGATTTTGTGTTATGGAACTTTAGCTCGTGATCTTATCTCTGGCGTTTGTTAATACTCACTGGCAGAGAGATTTGAATGTAACTCTCCCATCAAATACGGATTTATCTCAGCCAGCACTCACACATAGGAACAGTGCTGTCCCAATGTTACTGCACGTTGTTCCGGTGAGTGTGTGGCTGCGTGTCAACCTCCCGTCCAGTATGGAAGTATGTAAGTATGTATTCAGACCTCCCATCCAGTATGGAAGTATATAAGTATGTGTGCAGACCTCCCATCCAGTATAGAAGTATATAAGTACGTATTCAGACCTCCCATCCAGTATGGAAGTATATAAGTACGCATGCAGACCTCTCATCCAGTATGGAAGTATATAAGTACGCATGAAACCCTCCCATCCAGTTTGGGAGTATATAAGTATGCATTCAGACCTCCCATCAAGCACTTTTAAGAGGTGTAAAAGGTGGTATATCGAGTGTCTTGGTAGATGGCTATGCATTCATATACAGTTTGGGACTACATAAGTATTCATGAGATCCTCCTATCCAGTTTGGTATTACGCATAGGTATGTCCAGGTTATGTACGAAAATGTCGCCATACATCAGAAAGTTCATTATACTTCATCTGTAAAACTGTTTTCGTAAGTCCTGCCTGTTATGCTGTTCAGATCTGCAACCATATCGATTTAAAACATTATGGATACGACGCATTTTCATTGCCGAAGTTTGACGGCACATCTACGTAGCTCCTGCTTTGAGAACTCTCGTGTGTTGCCTTTTTTCAAAAGGATTATTAGTAGAACGCTTTTGAAAGCTAATCAGCATCAAGTGTTGGCATTGTTGAGTTGTAGCCTGCTTTGTTGAAACAATTGCTCCTTTCGTTGTTTTGTTTTTCGCGACTAGTTTCGCTTGTGGATAGCTTTGCAACTGTTTGTGGATAATTTTGCAAATGTTTGTAGATGATTTTGCAAATGTTTGTGAATGATTTTGCTAATGTTTGTGGATGATTTTGCAGATGTTTGTGGATAATTTTGCAAATGTTTGTGGATGATTTTGCTGATGTTTGTGGATAATTTTGCAAATGTCTGTGGATAATTTTGCAAATGTTTGTCGATGATTTTCCTAATGTTTGTGGATAATTTTGCAAATGTTTATGGATTTTGTAGATGTTTGTGGGTAATTTTGCCAATGCATTTAGATTATAATCATCTGCACAGTATTCGCTTTAATCAGTTATTCTGTTGCTCGTAGGGTAATTTAAGTACGCTTGAACCTCCTTCCCTGCTGGCATGCCCATGAACGTTGACGGGATTATAGGACACGGTAGCCGATTGTGGGACACGTTAACTGATTGTGGAACATGGTAGCCGATTGGTTAGAGCGCTTATATTGTAATGTGGAGGGTATGGGTTCGAGTCTCCTCCCCTGAGAAGGTTACTGTGTAGGGACCTTGAGCAAGTCCTTCACTCACAGTTGCTCGGCTTTATCGATGATGATGCTTGGTCATTAGATAGTGTTGCTTAGTAAATGCATAATAATAATGATGATGATGATGATGGGACCCAATATTCTTTTCGGGTCCCATGTGGGAACACAGACCCATACGGGCTTCATGTGGGCATGCAGGCAGGGTAAAGCTACCGTATCATAGAGCCATATCAGATAACCCAAAGCTCATCAGAGGCAACATGTATAGTCCCTCAGCCTTCTGTGTAAAGTCCGACTTCATTTTATTAGCTTCGGTATATGAGCTTTTGTGGCCAATCCTCTCCCTTTAATACTGTCTGATCAGTATTCTCATTCTGTATCCGAGTTTGCTGCGAAGCACTAGTGGACCAGTAAGGGGCCATCCATATATTACGTACGCATGGAGGGAAGGGGAGGGGGTAACCGAAATGCATGTGTTTGCATACGCTTGCGAATGGGGGTGGGGTGGGGGATAATGTACGTACGCAAATTGATTGGCCTTCAAGTGAGCGAGTTCAGTCTTTCCAGCTATCTGGTACTACCAGAGGAAGTAGGACTGTGGGAGAGGTGTCACTTGTATGCCACCTTACCTCTGAACGCTGTTATTAAACTATCACACAACTCAGTACTTTCAGCAGTAAGTCCATGGATTACTCATCCTTCAATCTGGCCTAAAGTGCAAACAGTCGCTGTCTGGACCTGTGTAACTGACACACTCTGCAGCTGGTCTTGGGGGGTGCGTCAACTGTACGTACGCAGGTGGGGGGGGGGTGGAAAAAAGTACGCGTGCGAACAGGGGGATGGAGGGGTCCAATTTTCCCGGATTTTTGTGTACGTAATATATGGATGGCCCCTAATCTTGAATTCGCTCTCTGCCAGGCAATGATTTGAACCCCAACCTATGGTTGACTGTCCCATAGCCCCGTGTTATAACAGGATTGCGTTCAAACAGGGTTCTGCTTAAAGCTGAAGTACATTTAGGATCAAAGTTGCTGACCAATTTAAATCGGGAGGTTCTAGTCTATTAATTTCCAAAGGTTGATATATTGATATGCAAATTGTTTGTTGTTCATTTGCTTTCTGCTTGACTCAGGTCACATTCCAAAACGAGTTCTGAGTTTCCCGAGTAGTTCAAGCATACCCATGAGAAGTATTCCAAGGGCTCACGAAAAGTTCTCAAGTACTAACAAGAAGTACAAGTCGAGGAGTTCTCCAAGTACTTGAGAAGTATTTCAAAGGTTCATGAGAATTTCTCAAGTACTAATGAGAGGTACTCCAAGTAGGCCTATGTGTAATATTTGCTCCCAGATATGCTTGGCTTGTGCTGCGTAATGCAGTTAAGTGTGAAATTGTTTGATTTTAGCTACGTAATGTTGACTTTTTTTGGAAAGTGACGTTTTACATGCATCTGACGTTTGCTATTAGTTTGCACAAGTTGAGCATAAAAAATGTTCAATTGCTGGATAACTGTGGTCACGTGTGTGCCTCAGCCAATGATCCTTTGACCTCGTTACCATGCTCCTGAGTTCTGAAGAGGCTTGCAAACACGTTTGTTAGCTTTACCTTTTTCCTACGTATGTAGCTACCTTAACCGTTTTTGTATTGAATTGCGGTCAGGCTTTATGTTCTAGCTTGCTTTGCGTACCAGGAAAGAGTTCGCTTATACTACTGGGGCACTGAGTTTGAGCTCCGAACAAGATTTGGAACGTGACCTCTGATATTTGTGACCTTAACGATTGAAATTGTTTTTGTGCAATTGAAATCCACGGTGTTGTTTACTGTTTACAAGGATTAGCATCAGATATAAAATATTACTAAAAGTACCATCTATAAACAGCATATGTTGATGTAGGCTAATCGTAATCTCCTGATATGGACCATATTGATTAATCGTAATCTCAAGAATGCTAATATTATATTCTCCAGATGCTAAGGTAACAGCGATCGTAATCTCAAGATACTAAAATAACCATGTGCAATCTCCAAATAATAATGTAACCAACCGATAGTAATCTCCAAATTATAATGTAATTGTAAATATAATCTCCAGAATGTGAGAAAAACAGCTAAACTAATGAACAAACAGCAATTAGTCGATTGTCCTCCATAAAGATAATAAACTGAAGGTATTTGTTACGTAAAGAAGACAGTATAAGAGCTATTAAGAAGAAGCAAGCTAGGAGCAGTGTGGGAACTGTAGAAACAAGACGGGGTTTGAACATGGGGGTCGAATATTTTATCTGTATTTTGCAAAATGGTGTCAACGAAATTTGAAAGCAGCTGATTTCAACGCTAACAGTTTTGCCAGTCAGACTCGAATCAAAATCAATTCCTTTGTTGAGAAAATTGAAAAATGCATACATGATACACCATGGAAATTTCTTCTCTTTGTCAGATACTCAGAGTCAAATAATGCTAAATCACACTAGCACAACTGAGGGGGTTGGAAACGACCCCCTGGGGTGTGTAGTGAAGACAACAACTGTTGGGTCTTAAGAAAGACTAGGGGGTTTAACCCCCCACAATTCCCACCCTGGCTAGGAGGGACGTCTTCTAAACATTCCAGGTTAATTTACACTATAGTTCTAACAAGGATTGCACGTCGTACGAACCACTTAAAAACATCTCGTGTTAATATACATTATATATACATACAGTCATACACACATACATGTAGTATACATACAGACCAAAATTCAAGCCTCTAAGATGCAGTGGTGAAAAGCACATTGGACTTCTGCCGCTTATAAGCTATTCAAGCAACTGAATTCTGACACATCTGCAATTCAACACAACCGTTGCTTAAAGGTTACGAGGGGCATAATTGATAAAGTGCTACTCTAAAGCTAAGCGCAGGGCACCAGCTTATTCACGAGCGCCGAAACGCATTACGAGAGGGCCAGCCCAACCATTACCCATTTGACTTCTCTTGTGTGGGGGGGGTGTTGGATGGCTATTCCGATATACTGTTAGCGCACTATATAAGTATATTAGGAACGAATTAGTGAATTAATTACAACCTTAATTACAGTATGGCCCTCTGACGACTAAGTTTGGCGTCTTACAAATCAAAATTGTCTGTCAATATTTACTTCACAGGCCACCTAGCGATGTGTCTACGAAACGGTTACGCTTGGGTGCGTCCGAAAAGCGATCGTACGAGACGGTTTGAAATTCGATGCAGGAGATTATTCGGACAATGACAGATCGCTGAAAAATGAAGTTTTCGTTTTTCATCGTAGCCTGTCAGCTTCTCGTTATTTTTGTAGCGCCAGCTTTGTCGCAGGGTTCCATCAGCGATATCATCAGTGCTCGCGGAGAGCTTAGCAAGGTTAGTCTCATCATCAACGCACGTACCATGGCGTCATCCCTTGACAACCTGTGCTCACCTGTTAGGCTTGGATTAGGTGTTTCGTCAGGTGGGAGGGTAAAAAGCGGGGCTGACCGGTGGTCACTCTTCCAGTTATCACAGCAGTGGTCAGTTAGTGATTACTGTTTGTTCGTAGTGACTTTATCGTCACTTACATTGGCGTAGGCAGCGCTTTTGTGAGGTATACAAGGGCGCTATAGGAAATGTCCAGGTACATAAATACATCATGACACAAGCAACCATACGTGGATGTATATACTATACAATAATATGTATGCATGCATGTATGCACTCATGCATGTATTTATGTATGTGTGTGTATATATGCATGCATGTATGAACGTATGTATGTACTACATACATACCTACATACAACCATGCATGCATGTATGCATATATGTATGTATGTATGTGTATGTATGATTGGCATAGGCGTAGCTACATGGAGGCAAGAGGAGGCATTTGCCTCCTCTTGGTTTTGCTTGGTTTTGCGAATGTTTAAATTCTCCATGTATTTTCTGAAGTAGACCCCAGGAGAGGTGGATTTTGCCTCCTCTTGATTTGTGTGGAAGAAAGTCCTCGAATGTGTTAATGACTAAAAAAAAAAAGGTCATCAACTTTTTTCATGACGAAATTCAAAAAATTCTCAGAGCACAATTCTTAAATTCTCAGAAGTTTTTTCGGACGCTGAAAAATTTCCCTCTGACCTCTGAAACAAAATCGCCGCCACTGCATAAAAGTTTAGACAAGCAGTAGTTGCCTCCTCTTGAATTGAAGTCTGGCTACGCCCCTGATGATTGGCATGTATTTATGTATGTATGCATACATACAACCATGCATGTATGTATGTGTGTGTATGCAAACTATGCATGCATGTATTTATGAGTGTATGTGTGAATGTACCGGTATGTATTTATGTATTACATATTTACGTATGTACAACCATCCATCCATGCATACATTCATACATGGTTGGTGTATATGGACCTAAGTAAGTAAATAAATATGTTTGCAAGTATGTGTGACACAGCAGCCAAGTGATTACTGCGCTGGCTTATAACTCGGAGTGCATGGGTTCAAGCCTTACCAGAGGCTTTTTTTGGGAAGTCCTTCACTCACTATCAATGCATGCCTCAGATTCAGCAAAATGACTGACTGACTTAATGAACTCGCATAAATTAATATCAATAGTAGTAATAATAGTAAATAATAATTAAATTAAATTATTATCTTTGCATAGTTGCATTCATAAAAATAAATTTATGAATGAATGAATTCATGTACACACACCTATTAGGGCAGAGTTTCCCAAACTGTGGGTCGCGACCCAAAAGTGGGTCGCGAAGCTCTGGCAAGTGGGTCGCCAAATTATTTCGAGAAACATTTATATTTTTGCAGCAACAACATTTGGCTATGATTGGGGTATAACTAGTTGGATTGCAATAGATTGTAAACTGTTTTTACCTAAGTTTACTTTTAATACTTTAAATTTCTAAGCGCTGTACGTAAATCTGCATATGTCAAAACCAATTTATGAAACAAATTTTAGTACACAATGCTTAACTTTAGACAGTGGGTACCGAGAGTGCCAAGATATTCACAAGTGGGTCGCGACCCACAGAAGTTTGGGAACCAGTGTATTAGGGGACAACCGGAAAGACATTTTCCACCGAGTACCGAATCTGAGTATTTGGATGTACTGTTTTAGTCATTTCTGTGCAGTTGTGAAGTTTTCTAAAATTGCATTTAATTAAAAAAATTGGCATAATTTCAAGAAAATGGAATTGAATTCAATGGATGTGTAATTGTTTTAAGACTGAACATTTATAATTTTATATACGTAAGTTTATTGAATAAGTTTTTAAAGAAAAAAATTGTTGTTTAAAGAAAAACTTTTTTGCAACTATTTGCGTCTACAGTATTTGCTGAGGCGAATAGTTCCGGACACAGGATTTCCGGCCGAGGCAAATGTCCGAGGCGATTTCCGGTGGACCCCTAGCACCTATGCATGCACACACACACATCCACATGTGTACACACGGACACACCTATACACACACACACACAAGAATACTTAGACAAGTGATCTGTTCTTTTTCAGATATGGAAACTCTTGCAGGGTACAACTGTTCTCGAAAAGTTTCGGAACTCTGGAATGAAACTGACTTTCTTTGCACCACACAACAGCGCTTTTGGAAACATCAGCGAACAGATGCGATCTCAGTTGAATAGCATGATGAAAGACAATGCCAATCAGATCTTCCTCTACCACACTGGTATATCTGTGAATCTATGAAGCAGGTGTGGCCTATATAGCCGGATACTAGTGTCGGTTAGCCACTAGAAATGTCTGGCCACACTTTCGGTTGCTTAGTACTACTGGGCATTTTGTGTCTATTAGGATGTAACCAAATTTTAGTTTTATGGTTTAGAAGAGCAGTACTTTGATCTAACGCAGAGAGGCAACAATTGGTATTAAGTGTTAGCGACTTCATTTTCTCAGCCTTGGCATCTGAGGGGTGGCCAGTCCTCTCCCTTACTGCTTGATTTTCCCCATCTGCAGCACACAGTCAGTTTATTCATTTCATATTGGAGTGTTGTGAGGTATCTTTCTGCTGTATGAGCGATGTTGATGTAAATGCAAATTTCCAAACTTTCTCAGTGCCACACTGTTTAATCACTGACGCTATTTCAAATCAAGTCGACAAGAGTCATTTTGGTTGGTCAATTACAGTGCCGGGTCAGAATCTGGAATGGGTCAAGCTAGTAGAGAGACAAGATGGTGCTACGGTGTGAATAGTTTTTCATAGTCATAATGGGAAACTGTAGAAGCAAGGTCATGCTGAGGAGAGCATGGGAGAGGTTGTTGGCATGGTGCTTGTGGGGTAGTTCAGTTTCCAGTCTTGAATGAAGGTGGCAGGAGAAAGGGTAGGCAAAGGAATGGTCAAAATGATAGGCGATAAAGAGGGGATGAGAACTTACTGTTCTGCTCAGTCTAGAGGTTTTGCCTGTGTTGGCCCCTCTAGTTGGAACCGTCTTCCACAGGAATTGCGGCTTCAGCTCTCAGCCTTTCTATTTCCCCGTTTCCGGAAACCCCTGAAGTCCATTTTATTTGTTAGTGTTAGCACTTACTTCGGTTGCAAGCGCAGGCCTCTTTAATCGTTGAGTTATGCTTTTATAAATGTTCAGTTACAATAAAATTGCATCTGGCAAGATCTTTTGGGAGTACATTGCAAGGAGCTGGCACATTGTGGATTAAAGATCGGTTGGAGAATTTAAGAGAAAAGGAGATCAACAGGGCTTCGAATCCCTGATCTCTTGGTTGACAGTCTTGCATGCTAATCATAGGCTACCACGCACCCTGTAAGTTCACAGCCAATCTAGCTGTGCATTGTAAACAGACAAATTAATGTTCGGTATGAAAAACCAAATTGATTTCTTCTGTAAACAGCCAAAATAGCATCTGGTGCAAAAACAGTTGTCGCAATGTCTGATCAAGGCAGACACTACTTTCAGGTGTTTTGTTTCTTCTTCTACAGTGAGTGGCTTGACTCGAACGTCTAATTTAACGCAGACACCTCGACTGCGTCTCCAGTCTTTGGCTGACAGTGGACCTCTGAACATGTTTCTCTACAAGACAGGTGTAAGTTTAAGACCTTATATAGTAAAACACAATACAAGACAACTGTATTTGATACTGCCCTTCTTCCAAAGTTCAAAGTGCACACACAGCCATGTGACAAAACGTGATGACGCGGAGCAGATTTTGTGTCGAGAACTTCTCAAGGTCCTTACAGAGCAACCATCTGAGTGGAGGCCCAAACCAAGGCTGTGCTCAAACCCGTACTCGTTGCATTGCAGGTGGAAAACTCGACCTGCAACGCAACGAGTACGGGTTTGAACACCAGACCACAATAGGCCTACTTAAAATCAGTCCATGTTCCCAGACTTACATTATTCAGTGAGTTCGTCAGAATTATTCAGCGAGTTCGTCAGATTATCTTTCATACCTAAACTTGAACTGTTCTTGGCAGGTGAGTTTCTTCTGTTGCTGGACCTAGATTCTGGAACTCTCCGCCGGTGAATAAGCTGGTCTCCCTGACGTGGCGTTTCGGAGATTTACATTACATTACATTACATTACATTACATTCCTGTATCTGTTTGTTCATCTCAGTCGCTTATGTCATTTCGATCTCAACTTTACATTTATCTTTATTCAAATTGCTTATCCTCCATAGACTGCCTTTCTGTCTTGATCTGGATGTTGATTTGATTACAGCCTGGCTTTGGTGGGCCATTGATTGATGCCTTAGGAGCTTTTTAAATCTCTCGGGATCGTATGTACCTGAGTGAAAAAAATTATATTAGCAATGGTAATAGAAATAATGATACCGTAATTGATATAGTAGAAATAATGATAATTGATAATGGTGTTAATATTAATAAGGATAATGATAAGGATGATAATAATATAAATAATAATAATGATGATGATGATCATAATAATTATAATAATATTAATGATAATGCTAATAATAATAATAATATTAAAGATAATGTTAATAACAGTAAGAATAATAGTAATAGTAACAAAAATAATGATAATACAATTTATCTGTAGACTTAGAATAAAATGTATAACCACTGAAAGCCGCCTAGCTATTTAATCTGTTAACATTTCAGCAAACTGTGACCGTTAATGGTGCTGGGTTTATCGAGGCCGACATATCAGCGACAAATGGCGTCTTACACATAATTGACAGCATATTTGTCGAACTTGGTCCGACCCTGTCAGCATTTGCTGGGAACATTGACAATTACATCACGAAGCAACAGCAAGCCACTCGCTCACAAGAAAGAACAACGTATTTAACTAAACCGTGGATTTTATATTGGCTAGAATGAAATTTGTGTTTTGCTTGAAAATTTCTTAGGTTTCTATTGGGTAAAAACGAATTTCACATTTAACTTGAAATTTACGTTGGTTTTATGTGTTCCTGAGATATTTGGTATATTATAAATTTATGTCGTGAAGTAATAAATCTTGAGAAAGAGATGATTGTGTTGATTGTCGATAGTGATTGATGTTGATTGGTAATGGTTAGTGGTTGTGGCTATGATGATGATGATGATGATGATGATGATGATGATGATGATGATGATGATGATGATGATGATGATGATGATGATGATGATGATGATGATGATGATGATGATGATGATGATGATGATGATGATGATGATGATGATGATTGCTATTATTATTGGTGATGATCGGTGATGGTGATGATGATGATCGGTGATGATGATGATGACGATGATGATGGTGATGGTGGTGATGATGAGGATGATTATGATTGGTGGTGACTGGTGGTGGTGATGATGATGATGATGATGATGATGTTTGCTATTATTATTGTTACTATTATTGATGATGATCGCTGATGATGATGATTTGTTGTTTTAGGGAATTTGAAAGTCTGTTGGCGTTATACGATGAATCCTTGTCTCATAATATGTTCTTTCCTGGAGAGTACGGTTCCCTCTTGGACAACGTCCTGAAACCATCCGATGGTTTTGTCACGGCGTTCATTCCTAGTGACGATGCAGTCAACCAGTTCAAAACCTCAAATCCAGAAAAATTCCAAGATTTAACGCGTGCAGGATCCCCAACCGTTTTACAGCGGGTATGAGTAATTTTCAATCTCTAAAACATTAGTTCAAATGATCACTGCTTCTATTATTATATATATTTTTTTATCTGAGGTAAGGTGTTGTGCTTCAGGAGGTAACAAGATCTCTTGAGACTGGTAGAGACATATTAACAGTCTGTGTTTCTTGGTTTATAGAAACCTCGTGCCATTTTCCAGTAACGAGAGGTGCATGCTAGCCGAGTAGTTAGCCTGCTGGACTATCCACACAGAGTTTGGGGGTTCAAATCCCCCCAGGCAATAACACGTTTCAATAGTTTTACTGCACTTACTCCCCATAGCGAACTTGGTTATAAAATGAGCGCACTGACCATAGTACGAATATCAGACATAGAGGGAGCGTCCTGGCCATCCGCTCCGAAATGCCAAGGCTGAGAAAATGGAGATGCTAATATTTCATACCCGTGGCTAACTCTACAGAGACTTCTCAAGGTTGGCTGGTTAGATGCTGTTTAACGACGCTGTGTCATAACAAAGATGATTAGCGTCGCCCTCCTCCTTTAAACAGGCTTGGGAGTGGCACTACCAGAGCACTGCTAGTAGCTGCTTAAGGGACGGCTCGTCTATTTACAGGTGTGCGGCTAGAGCCCCTTCGTCTCTCCCCCTCCATTCTGAAAACTTTCCTGTTTGTCAGTGATGACACTGGCCCGTGTCGGGGGCGCCACTGGCATTTCTGAGTGGTGCTTTATAAATTCTCGATTACAGTTACAATTACAGTTACAATTACGTGCCTCTTTATTAGCGGGTGGCCCGAGTGCCTCGTTCCGCTGTCTTAAAACCACTTTCTATTCACTAGGTCTTTCGCACTGGGAGCGCCTCTGAGTAGCGAATACTGTGAGAGGCGCTTTATAAATGTTTAGATACAATACAATACAATCTTACTAGGTACGAGCAGTACCTATGGGTCGACTCAGCCTTCCACTCCTTAGGGGTCAGCAGTAAAATGAGCGGGTGCCAAACAGACTGCCAAGACGTGTGGTCTATGAGATCTTGATAATTATTGTACTGTCGTATGTTTCAATGTTACTTGCTGCAGTTTGTCACTGACCTTTTCAATAAACACGAATATATATGATATATCTTCTCGTGCTGTTTACAGGTGCTGGAGAGTCATGCTATACCAGTTGGAGCCTACCATAGCAGTTTGCTGATAGCACTTAGCAACAATGCTACTGTTCCAGCAATGCAGGGGAGAATTCGAATGTACAGCTACAGTGGTGATCGTAAGTATGGGTGCTTCTGGTTTTTCGTATGGGGCAGTTGTTTACAAGAGGTATTGTGAGGTATGATGAGGTGTTATAAGTGTCCACACACCCTGGGGGTTGGCTGGACGTCGTCATCATGCAGTTTGACTGCGCCATCTGGGATCTGGTTGTTGAACCTCCTGCCCTCTCGGATCATAGCCTCCTGGTTTACACTTTCCCATCTTCACACTCAACCCGGTTATGCTCTACGATGCATGTGCAGCTGAAACTGGATTGACTAGTCCTCCAACCTGTGGAGACCTCTTGGGTTTTTCCAACTGCTATACGGAGGAGCTTTGCAATCCATGAAACTATGACACATGACCTGATGGATGACCTGCTCCTGCTGCGGTCTGTGAGGGTTCGTCAGAGGCCGCTTGCCCTCTCGTTCTATTGGGAATGCCGAGCCATTCTCGGAAAATGTTCGACAACTTGAGCGACGCTTCCGGTGGATGTGAAATGCTGAAGAACGTGCTAACTGAAAGATGCATGGTGAATTTAGAGCCGGGAGATGCGCTCCTGGGAATCGCTGATCGAGCGGGAGAGTGGGAATCCGTTCTGCATATGGTCTTCGCTTTCTTGCATCCTCAGTTGCTCCTCTTAACTAGTCCATCCATTGAACCACCTTTTTCTGCCACTGAAGGTATTAAATATGGTAAGCTTATGGTAAGGTTGTGTTATGACTTATGAGATATGATGAGGTATGGTAAGGTGCATGTTTGTAACATCCACCGTTAAGCATTCATTCTGGAGCTATTTAAAGCATATGGCGCTATATAAATTTCTGGTTGCTTTACAGTTTACGTGAGCAACAACTGTACCCGTGCGAGGGTAACTAAAGCGAACATAACGGCAACGAACGGCGTTGTCTACATAATCGACAACATCCTCGGTTACATCATAAATGACCTGGAAACGCAGATACAACGTGACAACGGAATTACGTATGCAACAGTCAACAACCATCACCATCTGTTCCATCAATACCATCTCGATATGTTTATACTTTCATTCATTATCTCGTTTTCTCTGTGATTTATTAATTGATTAATTCTGTAATTAATTCAGTCATTCTCTCATTCGTTTTCTCATTCACTCTTCGATTCACTCGTTATTTCACTCATTTGTGCAGTATTTAATTTATTGATTCATTAAATAATTCGTTCATTTATTCATCAATTCACTCATTCACTTATTCATTCATTCATTCATCACAGCATTTTCTAGCGCCTCTATAGGGCTTTTACTGAGATGCACTCATGGTCCAGGCCTAGCGAAGAGAACGTTTTTCGTTGAGGCACGTATTGCAGATGATTCTGTTTTCTTTTGAAATTCGCTTCTCCCTCGTGCCATCCTTCTGCATTTTTCATCAGCTGCTCATTTTCATCATCCTCTTCCCCATCATCATCGCCCTTGGTGTTTTTCTTCCTCTTCTGTATCATTATGTCATTGTCTTGAACAGTAGCACCATGGGGACACGGTGGCCGATTGGTTAGAGCGCTCTCATTGTAATGCGGGGAGTATGGGTTCAAGCCTCCTCCCCTGAGATGGTTACTGTGTAGGGACCTTGAGCAATTCCTTCACTCACAATTGCTCAACACCATCAATTGATGCTTGGTCTTTAGATAGAGGTGCTCAATTAATGCATGATGATGATGATAACAATAATAATAATAATAATACTTATTATTATTATTATTGCTTTTATTATTATTACTGTATAATCAGCATAGTCATCATCGTCATCATCATCATCATCATATTCATCATTATCATCACCATTGTCATCATCATGTAAGTTCATTTGCAGCAATTGTTTGGCTTGTCAATGCTAAGCAAGACACTGTGACTAAAATCAGGAATTTTACGTCTGATTCCTCACATGTGGCGAGTTAACATAATATGCGCTACTTTTTACTTAGTCCTGTTGCATTCCTTGGGAAAATCCATTATTTGCATGTTCTGCTGATTTCAGTGAATTCAGAGGGACCATCGCGGGTGCCCCGGAGTCCTTTAAAGCTTTACTCCGGCTTCCAGATGGAAGAGACAATGCCACAGGAGATGAGAAATTAACCGTCTTTGCTCCAACCGATTACGCGTATAGTAATGGATTTCAAAACGATTTCAGTCAAGATCCTGTAGAGAGACTCGAAGTATGTTGGAAGTTGAGAGCTTAGACTGGTGCTATATAAATTACGGATCGGTTAGGATTATATGAACCTATCAAATGAAGTATCATTGTATGTGTATATATGTATAAATGAGTGTGTGTTTGTATGTGTATTTAAGTATGTATGTTTGCGTGTGTGTACATACACAAGGTTGATTTTCTATCGTATGGTTGTATGCGTTTCTCAACTTTGGAAGGAGGGCATTATTAATGACAGTTGTATTGTATTGTATTGTTGTATTGAATGAGATGTTCTGACATCTGCTTCAGCAACTGAATATGCAGCTTCTTCATGGGATGCTGCAGCTGGACCAGATGACTAACAGCCTGCGAGTGGAAACACTGGCTCCGGGGAAGTTTGCAAAATTCTATCAGCTTCCAGATGGTAAGCTCTGTCCCGAGGTATTTATGTGGTGATTATTCTCTCTCTAATTAACTTGAATTATTTAGTTAAATTTACGTAGTTCATCGATTGTTTACTTAGTTTATTATTACTATTATTATTATTATTACTATTATTATTATCATTATTATTATTATTATTAATTAGTAACTTCTATAGTGCCAGTGTCTCGTGAGCAACCCAATTCTTCGGTTGTTTGCCTTGCTTTTGTTACAGTGATTGATTGATTGATTGTTTGATGTATATTGTATTGACTGATGTATTGATTGAGTTATTGATTGACTTATTGATTGCTTTTGGGTTTGTTTGATTTATTGATTCTTCGTTTTAGGTGTCTATGTTGACGTCGACTACGTTCGAGGGAAAATCGTTGAGGCGAATATCTGTACGAAAAACGGAATTATCCACAAGGTTGATAGTATTCTGGGTGTTCCTTCAAGAACAATCTTCCAAGAGATTGCAAACAATCCAAGGCTGACGTAAGAAGCTTTGCAATCAACTTTAACATATATTGTAATCATTCACTCATTTGCTAATTCACTTGCTCTTTCACTTGCTCATTTACTCATTCGCTCAATCGCTCGCTCATTCATTCACTTAACCACGTATGTAAACCAAAATGCCGATAGCAATTGGTATATTCAAGAATATTCTTATCTTTTATCTTATTAATTCACTTGCTCATTCCTTCGCTCGCTCATTCATTTGCTCGCTCAGTCATTTGCTCACTCGCTTAATTGCTCATTCAATCTCGTGCTCAATTGTTTCAATATCAAACAGGGCAGTGCAATAGAAGACTGCTCCTGAAAAAGTTTGAATTTTCTAAGTTTAATCATGGCATTGCTTTACAATCTGTAACGTTGCATTACACTTTATTACATTACACTGCTTTACATTGCATTACAATATACTTTATTGCATGACAGTGTATCACATATTACACCACATTGCACTACAATGGATCTCATTATATGCCACGTTTACATCACGTTACATTGCAGCGAATTACATTATATTAAACCACATTTGCATCGCATTACAGTTAATTACAGTATATTAAACCACATTTGCATCACAGTACAGAACAGTGAATTACATTACACCACATTTACGTCACATTACGGCGATTTACATTATATTAAACCACATTTACATCAGATTTACATTGCACTTTATTACATTGCATTGCATGTCAATGTACTGTGCTATGTTACACTGGTTGTAGGTTTTTGGAGACGGTCAGCATCAACACTGGCCTGCAGACGTTGTTGCAAGATCCACTGCAACACATAACTATGTTCGCTCCGGTTGATGAAGCGTTTGAAGCCATGTCCACAGAGTCACCTTCTTATCTCAATCGCCAAAATGACAGCAAGCTCAGAAATGTAGGTTCATTAGAATGAAAGGCAATACAGTTGAATACACGGTGCTTTTTTTCTAGAAAAAAGGTTCCAGAACGAAACAATAGGTTCCGGAATGGAACAATTATGGACGGGCTAAAATCTCAAGAAAAACGGGATTGGGGGTGGGTAGGAGTCTCAATGAACACTGAAAACAGTTCAAAACACTTAAATTAAATCAAAATAACTAAATTATTGTTTTTATTATTAAAATAAATAAATTATTTTTTAGGAGCTGAAAAAAGGTGCCGGAACGCCGTTCCGGCGTGTTCCGGCTGAAAAAAAGCACTGGCAATACATATATAGTATAATTCATTACTGGCCCAGATAGATACATCGGTAAGAGCGTAGGCTGCATCCCATAATCTTTTGTGTAAGAGATTATGCAGATCACGGTTTGCCTCCCAAAGGTGGCTTTTTTAGAAATTTAAATCTCTGGCTAGCGTAGTCCAAGACCTTAAATGGCGTGGCGCCCATTCAAATGGTCAGCGGTGGTGAAGGACCTCACCCGATCAAATCGTTGAAAAATGAGCAGGGTCGAGGCCATAATACTGTCGCTATAGAAAATCTCGTACATTTAGAAAGAAAGCCAAGTCAGATATGTACATTACAGTGAAAGATAACTCAGAAATGTAAATTGTAAATTCACTGAATTGATGTATGTTCATTAGACTTAAAGCCAACTGAGAAATGTCATTAGAATGAAAGCCAACTGAGAAATGTCATTAGAATGAAAGCCAACTGAGAGATTCCTTAGAATGAAAGCCTACTCAGAAATGTTCTCTTATACTGCTAAAGATGGGTCGATTTTGTAGATCCTGAATCGCCACATTGCTCGTGGGTTGCTCTTCCTTGACCAGATTGTTCCGGCTAATTCGGAAACCACGATCACCACTTACAACGGAGAGATACGAATAGGAAATGAGAACAACGGTTAGATGAAGTAAATTCTCTGAAAGATTTGAGAATTCTCTGACTTTGTAAATTCCCTGATTTTGTAAATTCTCCGACTCTGTAGCTTCTCCGACTCTGTAAATTCTCTGACTGAGAATTCTCAGACTAAATTCTCTAACTTTGCAAATTCTCCGACGTAAATTCTCTGACTTGTAAATTCTCTGATTTTGTAAATTCTCTGACTCTGTAGCTTTTCCGACTCTGTAAATTCTCTGACTGAGAATTCTCCGACTGTAAATTCTCTAACTTTGCAAATTCTCCGACTGTAAATTCTCTGACTTGTAAATTCTCTGATTTTGTAAATTCTCTGACTCTGTAGCTTCTCGGACTCTGTAAATTCTCTGACTCTGAGAATTCTCAGACTGTAAATTCTCTGACTTTGTAAATTCTCCAAAATTTTAAATTCTCCAACTTTGTAAATTCTGTGACTTGTAAATTCTCTGACTTTCTGAGATTTTGATTGGACTTCTGTAGTGGATTATAATCATGATGACGAGTTCACTTGAAGCGAACATCATGATTGGTCATGATTGCTACGGTATCTTAGTCTCGAGATTTCTGCAGTCATGATAAGTCGCAAGAACCAGCTTATTGATAGATTGATGCTTTATGCATTATGATAACGACGCCATAGAAGTCATTGGATAGTGATAAGAATCGTCTTATCTGGCCATTTCTGACTGATGATAAGAATCTTATCTGTCCTGTGCTTGTTTATACAGGCTTGTATGCACCTATGTGTGTAACATGTATGTGTAAATGTAATCACTAATTTGTATAGCGCCACTTCAAGAAAAGACTAATTGGAGGTGCTCTTCACCTGTGACACGAATTCATTGGGTCTACTTGCATTTATGTGTGTATGCATGTGTATTTATGTGTCTGTGTGTGTATTTATGTGTATGTATTTATGTGTAGATATGTATGTGTATGTATATGTGTGTGCTTGTGCTGTCAACTCCTGGAGCTCTAGCGATCGCCATGACACACATTCTCCATTGCTTCCTATTCGAAGTCAGGTCCCTTAGTGCTTCCAGATTCATGCAAGTTACATCGTGAATCTCATCCATCCATTTCTTCCTTGGTCGACCCCATCTTTTTTTCCCCTCACCACAAGCCAACATCATTTCCTTTTCTAGCCCATCAGATCGCATAACATGACCAAAGAATCCAGGCTTCAATCTTGTCGCTTTTTGTTTTAATGACTCTTCATTCTCGACACCAATCTCCACTCGTATTGATTCGTTCGTCCTTTTCTCTGTCCATGATATTCTCAACATCTTTCTCCATATCCACATTTCACATGCGTTGACCTTTTTCTCCATGTTCTTTGTCATTGTCCACGACTCACACCCATACAGAACCGTTGGAAAGACTAGGGCTCTCACGAGCCTTTTTTTTGTATCTATGCTCACATGCTTGTCCTTCCATATCTTTTCCAGTCCAATCATTGCAGCTTTCCCAATCGCAATCTTTCGTTTTATTTCTGTATCACATTTTCCTTCTTTTTCAACCAATGATCCCAGGAAAGTGAAGCTTTCTACCACCTCTATTTTCTTCTCCGTATACGTGTATATGTGTATTGTTTCTGCTGACACCAAATAGTACAATCGTGGTTCTTATAAACATGAATATTATGTATTGTAGCAGTATTACCGATATGTGGTCTTGCAGCTTAAAGTTTATGTACTACATAGCGTAACAGTATAATTTACGCCTTGTGCTCCATGATTCATCTCTGGAATAAGAATATTCTCTGATTATTGTAAACATGAGTATTACATGATATAGGAGTATTATGTGTTGGAACTTGGAACAGCATCGTTTACACAACCGGTTTCTTGTTTATTACTTTGAATCAGAATATTACATTCTCATTGGAAGTCGACGCATTCGCGTAATCCAGGCGAACATGCGGATGCAGATTGGCGTCCTTCACATCATCGACAAAGTCATCTATGATCCAAACGATCCTAGGACGGGCCAATCGATTACCAGTTCCAGCTCCAGCGTTCCGTCTTCATTGTTTCTGATCGTAACTTCAATTCAGGCATTTCACTTGTTATAATATACCGGTACAGTTTATCCAGTTGGAATCTCATTGTTGGAAATGGAGAATCGAGACATTTGCGGTGTTGCTGGGATATTCAGAATAAGGTGGAAATTGTGAGATTTTAAGGGATGCTCCAAAATCTTTGACCAGAGATTTTATGAGGATGTGCCAACATCATTTGCAAGAGATTTTTATGGGTCCAGACAGATTCATCAAGAGATTTCACAGGGATGAGCCAAATCACACAGGGAATTATGAGACTTTAAGGACATGGGCCAAAATCATTAGCAAGTAAATTTAGGGGTCCAGACAAAATCAACAAGAGTTTTTAAGTGTGCATGCCAAACCATTGTCAAGAGATTAACTTGCAAATCGGAGCAGCCAAAGCATTAGCGAGAGATAGAAGGGGTGATGAGCCCAATCATCAAGAGATCTTAAGGGGAAGAGCCAATAATTAACAAGAGTTTTGAAGAGGAGATTTTAAGTTGGACCTGCCAAATCATTAGTAAGAGATTTTAAGGGGCATAAGCCAAAATAGTTTGCAAGAGATTTTAAGGGGTGATGGTCATGAGCCAAAATAATATAAGATTTTTTAAAAAATCATTAAGTACGTTTAAAGTTCAGTTTGCTCAGACGAGAAATGGAAAATATTTTTCTACACAAAAGCCGAAGTATCGGTTTTGTTGTTGGGTTGTTTAAAACTCGTTTGTTATCATGGGTGCTTCAAGAACTGCATTCGTTCATTTTAGACTCTCTGTTTGTTATGTGATGCTTGTTTAACTGATCTCCATTCTCATTACAATGTAATGTGCCGTCGGTTGATGCCTTGTGCATTAGACACCGGCGCAATAGAAGTTACTAATTACAGTTACAAGTTTGTGGTAAACGTGATAACCCTTAGATCATAACATTTTGAACTTCCCATATATTTTCATAATAAAATGTCGGGTGTGAAAGTTTGAAACAAAAGCCCATGAACTACACCGGTGTAATGGTTTCAAGCTACCCCTCTTTCAAGTTACCCCACCCCCCGGTAATCTGAAATCGATTTCACAAAACCCTTGGGGTTAGCCTGAATGTTGATTTAGCTAAAATGTATTTTAATCGGATTATAGTTAAATTTAATTTTGTGTTTGAATCGTGTACTCCGAATTTCTAACACGCTACTCTAAAGCTTATCTATAGTTGAAGTTTTCCTGTTGTTCAATGCTTCCAGTTTTCTGGAATCGTTCTTGATAGGTCGTTTGTTAATATCTTTGTTACCTATGCAGAGACAGTATCGTTGTTTGTTTCCTATACGATTGTCAAGGAACTATAAGTTTAATATCAGTTTTTATATTGTTGTTTTTCTGTTACGTTCTTGTCTTATCCGATAGTTTAGTGGCTAGCGTGCTGGACTGTCGACCATAAAGTCGAGGGTTCTAGTTCAGGGCAGCAGGGCATGTTTTAAGGAAAATTTATCACTGCACATGTCGAGCAGTGTCTAATCTAGACGTCTTTGGGGGGAAATGTCCCCCCCCCAGGATTGATGTTTCCCCCCAGAGGCCAGCAATATTATAATGCAGAGACCTATAGGGGAGGGAAAATTCCCCCCGAGGATACATGAGTATACATGTTTTTACCCCCTCCCCCAGAGAGCTGAATTCCTAAAAAAAGTCATCAACCTTTTTGTGAGAGTAATTGCTGTAGAAAAAGTTTACAAATCGGGCGAAGGACTAAAAAAAGGTCATCAACTTCTTTGGAAGATGAAATTAAGGAAAAAAATGAAACTTTTCAAGATGGATGAAATTACAGAAAAAATCTTGTGTTAATTCGTTGGTCTCCCCAGAAACCTTGTTTCCCCTCCCAGAAGAGGGGGGACTAGATTAAACACTGCATCTCGAGGTAAATAAAATAGGGTTTATAAATAGCTTTGAACTCCGCTCATATCACGTTCCATTAGGCCTATACTGCACGAAACTCTACCACTGAATTGCTAAACACATTAAGACATAACACTGACTTTGGTTCAATAAAACTTAGAAAAATCATGAATAATTATGAATTACAAGTCATTTCCTGCACAAACCGCCTTTCATATTCTGTGGCTGCCTCTCAGGGCAGGCGGCTAGCTTAAGCCTTAAGGAACTGCTCTTCTTCTATAAAACAAAAGATCGGGCGGGCGATTTTAACGATTGGTCACGCGCCATGATCTGCCGAGTCCAAGAAAATGAAGTCGCTAACATTTCATACCCTAGGACTACGCTTTCAGTACTATTCTTGTCATGAAAAGATCCCATAATACTAGATCAGCTTCAGCGTTACAGGTCTTCTGATTAAATGTCTTGTGTAGGGGTCTGCTAAGCTTTAATAGACATTCTCATCAAAGGTCCCATAAATAGACCAGGCAGAATAGGATTAAAAGTCTTCATTAAAATGTTCTATAATATGGGCCCTATATGTTCTTCATATGGGACCCACTTGAACCCATATTAGCGCTTATGGGCCCCATATGTCCTTCGTATGGGACCCACTTGGACCCATTTTGGCCCTCCATGTGCTTCATATGAGACCCACATGGACCTATATATTGGCCCTATATGTGCTTCATATGGGACCCACATGAACCCATATTGGTCCCATGTGTGCTGCATATGGCACATTGGCTTCACATGGGCCCAATATGGCATGCTTGCAGTGTATAATGGCTAACGGTCGATCACGCCCAGTTTGACAATGCCATAGTAGGTGGATCTACCATCGGACACGAGAAAGTCTTCCTCCGTTGGATTGACTTCTTTCTCATTGACATGGAAACGAGCGTAAATCAGGTCATCCTTCGCAAGATGCTCAGTGGCAAGCAGTGAGCTGCTGAAGCAGGCATCATCATTGGACACGGTTGCGCAGTTTCGAATCAGCGTCTCTTCAGCAATCGTGTCTTCGTCGTCCCAGTAGAAACGCTTGCGTCTGATCTCGTGCTGGAACCTCTCACCAGACTTCGGCAGTTTGTGCACCGAAGCGTGACTGTGGATCTGGTAGACCCCGTCTGTCAAAACTCGCAAACGACGACCTTGAACGGAGTCAAAATCGATTCCGTCGCAACGGAAAGCTCCCGGAGTTGTTTGATTATAACCCTTCAACATGGAAGTCTCACTTCTCCAGACCACTGCAAAATCATAAGCGCATTTGATGTTTAATTTTTGATACTATTGTTGTTATTTTTACTTCAAGTAGGCCTATATAAATGCAAACCGTTTGGAACAATTATGCTATGGCTGTTTAAGGCATCTGAAAATATAGCTATCTAAAAAGCTAGATTGCGTTATCTAAAAAGTTAGATGGCGCTATCTAAAAAGCTAGATGACGTTATTTAAAAAGTTAGATGGCGCTATCTAAAAAGCTAGATCATCATCATATTCGTTTGTATCATTGATCTTACTCATGCTGGTCGACACACCGCAACCGTGAACGAGTAAAACTGATTGAACACTTGCATAGAGGAAGCAGCTGTGAGCTGCTGAAGCAGGCAAAAATTATCTAAAATAATATATATTGTAACTGTGTATATAGGCCCCTATATAAGTCTATATTATATTTATTCATGTGACTGGCTGACCGCTCTTATATATCATTTAAAGCACACAGATACGTATAATATTTAAGTCCATAAATATACGGTTGCATGAAATAAGCCATACTGTTGTCCTTATCCGCATTGGCGACCAGAACGACTTGAGCCGAAACTTGGGAGCACTCCTTGGTTTTACGGTACCCTTAAACAGAATTTAACAAGTTCTTTCATATAAGTATTGTATTGTATTGTATTGTATTCGGATATTTATAAAGCGCTTCTAGCGGGAGGGCCATTCAGAAGCGCTCCCAGTGCGATAGACCCCGAGAGAAAAAGCAAGTTTTAAGAAAGGTAAAAGAGGAAGAGACGCTACCTGAGAGAATAGAAGAACGAACAAACGGAGGAAGCCCATTCCAAAGAGCAGGGCCAATGGAAGCAAACGACCTAGATTGAGCCAGTGAAGTCCTGACACGGGGAACGAGGAGGTCCAAACGGTCAGATGAACGAAGAGGACGAAGAGAAGCCGCAGAGTAGGCTACATATGAACAGTTTTATTGCAGTTAAATTCTTTGAAGTAATTATTGAACTGATCAAGAGCTGTTTAGATACGTCGTCACCAAAATCTCCATCTCCAATCTTTCCTTACTATCTAAGTTAACTGCCATTTAAT
Source organism: Allolobophora icterica (assembly GCA_963556255.1). Classification (NCBI taxonomy): domain Eukaryota; kingdom Metazoa; phylum Annelida; class Clitellata; order Crassiclitellata; family Lumbricidae; genus Allolobophora; species Allolobophora icterica. The sequence continues at coordinate 49,129,497 of OY744612.1, forward strand.
TCTTCTCGCCTTAAATGACACCCGCCTTAACAGCTGCTCTGCCTTCTCTCTTGATCTGGCCCCTTGGGAACCGGACTCGGACCCTTTGGACTACTCTAGAAAAAACCTCTGATTTGAACCAACGTTCGTGAATAAGCTGGTGCCCTACATTTGGAATTCGAGTGGCGCTTTAGAAATTTGGAAATTGCGATTACTGTTTTACGCGATTAAACTTATTATTGAAATTGCTGACACATTGAAAGTAGGCTGCATAATTTAGAAAATGCCTGTATATTTCTCTTATTATATGTTTATGATTACTAAACGAATCTAAAGATGAATTCTTTGCATAGAGTATTTATAAGAATCATTTTTCAATCACTATAAAAATTTATGAAATTTACAAGAATTAAGCTTATATTTAAATATTTTCCAGGATTTATTTTGTTTAGTAGGCCTACATATTATTATTGTTGTTGTTTTTGACTTGTTGTTGTTGTTGTTGTTGTTATCATGATTATTATGATTATGATTATGATTATGATTATGATTATGATTATGATTATGATTATGATTATTATTATTATTATTATTATTATTATTATTATTATTATTATTATTATTATTATTATCATTATCATTATCATTATCATCATCATCATCATCATTATTATTATTATTATTATTATTATTATTATTATTATTATTATTATTATTATTATTATTATTATTATTATTATTATTACTACTATTACTATTATTATTATTATCATCACAATCATCGTCATCATTATGATATTAAGATATTTCTATTTCTATTTGTTTGTTTTTTGTATGGGATAACTCACTTGGCTGACAACTTCTTTTCAAGTTGTATTTCATTTCCTAAAATTAACAATTAAACAAGTCTTATGCTTAGATCTTTAGAAAATAGAAAGCTTTGCCGAAATAATATTATCAAAATGTTCATTCAAGTTAAGCTTAAATGATTGAATGGTGATTGAATCAATCAATTGTAAGTTGCCACGCACTCACTCACTCACTCACTCACTCACTCACTCACTCACTCACTCACTCACTCACTCACTCACTCACTCACTCACTCACTCACTCACTCACTCACTCACTCACTCACTCACTCACTCACTCACTCACTCACTCACTCACTCACTCACTCACTCACTCACTCACTCACTCACTCACTCACTCACTCACTCACTCACTCACTCACTCACTCACTCACTCACTCACTCACTCACTCACTCACTCACTCACTCACTCACTCACTCACAATCGATCAGTTGGACATTCATTCAATCATTCATTCAATCATTCATTCATTCTGTTTTTCTAACTTTCTGACTGTCTGTCTGTCTGTCTGTCTGTCTGTCTGTCTATGTATCCATCCATCCATCCATCCATCCATCCATCCATCCATCCATCCATCCATCCATCCATCCATCCATCCATCCATCCATCCATCCATCCACCCACCCACCCACCCACCCACCCACCCACCCACCCACCCACCCACCCACCAACCCACCCACCCACCCACCCACCCACCCACCCATCCACCCACCCATCCATCCATCCACCCACCCACCCATCCATCCATCCATCCATCCATTCATCCATCCATCTGTCTACTTATCTTTTGTACCTTTTGTAATTGTAATTTTATATTTATATAGCGCCGCTCAAATATCAAAACGAATTGTAAAAATCAGCTGTCTTTCTACAGGTATCCGCCTATAGCTTTCTTTACTTCTATCTCTCTTTCTTTCGTGAGTTAGTCAGTAAGTCAGTCAGTGAGTCTGTCAAATCCATCGAATGATGGACCGATTAATGAATGAAAGAACGCAACAGATCACGTGCTACTGACGTGCTGTATGAACTCCTGAAGGTCTCCCTCGAACCCAGCCTCGTCGATGGTCGTCTGGTACTTCATCCAGCTCAAACCGATCGCCGCCACGATGTTTGTCAAGAACATGAACGCAATGGCTGCTCCAGCTATCCACTTCCATATCTTCTTCTCCTCCTCCAGATTTTTAGGCGTAGTTGGATCCCTCGACCTTTGACCTTCCAGTCGCCTGCCAAATGACCCCATCGCGAAGAATGATAGATAGTTGTAGTTCGATGACTGCCCGCTCGATGCATAGCTGTAGTTGGATGAACCCCCACCGCCGCCTCCGCCATAGCCGCCACTCTGAGACATTTCTCTTACGACCCTTGTGTAATCCGCGGTTACCAACAAACTTGAATTCCACAACGAAACCAGGATACGATGAACTATTTTGTTATTGCTGTAAACTATTTTAGCGTCATATTATTAGAAAATCATATCTTATTACCATGCATTCATAATTGCTGTTTTTTAAATATATTATTTAGCGTAAATTAATTAAAAATCTAAGAAGTCTGTTTTACACGAGCTGACCGCGGCTATGAGCCCTAGTGCACAGCTTATAATAGCGGTGTACGCTGACTATTATGCTCGTTAAATACGGTATAATTACGCGTTGGTCTAGGCGTATATAGTTAGTCGGAATATTGTACAGCCTAGTCCAGCTACAGTTCTCCAGGATGTCAACTGTGTCTAGTAATTAGGCCTATGTTTTAGGCCTGTAGCTGCATTAGGCTATATAGGCCTATGGGCTGCCTGTGGTTATTCTTCCCACAACGCAGGTTTTCTTTAGGCCTACACTGGCGGATTCAGGCGTTTATAACGGAGAGGGAATTAATGTACCACCCTGAGGTAATTAGTAATACCCCCCCCGTCTGTTTCCATCACGATAACGGCGTTTCAATTTCACCTTTCTCGTGACTCACGACTCATAACTTTCGGGTTTCCAACCAGGTTTGGTTTTCCGGCAGAAAATTGTCCAGAGGTTTCTGTTCCATCTGAGCCCACTAGCCAACTCAGCTATAATGGGTACACTGACCGTACACTGTCGGACGGAAGATGAGACGGCGAGGGAGAGGACTGGTAACTCGCTCTCATATGCCGAGGATAAGAAAATGAAGTCGCTACCACTTCATCCTCGATGGCTGCATGGCTGTCGCGTTTGGTTTAAGGAACTTCAATAGGGCCTTTGGTTCCATTGTTTAACAACATCTTACGGCTACCAGGGTCATTGACGTCGACCACTTTCTCTGACATGAAAACAACAACGATTAAGAGCAATCAAAGAATATATAATTTCGGTAGCAGCAGTTTTAAAGGTGTCTAACGTGGAAGTTATATTTACCGGATCCGTAGTAGGTTTCATTGTTTAACGACATCTTTGACACTCTATAAAATGATTTTCTATTATTGAACGATCTAACGCGGTTGATGACTATATAATTTCGGTATTGACAGTTTTAAAGGTGTCTAAAGTGGGCGATATATTTAATTTCACACAAAAGGAAACTTAATATCTGTATGTGTATATCGGATGAATTGTTGCTGGCCATATGACCCGGAACGGGCTCCCAATAGCGCTTCGTCTGGTCCCTATAGATCAGTGGTCACCAACCCGTGGCTCGCGAGCCGCATGCGGCTCTCGAAAAGTTTTGTGGCGGCTCTCGAGAGCTTCCCTGAAATTGCATTTTCTACGTGACCAAATAAAATTGCGCTATAAAATGGACTTTCCGTGTTGCTTGTGGTCAAAATTCTAAGACGTCGTTGATTTTTGTGTCGGTCCATATAATTATAATGATTTTGTTGTGCTCCATGATTCGACCTATAACCATGGCGGCTCCCAAAACTTTCTAAAACTTCGCAATGCGGCTCCCAAAAGTTGCTGAACTTCTCAATGCGGCTCCTCACCGAAAAAAGGTTGGGGACCACTGCTATAGATCACTCTACTACTTTTTATTCTAATTTAAAGACTTCTTTTTTAAGCCGTGGCTGGACTGGGAGCGCTCCTGAGTAGGCAGCCTTGAAGGGGCGCTATATAAATGTTCCTTAATAATGATAATAATAATGATAATAATAATAATAATAATAATAATAATAATAATAATAATAATAATAATAATAATAATAATAATAATAATGAATTGTATAAATATATATTAGAAAACTACACCCTACAGGCAGGGCTGTAGTGGTAAAATTAGAGATGAGTACACGCTACCGGTTAGTTTTCCGAAACAAATTAGAGACGAGTACAAATATTTTGTGAGGTGAGTATACAGTCTCTAGAAGTGAGTACACGCTGTATACTCGCGTATACCCTCGACTACAGCCCTGCCTATAGGCTATAGTATACAAGGATATGAATAGGGCTCACACCCAGTCCAAAAAGTTGGGATACGGTACCCCCATGCAGTCCAAAACGTGTATATATAATAAAATAGGCGCTATCATGTATAATAAGAGGAAGCGTATAAATAGATGACGTTTAAGTTCTCCCGGATATCAACTGTGCCTAATTAGGCCTATGTTTTAGGCTTTTAGATGCACCGTATAATGGTTCCGGCAGCTCAGTTTTCTGCTTTAGGCCTACACTTGAGGGCTCAGGAGTTTATAACGGAGAGGGAATGTACCCCCTGGGGTAATTAGTATAAAGCCCCCATCTGTTTCATCTTTTGCCTTGTTCATCAGGATAACGGGGTTTCAATTTCACTAAAGTTGTCATGACCTTTCTCGTGACTGATGCACAGGGCTCTATAACTTTTCGGGTTTCCATCCAGGTTTGGTTTTCCGGTACAAAACTGTTTCGAGATATCGGCTCCACCTATACGCCCTCTAGCCAACAGAGATGTAACAGGTACAATGGCCGTAGCTATCAGTGGTGAGATCAGACGGCGAGGGCAAAGACTGGCCACCCGCCCTGTTATGCCGAGGCTAAGAAAAATGAAGTCGCTAATACTTAATCCCAATGAATGGCTCTCGCAGTCAGCTCTAGTAACTGCAGTATTAGTTTCCTTTGATTAATAACATCGCATGGCTTCCAGCATTTCACTTTACCCCATTCTTCTGGATTGTCATTGATGAAACGATTGGTTGGATCCATTCTTCTTTAACGATATATTACGGCAAGAAAGGGCGTTGACGTCAAGAGAAATTAGTTTGAAGAGTTTTCACACATAATGCAGGTCATGAGCTTTCACACATAATGCAGGTCATGAGTTTTCACACATAATGCAGGTCATGAGTTTTCACACACAATGCAGATGATGAGTAAGATTGCAGATATCGATTGGACGCGCTTGATGAATATATAATATCAATAGCAATAGTTTTAAAGGTGTCTAGCAGATAACTAAATGAATGGGTACTGGAGACGGCGGGAGTGGAAAGGAACCTATTGGAATCAATCAAAAGAAGAAAGATATGTCATATTTTGGGCACATAATGAGGAAACAGGGAGATTGCCTAGAGAAAGAAATTATGCAGGGAACGGTACCGGGAACAAGAGCAAGAGGAAGACCAAGGAAGAAGTGGATGGACAACATTGGCGAATGGTTGGGATTATCAACAGAGAGGTTGCTGTGAGTAGCCGAAGACAGGAAAGGATGGAGAAGAATCGTCTACAATGCGACCAACCCTCGTATCGAGGACGGTTAAAGAGAGAGAGAGAGAGAGAGAGAGAGAGAGAGAGAGAGAGAGAGAGAGAGAGAGAGAGAGAGAGAGAGAGAACAGATAACTAAGTAGGCCATAATAGTTTCCGGTGTTTAACTACTTTTTTGGCCATTGACGTCGACCATTTAAATTTACCCGATTTTCCATGATCATTAAACGATTAGGCTAGTAGTAATCCATTGTTTAACGACATCTTATAGCTACAAAGGCCGTTGACGTATTTAAAGTAAAGTTCGTTGATATAGTTCAGTTCATTTTCATATGTCTTTATCCATCAGTTTTGTCTGCTTTTTCCTAGTTGTTTTCATATCTGACAGGTTGTTGAGCTGGTGATGTTAGTTATACATAGATTAATATTTAATATAATTTATATATGATTGATTTCATCATGTGGCCACCATCTTTCTCTTTGGCCCAAAGGCTCTTTTGTTGACCATGAGGTTCTTCTGGTGGCCACAAAAGGCTCTTTTGTTTCCTTTTTCTAATATTGATTTTGTAGCCTCAAAAGCTTATTATTCACTTTTTATGTTTTTTCAAATTTATTTACAAATATTTACAGAGTTTCTAATCTGACTAATTCAACATCAAACCATCTATAATTCTGTATCATATTTACATACAATGTTCAATATAGCAAACAAAGTACCCAGTTCTTATCTAATACTAAGTTATGTTTCTCCCACGCGTTCATTAAACAACGGAACGCTGTTGATGAATATATAATTTCGATAGTAACAGTTTAAAAGGTGTCTAAACTAATAATAATAATAATATTTATTCTTTAATTAAGCGCCTGCAAACGCACTGCGCTGTACATGTACATGTTATGCGATAAACCTTAGCTACTAACAGAACAGACAGCCTGCAATAGGCTACACGGCGCAAATTGCAGCCTACAAAGCATGTCCGCCTATGGGACTCGATCTCTGTACCTCTCGCACTCTACGCCAGATGTTTTCCAATGCGCTATCGGGCGTTATATTTAACTCTACACCCAAGAAAACTTAATATCTGTATGTGTAATTGTGTACTTCGGACGAAATGTTTAAAACTATATTAGAAAAAGCCCTATATAAGAAAAGGACATAAATAGGACGTACTCGTATAAAATAAAATATCATGAATAATATAATAAGAGGAAAGGTATAAATAGGCCTATACGACGTTAAAGTTCTCCAGAATGTCAACTGTGCTTAATTAGGTCTATGTTTTAGACCTGTAGCTGCATTATATATAGGCGGTTTGTGGTTACTCTTCCGGCAGCGCAGTGTTGCTTTAAGCCTCTACTGGCGGTTTAGGCAGTTTATAATGGGGTGGGGGGGGGAGACTTTATCGCCCTGTGTTGATTAGTATGACCCTCATCTGATGCCTTGTCCATCACGATAAAGGCGCTATAGAAATTTTCGGATTGAATACAAGGTCAAGACACCTGATGACCTTTCTTACTAGTGTTAAACTCTGAGGACGGTTTTCAAGTCTTCGGAGTTTCTGAGAACCTTTTCATTATTCTGTCGGTTTCTTCATGAACCGTTTACGGCAGTAAACTCATCTATAATGAGTACACTTACCGTACACTGTCGGTGGGGAGATTAGGTGGTGAGGGAGAGGATTGTTTCTCATTATGTTTGTCGTGACCTTTCGTTTTAATTTCGATAGAACTTTCGTGACCTTTCTCGTGACTCATGCACAGGGCTCCATAACTTTTCGGGTTTCCAACCAGGTTTAATTTTCCGACTCAAAACTTTTTCGAGGTTTCTGCTCCATCTGCGCCCCACAACCTAGCTATATATTATAACTCAGCTATAATGGGTACACTGACCTACGCTATCAGTGGTAAGAACAGACGGCGAGAACGAGGACTGGCCACCCGCCCTCTTGTGCCGAGTCTAAGAAAAATGAAGTCGCTAACACTTAATCACAATGGGTGGCTCTCAGAGTTAGCTGAAATTACGAAACTGTAGTATTGATTTCCGGTGTTTAACGACATATCATGGCTGCGAGGGCCGTTGACGTCCACCATTTTACCTTACGACGACTTTAAAAACACTGCTGCTATCCTTTTATTATAAAATCATGATTATTACATGTACCCTATTGTCATGTGAAGATTGGTGTTTTCTAATTGGATGACTTTGACCACGGTTGATAAATATATAATAATTGTAGTAATAGTTTTAAAGGTGTCTAAATGAGCGTAATATTTAATGTTTAACTAATGGACTAGTTTCCACTGTTTAACGACATCTTATGACTGCCAGGCCCGTTCACATCGACCATTAACCCAGCAAGTTTTTCCTGGATCTTCAACGATTCAACGCGGTTGCTGAATATATAATATTGAGAGCTATAGTTTTAAAGGTGTCTAAAGTAAGCGCAATATTTAACGGATTAGTACTAGTTTCCGGTGTTTAACGACATCCTTTGGCAGCCAGGGCGTTGTTGTAGACCAATTTACACTTCACAGTCCTCCTGGGCGCTGAACAATTATTAGTTTCAATTTAACGACATGATGTGATAACAAAGATCATTAGCGTCGCCCTTCGGGGGCCCGATAGCGCATTGGATAACATCTGGCGTAGAGTGCGAGAGGTACAGAGATCGAGTCCCATAGGCGGACATGCTTTGTAGGCTGCAATTTGCGCCGTGTATTGCAGGCTGTCTGTTCTGTTAGTAGTTAAGGTTTATCGCATAACATGTACATGTACAGCGCAGTGCGTTTGCAGGCGCTTAATTAAAGAATAAATATTATTTATTATTATTATTCATCTTCTCCATCAAGGCTTGGGACTAGTACTGCCACAGTAAACCAGTGGCGGATTTTGCCCAAAATTAAGCGCAGTTGATGAATATATAATTGCAGTAGCACACTTTTAAAGGTGTCTAAAGTGAGCATTACATCTAAGGAAACTTAATATCTGTATGTGTGTATATCGGATGAATTGTAAAAATATATGTTAGAAAACTATATATACCGTATATAATATAAGGATATGAAAATATATATAACTTACACGTATATATATATATATATACGACAAAATAATAAAAAGGTTCTCAGACTGACCGTTATATATATATATATATATATATATATATATATATATATATATATATATATATATATATATATATATATATATATATAACGAAATATCATGTATAATAAATTAACAGTTTTGCTTTAGGTCTAAAACGGAGAGGGAATGTACCGCCCTGAAGTAATTAACATAAACCCCTTCAGTTTGTCCGATGCCTTGTCCATCACTATAGCGGCGCTCTAGAAATTTCCCGATTGTCGGTGGGAGGATCAGATAAAGCGGGGCCGGGACTGTTTCTCATTATGTTTGTCGGGGCAATGTACCGCCCTGGGGTAATAAGTATAAACCCCATCGGTTTCGTTTGATGCCTTGTCCATCATTATAACGGCGCTATAGAAATTTCCGGATTGAATATAAGGTCAAAGATTTCCGATGACCTTTCTTACTCATCTAGGCCTAAACCTCGCCACCTCGGAAGACGGTTTTCAGGTCTTTGGAGTTTCTGAGAGCCCTTTCATTATTGTGTCGGTTTTTTCATGAACCGTTTGTGCCAGTAAACTCAGCTATAATGAATAGGCCTACACTGACCGTACATTGTCGGTGGGAAGTCTCAGAGTTAGCTCTAATTAACAGACTGCAGTATAATTGGTTTCCATTGGGAGGGCCGTTGACAATTTTGTCTTAGCCAAGCTTTTCATATGATTGAACAAATTAACGTGGTTGATGAATATATAATTCGGTAGCGCAGTTTTAAAGGTGTCTAAACTGTTTTATATTTAACGGATAACTAAAAGTTTCCGGTGTTTTAACGACATCTTTTGGCTGCCGTCGACCATTTTATCTTACTAGAGCTATTCTTGTGACTGAACGCAGTTGACGAATATATAATTTGTCTAAAACGAGTTTTATATTTAACGGATAAGTTAAAGTTTCCGGTGTTTAACTGCCATTGCCGTTGACGTCGACCTTACTTCTCCGCCTTTAACAATCATTTTTGCATCGCAGGTAGCTTATGTATGTTTGTGTTCCGATATCTAACGACGACTTTACAGTTTTTGCTCACATCCACTGAAGAAATGGATGGATTCGGAATTTTAGTTATCTAAGACTTTGCCTGTGATTGAACAATTTTACGCGGTTGATTTATATATAGTTCCGGTACCGCAGTTTTAAAGGTGTCTTAATTGTATTTTATATAGCTAACGGAGAAGTAGAAGTTTCCGGTGTTTAACGACATCTTTTGGCTGCCAGGGCCGCAGACGTCGACCATTTTATCTTACCACGACTATTCTTGATTTAACGATTATTTATCTATTATTCCACAGTTTAATGTCGTCCTGTGACATCAAAGGCCATTGGCGACAATTTAGATCATATACAGTGCAGTAAAAATGAAGTTAAACATCATTTTATCATCGCATGTAGCCTACGTATGTTTGTATTCTTTCCGGATTTTGCTAATGAGAGGACAATCTCACATTCACTGAACGAATGGATGGATCCAGAATTTAACGACGTCTTATGGCAACAATGGCCGTTGACGTTGGCAGAAAATATTTTTGAACTGTTCTCACCGTTCGTATTGCATAACACACTGCTTACTTTAACGCGATTCTCTATTGTAATCAATATGACGAATGACGTCTTTAAAAAGCTGAGCGTTGTAACCACTCGACTGCTGCTCTGCTTCGCGTAGTTGCCGTGTGTCATCATGACCGGCCCTTGATTAACTTTAGAGATTTAGGCCTAGTTGGAACCAGTCTGAGAGTCAACTTGATGTCATACCAATCAAAATCAAACCGTAGAATTTTCTTGGATCCGCCATTGATTAATTAATTAATTAATTAATTAATTATTAATTAATTAGTAACTTTTATTGCGCCGGTGTCTAATGCACAAGGCATCAACCGATGGCACACCAAAAGCAAGCCGTAATCAGGTCAAAATCCAGAAGGTCAGTCCGTAAGACAGAGAGGCAGCCTATGGTGGATAAGCAATTTGAAAGAGATAAGTTTTAAGTTGAGAACGAAATGACAAAAGCGACTGAGCAGAGCGAACAGAAACAGGAAGAGAGTTCCAAAAAGTAGGTCCAGCAACCGAAAAAGCTCGTTCACCAAGAACAGTTCTGGACTTAGGTATAACCAGACAAAGATAATCAGATGACCTTGTTGAATAATGATAAGTCTGGGGAATAAGAACTGATTTTAAGTATTGTGGCTGGCCAGAATTCAAAGTTTTATAAACGATGAGCCCCAATTTGAAAATGATTCTCTGCTGAACAGGAAGCCAATGCAAGGATTTAAGAAGAGGGGTAATATGTTGATATTTTGATGTATTAGTTATGGCTCTAGCCAAAGAGTTCTGCACTCTCTGCAGCTTCAGGATGTTTGCCTTATTGATACCAGTAAGAAGCGAATTACAGTAATATAAGCGACTGGAAACCAATGCATTTGCCAGAGATAACCTTGCAGACATGGGCACATAACGCCTAATTGATGTACAGTATGCAGCCCAGGCGTAGGCTATGCATTCATGCAGATGATGACCGATGCAGAATAATTAACCATCTGCAGACATACAGGCTTGCAGCAGGCCCGCAGAGCCATACACAGACTATATATGGCTTGGGTAAGTAGGTCTATGGAGGCGTAAAAGACAAGCCCGGTGCACTCTGCAGCCTCTCTGTATTACACGTACAAAGGAGAAAGGGACAGAGGAAATGAGAGAAAAGACGAGCTAGGAGGAGGAAGGGAGGACTGGAGGAGGAGGAGCAGGAGGAGGAGCAGGAGGAGCAGGAGCAGGAGGAGCAGGAGGAGGAGGAGCAGGAGGAGCAGGAGGAGGAGGAGCAGGAGGAGCAGGAGGATGAGAAGGAGCAGAAGGAGCAGGAGCAGGAGGAGCAGGAGCAGGAGCAGGAGCAGGAGCAGGAGCAGGAGGAGTAGGCAAGGTAATCGAGAAACAGATACAAGAGAAAGAAAGAGAAAAAGGCAGAAGGAAGAGACAAGATGAGAGAAGACGAGAGAATTGAAGAAAATAAGGGAGACTGAGAAGGCGATATGAGACAGAGATGATAAGAAGTAGAAAGGAAGAAAGAAACATAGATAGATAGATAGATAGATAGATAGATGGATAAATGGATGGATGGATGGATGGATGGATGGATGGATGGATGGATGGATGGATGGATGGATGGATGGATGGATGGATGGATGGATTGATGGATGGATGGATGGATGGATGGATGGATGGATGGATGGATGGATGGATGGATGGATGGATGGATGGATGGATGGATGGATGGATGGATGGATGGATGGATAGATAGATAGATAGATAGATAGATAGATAGATAGATAGATAGATAGATAGATAGATAGATAGATAGATAGATAGATAGGTGACAGGATGGATGTATGGATGGTTGGATAGGCGGGCAGTGGGTTGGTAGGTAGGCAGATATATACCCTGTTTATGCTCGATGGATGCTCCATGCCTAATAAATATAATTATAATATTAACATTCAACGCTACAATCTGGTCGCCTGTAAAGTTGCTTTTCCCACTAACCCTAAAGACGAGGCCTCACCTTCCATACATTTACTCAGCTCATAAATTTTTTCCAATTCCTGAAGGATCATTGATACCTCGGGTAAAATAATAATAATAATAATAATAATAATAATAATAATAATAATAATAATAATAATAATAATAATAATAATAATAATAATAATAATAATAATAATAATAATGATAATAATAATAATAGTTATTTAAGAACGAGGAGGGAATAATAATAATAATAATAATAATAATAATAATAATAATAATATAATTTCAGATAATAATGAAGTTTATTATTTGATATAGATATTTATTATTGATATTAATAAGTCAAATAATAGTTTTTTTCTATAGTAACTATATTTCGATGTAATTATAGCAAGCAATACCTTTGATAGTAAGAGTGGCTGAAGAGGTGATGGACGATCCGCCCAGAACACGACACGTCTGGTTCGACAAACTTTCTTTATATCATCAACGATAATCCGCCTTTCAAAATTTTCCTCTGCCATGTTTAAAGGCCTACGACGTCATAGTCGTCAATGGCAACGTATTGTCATTTTAAATGGCGGCGTAACTGTAAACAATCTGAACTGATTTAGAACACGATAAACGACACTATCTCATAAATGAGTCAAAAACCTTGCAAGGGGCGAGGCGTTTGCGGGGTGTGTTGGTCGTCATTTAAGACACATGCCTCAGACGGAACTATCCATCGGCACGGACCTCGATCTGCCCCGTGTCCGGGCTCTGACCAGCCACCGGCGGACGGCCCTGCAAACCCTTTGACCGTAACGCAATCGTTTTCCACCATGAACCAACAGATCGCCTCTTCACAGGGTTTGTCAGCGGATGAAGACCTTCCGCCAAACGCTTCGCACCTCTCACACCCTATTTTACCTGGTCTTCTCATTAAGAGAATCCCAAGAGCCGCAAGACCATCTTGTGCTGCTCTCCTGGGAGACCTAATACAAGCTATCGTGCAAGAACCTAATTGCATTGGCAAATGGTCTGACTTGCTGGCTTTCGGAGGAACCGTGCTGGCGAAACCTAAAAGAGGAGGGCGAAAACATAACGTGACGAAGACGATTCTGTCCCGCATTGCCGATTGGAGATCGAGGGGGTCAAACTATTCAACCAACGTTGGACTGAATTCGACGGAAAAACCCAAGGCAACAAAATACGACTCCACCAAGTATTTGGCGACGGCAGTTGCCAGGAAGCTTGAAGAAGGCAACTTCAAAGCAGCCATACGTCTCGTCTGCAGTGAGGATAAGCCGGCGCTGGAAACACCGGAAACTCTGGCCGCACTTAAGCATAAACACCCGCTCGCACCAGTGGACAGGAGAACACCTTGTGATCCAGACAGCTCAGAGCGCTTCATCGCGTTGCAGGTTTCCAAAGAAGAAGTCACTAGGGCAATCTCCTCTTTCCCATCGGGTTCTGCAGGCGGCCCCGACGGCATCACCCCACAGCACCTTAAGGATCTCGTGGCCTTTGGAGTGGATGACAACATCTGCCAACATCTATCCGACCTTGTCAATATGCTTTTAAAAGGAGGTTTACCTGAAGAGGCGAATGAGGTCATTTATGGAGCAAACCTTTTAGCCCTAAGCAAGAAGGACGGAGGCATCAGACCAATCGCGGTGGGCTACACCTGGCGCCGCCTGACGGCAAAGTGCGCCAATTCATACGCGGTGACAAGACTGTCTCAGCTGCTCGCCCCCATTCAACTTGGGGTAGGCATTCCAGGAGGTGCTGAGGCAGCTGTTCATGCAACACGTCGTTGGGTTACCACGATGCCTGAAAACAGCGTCCTAGTGAAGCTTGACTTCACTAACGCTTTTAACACTCTGCGCAGAGATTCGCTTCTAGAGGCAGTGGCTAGAGACATCCCAGAGCTCTATCGTTTTGCTCACGCCGCCTACTCCAACCGTCCACTGTTGCGTTACGGCTCGAATATCATACGATCTGAAGAAGGGACCCAGCAAGGCGATCCACTGGGCCCTCTGGAGTTCTGCCTTGTCTTACAACCGGTTCTGATAAAGCTGAGTTCGGATCTGCGCATTGGATACTTGGATGACCTGACATTGGGGGGTTGCAAGGAGTCAGTGGCCGCCGATGTTCACCTTATTGCGCAAGAATCAAAGAAGCTGGGTTTGCTATTAAACCGCAGCAAATGTGAGATCGCCTGCCAGAACATCCAAACGCCGATCGATGACCCGGCGTTTCAAGACTTTACAAAAATGGCCTTCGAACAGATGACCTTGTTGGGTGCACCTCTGATACAAGGTCCAGCTGTGGATAAGGTTTTAGAAACGAAAGCTAACGATCTCGAGAGAGCAATCGCAAGACTATCCTTACTTCATACACATGATGCTCTGGTTCTGCTGAGAAACAGCTTAAGTGTACCGAAGCTGTTATACAGTATGCGCACAGCCGTCTGTGCTGATTGCCCGGGCTTGGCTCGGTTCGACAAATTGTTGAGAGAAGGTCTATCGACCATCCTGAATGTAAACCTTGACGATGACCGGTGGCTCCAGGCTTCTTTGCCGGTGAGAGACGGTGGTCTGGGAGTTCGTTGTGCATCTACGCTGGCACTTTCCGCCTTTCTGGCTTCTGCTGCTAGCACAACCGAACTGCAGACATGCATCTTACCAACAGAGTCGGCTGAGATACCATACGAACTGGTCAATTCAGCACTCACCGCGTGGAAGGCCCTGACAGATGCAGAACCACCAACAGGAACAGCAACTCATCGCCAAAAGGAGTGGGATATCCGATACACAGACAAGGCACGGACAGGCCTGCTCGAGTCCACCAGCTGTCCTCGCGATCGTGCTCGCCTGCTAGCTTCACAAGCACCTCATTCTGGTGACTGGATGCTAGCTCCTCCGGTGACTGCTTTGGGCCTTCGCCTCTCAGACGAGGAGATACGGATCGCAGTCGGGGTGAGGCTAGGCACGACACTCTGTGAGCCGCACTTGTGCCACCACTGCCGAGCAAATGTCGACGCAAGAGGGCTTCATGGTCTGGTTTGTAGAGGAGGAGGAGGGAAACAACAGCGGCACGCTATGCTCAACGATGTGATCTGGAGAGCGCTGAGCAGAGCGAAAATCCCTGCTCAGAAAGAGCCTCTCGGCCTCTCAAGAGAAAATGGAAAGCGACCAGACGGTGTCACGCTGATTCCTTGGTCACGCGGACGATGCCTGACATGGGACGTGACAGTGCCCGATACCTACGCCACCTCCCACCTTGCCCACACATCCATCGGAGCTGGCGAAGCCGCGGAACATGCAGTTCTGGTCAAGAGGGCGAAATACGCAACCATCACCAACACCCATACCTTTGTGGCGATCGCCTTGGAGACGGGCGGATCTTGGAGCGGTGAAGGCCTACAGTTCGTTGTGGAGCTGGGAAGCCGGATATCGGACTCAACGCACGATCCACTGGAGACATCGTATTTGTTCCAGCGGATTTCAGTGGCCCTGCAACGTGGAAATGCCATCTGCCTTTCCAGGACACTGCCACCTCTGACTGAGTGACGCTAAGATGGCGCTTCAGATAATTAAATATAATAATAATAATAATAATAATAATAATAATAATAATAATAATAATAATAATAATAATAATAATAATAATAACAGTAGTAGTAATAAAATAATAATAATAATAGTTACTATTACCACTATTGTTATTATTATTATTAACTATCATTATTATTTTACCCGAGGTGGCTATGATCCCTCAGGTTCTTAAGATCTCCGGGAAAATGAAATCACGCCAGGAACGGTTAAATTACGAAGATGACGTTGATGACGATGCTTTGTAAAAAATTGTTTTGAGACTTGAGGGCTCAAGTGAAGGTCTTCCTCTGAGAAAATAAAAATAGGCATTGTTTCATCCGGGTATGAAAGTGGGAGTACGGTACCCACCGGTCAAAAAACTGGGGGTACGGGTACCCCTTCCATCCCCATAAATAATGCCTAATGGTAGCTCTCCTATCCCCACAAAAAAGCCTATGTACATATTATATGACCGCATAATCCCCCAGCCGATAGCCTGATGCGCAAAACATTGATTGTTAGGATGTCACATACTTTTTAACTGTGTTTATTATATTTCTGTACACCAAAGTGCCATTAGCAATTGGTTAAGAAAAAGAATAATACTTACTTACTTATCTGTCAAACGCCTTCTCTTACGTATACTCTGTATACTAGGCCTACTGTTCACAGGCAGGCGTCCGGTTTCGCTAAGCGAAGGGAACCTGCTTCACCGAATTCTATGTATTACGGTTACGATTACGATTGACTGGGCGAGTAGTTACCGAGTACGATTCTCAAATTTCGAGTCCGAAGATGGATCGAGTCATCTTACTGATCAGCTCATTTTTAAGACTCCGAAATAAGAAGTTCCATTTGTTCTACTGACGAGATTCGGGTGGCTTGTTCTAACGTAGATGCGATCGTCTTTTCTCAGCCTCAGTATCCCAAAGATGAGGCTGCGGTGGCAGAAAGCCGACGCCGTTCCCGATTGCTGATCGCATCTCTCAGTCTGAACATCTTTGAGAACTTTATTACCACTGGCACCACCTTGCGAATGTCGCCACAGTTCCTGCCAGAATACAACGTCGTCTTTGGAGGGAGGAGCCAAGAATGACAGACAGGTGTAGATCATGTAGTAGTCGGTAGATGGTACAACGTACGCTCTGTCTTCGCTGAGGCTGTATTGCGCGTTTCGCCATCCGATCAAGACACCTGGGAAAATGACAAGCAGCGTTACTGGTTACCTGGGACAGACAAAGAACTGAACAGTGGCGGACTGGCCATTATGCCCGCGTGCCATGGCACAGGGGCCCCTCTGGCTTCAGCGCGCGTGGCACCAAGGGCTGAAAGGAATTAATTATTATTCGTCTAAGACTTTTTCTATTTCACAATTTCTTACAGCTGAAAATGAAATGATTTGCATGAAAAAATCAATCAAATAGTATATTAAATAACACTTAAGACCAAAAAACACTTAACATCGACGCTCGGACCCTGTCATAGTTATTAATATTGTCATTATTGTTTATATCATTATTTCTATTATGTGCAGGATAATATGTGTAAAATAATTTCAGAAATAATTCATCTAATGCTACATTTTTTGGCCAGATTGAACCTGGGACCCCTCGCATGACTGAAATGGCAAGGCCTCAAAATGGTAAAATTCCGCCTCTGGGATTGAATTAGGTTAACTCGCATCTTTCTGTAAGGACATCAGCGTTCCTTGTTCAGCATAATTTTTCTTTCTTAGGGAAATCCTCTGCGGCCCCACGTTAGCTACTGTGCTACAGGCCACGAAAGTAAACCATCCCGATTTTTGATAACTTTACCGAAGCATAACGGGTCTTTCTTATTCGCCAGGTAGCGCCGCCGCCAGCATTCGTAATCAATCGAGAAAGCAGAGTTTATATAGCGCCCCTTCTAGATCTCTACTCAGAGGCGCTCCCGACCCAGGTCAGGCGGAAGAGTAGTCACATATACAGATCCGGACCACGGTAGCACGCACTCATTGAAATTTATGATTTTATAGGACAGTTTATATGCGTAGGTTTCTGAGCTACTCAAACTAAATATCATGTTGCTATGGAAACAAGTATAGCCCACTATCACAACTGTACAGCTTAAAGCCATAGTCACAAAAATCTACACTCATATAGAACCATAGTTATTAGCCCATTAGACTTTGGGCGACCATGATGCCTTGCGGCAATCCGTGGCCTAGTTTCCTAACTTCCGGTCGAGTTGGGTATCTTCCTTTAATAATTGTTTTGTCTATAATGTTTTTAGATGTCGAGTGCGCCCTCTGAGGTATAGGAATTGCCTTGCTATAGCCGTTATTTCTTGCATTCGCTAGAGGACGCCAAAAGCATCTCTGGTTAAATTTCTTACTGATATCTCAACCAACCTTCATCGTCGTTTCTAGAAGACGCTTGTAGCGTAAAATGTATCTCTGGTCCAAATCCTGTAAATTATTTACAAAGTAGTAAAAAAATCGATCGCTGACAATTAAAATATCAAGGTAAAATATGCCAAAACAGCTAGTAGCTTATTATTATTTAACTAGTGTATTTTCCCGTCATAATTATGACGGCAGTATATAGTGTTAGAGTATTTGCCAGTCATATTATGACGTCATATTATAGGCCTATGTGTATCGTTGGTTATCGCCGTCGTCAAGACCGCCGTCGTCAAGACAACCGGTTTATGTTTCACAATAGAACAGAAGCCGTTTGTGACGTAGCGTCCTCCGACATACAAATTTGCATATAAGGAAACTATATTAATAGATACATATAGTTTCCTTAAATGTGTCCGTCGTAGGACGCTACGTCACAAACGGTTTCTGTTCTATTGTGAAACCGTTTGTGACGTCAGTACTGCCGTCTTGACGACGGCGATCAGAGCATTTTAACCAACGATATACTCTGCCGTGACGGCAGTGCCGTCATAGTTATGACGGGCAAATACACTAGTTTAATTATATTTAGCTAACGCGAGCAAGGTCACTAATTAAATTTTGAATTTGGGGCGCAAAGCAATTGTGAGTGAAGGACTTGCGTAAAGGTCCACACACTGTGAGCCGAAACTGTAAATGTAGACATTTTTGTATAGCGAGATTAGCGACCGTAGGCCTATATGGCTTCGACCCTGTTAATTTTTTAACGAATTAACCGTCTCAGAGGAAGAGATTCGAACCCGTAATCATCGCGTTACAAGCTGAGCGTTGTAACCACTCGGCTACTAAAAATAATCAAAGAACCGAGTCTGGTGTGGCATCTGAGGATGCGGAGTGCAGTTGGCATCTGTAATTTGTAGGGGAGACAGAAGCGGAAAGCCATTGGATACAGGAACTCCTAACGCGTGGTAAACTGTATCGCCAAAAACAATGTATTGTATTAAAAAATTAAAAGCGCCTCTTTCAGTACAACCCCAGTGCAAGAAGCCCCAAGGGAAAAGGCAATGGCAGCGAAGTCGAGCCTGACCAGTGGCGTAACGAGGGGGGGGGGGCAGAAAGGGGCAACCGCCACCCCCCGGTCGCAGCACAAGGAGGCGCAAAATTAGCGACATGAATTGTACTATGAAATTCAATAATCCAGTATATTAAATTTATAAATATTTAATATTTATTTTAATATTTAGAAATATTTAGAAATTAGCGACAGAAATTGTATTATGAAATTCAATAATTCAATATATTAAATGTATAAATATTTTAAAATAAGCGCAACTTGGATTCAGTATTTCAGTTTAAGATGTGGCCAGAGTAGGCCTAATGAACACCAAGAATCCGCTCAATTGGCGTGTCGGTTCAAACAAAGGAAAGAAAGGGTTCTTGCACGTTTCATAAATAAATTACCCCCTTGTTTTGATGACGTCACTGGCGTAGGCCTATTGTCAAAAGCATTAACTGCTCGGTGTAACGCACAAGTTATATTTAACCGCTGGAAATACACGTCACTTTTCTAGTAAAAAGCAACTTCTAGATATTTTCTTTAAATACATCAGCCTGCAGTACTGTAATCAGGTATTTATTGCTAATTTACTTCAGATTTAACGTTTTATTACAATTAAAAAATTGTCGAGGAACTTAATTATAGCGTCTTTTGCAATCGTTTTTAAGGTGTCTAAATAGATCATCGAATTTTAAGCCTTTGACGACGATATTAGGGCCTACATTACAATTTCAGTGTTAAGGGTAATTGGTTAGTTTCTATTTAGTTAGTTCTATTTCTATTTAGTCTAAGTAATAGTTACACTGTGTCATAACGAATGTTTATTCACGTCACCCACGTACACTTCTTTCCAAGGCTTGGGACGGGTACTACCAGAGTCCGGGTTGTGGCGCAGTTATCACGCATACCAGAGTATACGGCTGTGGCGAAGTTGTATAGAAGCGACAAATTAACCACAATAATCATAACCATAAATTTTATTGGTCCTATCAAACAACATCAAACAATAGCCTACATTTCAAGTAAGCTATACTCAGGGCTGTAGTGGTAAAATTTGAGGTGAGTATACGCTACCGGTGACCAGCGCGTAAAAAAAATTTGAAGACTTTTTTAGGAATTCGTCTACGAAAAATTTCAGACTTTTCACAAATTCCCTTAAAATTTTCTGACTTTTTACGATTTCGTCTCTGAAAAAGTTGATGATTTTTTTTTAGTCATTCGCCCTAAAAACCTCTAAAAACCTGTCAAAACCTCCAAAATTAAATTTTGGAGTAATGAAATTTTCATTACTCAGGTCTCTACAGAGGTAAGTATACGCTGTATACCCGCGTATACCCTCGTCTAGAGCGCTGAGTATACGCTCTCAAATTTCGCTAGAGGTGAGTATACGCTGATTACCCGCGTATACCCTCGACTACAGCCCTGGCTATACTAGGTAATAAAATGAGGTTATCCGGGAACAACAGGAAAGAAAACCCTAAAAGGACCAAGGTTTCGCTTAGAAAGCCCCTCTGATTTGATTTGGCCTTCTGGAAACCTCTTTTGGACTACTCTCTGGAAAACCCCCTGATTTGAAAAAGCGCTCGTGAATAGGCTGGTGCCTTGCGCTTGGCCTTTGAGTGGCGCTTTAGAAGTTTTAAAATTGCGATTACGATTAGCAGGTCACCTTACCTTATCTTATCTTATCTTATCTGAACATTTATAAAGCGCATCTCTCAGCAGGGCTATAAAGAAGCGCTCTCAACGTGACAGGCTCGTAAACAAGTAAGTCTTTAGGCAGCGAAGAGAAGCAGATGTGATCCCCTCTAGAATCCTACTACGGACTGCAGGAGGAAGGTCATTCCATAGTGACGGACCCACTACAGCGAAGGCCCGATGCTGGGTCAGGGAAGTCCGCGATCGAGGGACAAAAAGATCAAATCCAGGGACAAAGAGGTCATTTAATGACAGTAGGCCAACCGCGGCTGGTTTGGTCAATTGCACGGCTTAGGCCTAAAATTCGATGATCTCTATAGACACCTTAA
The DNA here is from genome assembly GCA_963556255.1 of Allolobophora icterica. Lineage (NCBI taxonomy): Eukaryota > Metazoa > Annelida > Clitellata > Crassiclitellata > Lumbricidae > Allolobophora > Allolobophora icterica. Next base: position 49,150,680 of record OY744612.1, read on the forward strand.
CAACGATTGCAAAAGACGTTATAAATTAGGTTAACACGCGCGCACACACATTAGATTATTAAATGTCGCACCAAGTGTTATCACGGAGTCAGCGCTTAAAGAGACAAACATTAGTCGAACATTTTATGTCAGCAGGGACTCTAGTCCTAGTATTGGGGTAAACACAACTAACCGGGAACCTGCGGGTATTAGTTCGGGAATATATATAGGTCTGGAGTTGTTGGAGGTGCGTATACTATAAGGATTGCTTTCAGATGCCAAGGTTGTATTTTGTAATAATTTCCAAATTAAAGTTGTCTATGTAATGATGTGTCACCACATCACTTTATTATAATTATTATTATTATTATTATTATTATTATTATTATTATTATTATTATTATTATTATTATTATTATTATTATTATTATTATTATTATTATTATTATTATTATTATTATTACTATTACTATTATGATTATTATTATTATTATTATTATTATTATTATTATTATTATTATTTTTTTTTCCCCCAAGGTACATATGATCCCTTGGGGACTTAAATATTAATTAAAATATGCAAATCATCTGGAACGGCCTCTATTCCTCAGGATTCATTATTATTATTATTATTATTATTATTATTATTATTATTATTATTATTATTATTATTATTATTATTATTATTATTATTATTATTTTTTTTTTTTTTATGCCCCGAGGTATACAGGATCCCTCAGGGACTTCAATATTAACTAATGTTAAAAAAAAGGTGTCCGGAATGGCCCTATTCATCTATTTCCTGGCTGGCGAAAGTACCCTTAAAAGCTACAGCGTTGAAACGCTGTATCGTTATCGATAGGCGTTGGTATAAGAAAGAGGTCTCACGTGGGTCCCTCGTAACCGTGCACAGCTTCTGTCCCAGGTCCGAAAGGAAACTCAGGCCTTCATTGTTGATCGGACCCAGGGTTTCGAAGGCCAAAGGAATGAACAGATGTGTCGAGGATATTTCGTTGTATTTGTCGATTTTGCGGGTCGACGCCCTCTCAGCAGCCGCACCGGCAGTTTGGGAGGTATCCGGTAAGTAGGAAGCGGCCAGAGTGTCTGTCACGGTCGCATCCCAGACAAGGCATCGCCCGACGCGCCAAGGAATGAGAGTGAGGCCATCTGGTCTCCTGCCGTCTGTCCTCACGAGGCCAGCGGGCTCCTTGGTGGATGGGTAGCCGGCCCGGACCAAGCTCCGAAAGACCAAATCGTTCAAAACAGCATGCCTTGGCAAGCGACCCGGGCCCAGTGTGCATGAAAGCCCATGATGGCCATCTGCCAACACCGGGGCGCCGCAGGGGCATCTGTGTGGCTCACAAAGCGGGACTCCCAGTCGCAATCCCGTCGCCACCCTAACCGACTCATCATCTAGCCTTAGCCCGCAGCTGGTGACAGGGAGGGCCAAAAGCCAGTCCCCTGCATGCGGAGCTGATATCGCTTTGAGGCGTGCTTGATTTGTCGGGTCGGGTAACCTGGCGTGTAAGCATGAAACGACCAAGTCGATCAGAGGTCCGTCCCATGCAGACTGTTTGTGGGCGAAAAGGCCGACAGGGCGCTGCGCTGCGCCAGCCTCATTCCATCTGGTCAGCAGGGCCTCACGTTGTGGGTCGGCCAAGGCTGCGTCTCCCAGCATGGTGGACTGGAGCAGATCGGTGCTCGCGGCTGATGCCAAAAAGGCGGGAAGTGCCAGCGAAGTCACCGATCGGATCCCCAGTCCGCCCCTTTTGATGGGAAGTGTGGCCTGGAGCCAAGCATCGTCCGGTAGGGGGAGGTTGAGAACACTGCCCAAGCCAGAACGCAAGGTTGCATCATACTGCTCCAGTCCCGGGTGATCCACACAAGGGCAGCTGCGTAAGGTGTGGAGCAGCCTCGTTGCACCGAGCGAGTACCTCAAAAGAATTAGAGCATCGTGCAGTTTGATATTTACCAGTTTATCCAGCATCCGCTTTAGCTCGGTCGTGCGAGCCCCCAAGGCCCCTCCCAGGGCTTCCTTGGTTGAAAGAGGGGCCCCCAACAGCGTGGCATTCCGGAGGCTGGTCCTTGTGAAGAGGTCTAGGTGGTGGCTATCCTCTGTGATGTTAGGAGAAGTCGAGATTATCTCGCATTTTTATTATTATTATTATTATTATTATTATTATTATTATTATTATTATTATTATTATTATTGCATAGGTTATTACATTATCTAAATTGATCGAATTAAACAGACACTTACGATTCAGCTGAATGTTGATTTCCTGAAAAGAGACAACAAAACCAGTCTTAAAAGAATTATTTCATTTATGTATTCATTCATTCATTCATGCATTCATTCATTCAGTCAGTCAGTCAGTCAGTCAGTCAGTCAGTCAGTCGGTCAGTCTGATATTCAGTTGGTCAGTCAAGTGATTAATCCACCTATCAACTTCCCCGCCTGCGTCTCTGCCTGCCTCCCTCCCTGCGGTCCTCGAGTCTTTGTTCCCTTTCTTCTTTCCTCAATCCTCACTCCTTTCCTAACTCTGTTCAAACCCTCAGTCCAACCATGGATCCATTCACCCATCTATCCGGCCATTCCAACCCACCAACAAACTAAGCATCAAATTTCACTCATCTGTAGACCTACTTCCGTCCATCCGTCTATCCATCCAAGCATCGATACGCCCATGTATCCATCCATCCATTCATCCATCGATCCATCGATCGATCGATCGATCGATCGATCCATCCATCCATCCATCCATCCATCCATCCATCCATCCATCCATCCATCCATCCATCCATCCATCCATCCATCCATCCATCCATCCATCCATCCATCCATCCATCCATCCATCCATCCATCCATCCACCCACCACACTCACCACACCCACCTGCCCAGTATACTTACCTTTCCGACCATCCTCAACACTTCCTCCTTCCCTCCATCCGACTTCCGCTCCTCTCCACCAGTCCATCTCTCCAAGACGCACAGAGTCGTGACAGCGCTGGTCACAAGGGTGACTACAACGAAGAGGGCACTAACCCCCAATCGTCTCTCCACCGATCCCTCACTCGCCAAATGGACCTGGCACCGTTGGCGCTTCTTCAACCAATCCATCCACGCTCTTTGCCAACCATCGTCTTCTGGATTATCCATGGATTAACGCACTAATCATATCTTAATCATAGCACACTAATCATGTAGCCTACTCAACGCATCGCATTCATACAATACGGCCTGACTGTTTTATACCGAATGTTTTGAGAACAGGAAATCGTGATGACACTTCCCCGAAATTGGAACCGAAACCGAAACTAAAATTCTGAATAAGATAACCGCAGGGCCTGCTGCTGCATCCAGTTGCTGAGGCAGGTTTCGTGATAGCTCCAGGATTTGGATTTTGTGCTTCTTTCTGCTAATGATGCTGCCAAACAATCATAATTATATTGAATAATTAACTAATTACGATGAGTTAATATGTACATGTGTGGGGTCGACAATCAGTGGTGTAGACTTTTCCCGTTTTTTTTGTTGGGCAAGCCCAAGTACAATTTCCCTTTCCTATTCTCCACTTCTCACACCTTCTCTTTGTGTTGCTCTTTGTCTGTTTCTAAATATAGGCCTACACGACCAGTGGGTAGACTTCCCCGTTTTTTTTGTTGGGCAAGCCCACGTAGGCTACAATTTCTCGCTTCCGATTGTCCACTTCTCACACCTTATCTTTGTCTTCCTATTTGATTGTTTCAATGTTTTTCTGTCTGCCTGCCTGTTTGTCTGTCTGTCTGTCTGTCTGTCGGTCTGTCTGTCTGTCTGTCTGTCTGTCTGTCTGTCTGTCTGTCTGTCTGTCTGTCTGTCTGTCTGTCTGTCTGTCTGTCTGTCTGTCTGTCTGTCTGTCTGTCTGTCTGTCTTCCTCTATACATTTCCACCTTCCTATTTTGGTTTTGAACTTGGGTTGTTCAGCTAGCTGATGAAAATGGTTAGTTGCTGTTTAACTGCTGTGCCATAAAAAAGATAATTAGCGTCGCCCTCCTCTTTTACCCAAGCTTGGAACTGGCGCTACCGTAGTACGGGCAGTCGCGCAGTAATTGCTGATGAACATAACAAAAGCTCAAGCTATTGTCTATATATAGTGCCGAAATGTAAATTATTGGAAAATCCAGACAGAAGAAACGTAGTTGTAGAATGTCAGACAGCATATCTTGCAGATATGCTGTCTGACATTCTTCTAGCGATTGACTCTGGAAACTTCTCTCTTCTTTCTCTTCTAGATCTGTCTGCTGCATTCGATACAGTCGACCACGACATTCTGCTTCGTCGACTGCACTTGTCATTTGGTATGTCATCTACTGCGCTAGAGTGGATGACGTCTTACCTAACTGGCAGACAACAATGTGTCCGCCATGCCGGCTCCTCTTCCACACCAACTATCCTCACCTGTGGCGTCCCTCAAGGCTCAGTCCTGGGACCCATTCTTTTCCTCCTTTACACTGCCGACATCTCGACCATAATATCCAAGCACGGTCTGCAGGGTCATCTCTACGCGGACGACTCACAGGTCTACGGATTCTGTCGTCCTGATTCCACCGACGTACAGCGTCTGCGGTCCAAGTCAATGAGCTGCATCAGTGACATCGCTGACTGGATGAAATGCAATCGACTGCAGCTCAATTCATCGAAGTCAGAATTCATCTGGTGTTCGTCCTCACGCAGGGTGGAAAAATTAGATCGAAGTCCTTTCGTCATTGGTGCGGATGCTGTCGAGCCAAGGAACGAGGTTCGCGACCTCGGCCTTTACCTCGACAGAGACCTATCAATGACGTCACACATCACAGGGCTTGTGAGGACGAGCTTCGGAATTCTGAGACAGCTGAGAGCTGTTTCTCGGTCTCTCACACAGGACGTAACTCGCCATCTGGTGCAAAGTTTAATCCTGAGCCGAATCGATTACTGCAATGTCGCCTTTGCTGGCTTGCCACAGCGCAGTATCATTCGGCTTCAGGCGGTCATCAACGCTTCTGCTCGCCTGGTCATGAGACTTAAAAAGTTCGACCACACCACAACCGCGATCCAAGATCTACAGTGGCTCAGAGTAGGCGAGCGGATCAAGTATAAGCTTTGCATCATGGTGCACAAATGCCTGAATAACTGCGCACCACGCTACCTCGCAGCAGTGTTATTTTCGTTCGGAAAATCATTTCTATTTTAGTTTTTATTCAGTTCAGGTATCAATCATTTCTATTTAGTTTCAGTTTTAGTTTTGAATTTTTCAATCATTTTCGTTTCTATTTCGTTTCTATTCTTCAAATCATTTTAGTTTTAGTTTAGTTTCAGTTTTCCAAATCATTTTAGTTTTAATTTTCGTTTTTGGAATCTTTTTAGTTTTAATTTTCGTTTTTGGAATCTTTTTAGTTTTAATTGTAGGCCTATAACTCTATTTCAAAGGGATTGTCCCAAATCCCCGAAACGCCCTTTAGAAACACCCCTTAAGTTCAATAAAATGAGTAAATACTACCACGGAGTCAATACTCAGTAGACATGAACACGGAGCAAATTACATATCTCCAGGCAGTCGGGACAACAGGTCAGAATCCAGAAGAGAACTGTCAGTGGTCAGCATAGGCTATATAAACCTCAATATCTCATTTATTTTGTATTTTGGCCTGATTTTGGAAATACTATGCCGGTTTACAAAATTACGAGTTACCAACAACAAGTACTTTACATTGTTATACTTAATTTAGGCCTATGGAAAATCGTTTATGAAAAAGTTACGTGTATGCTGCATGGCCTAGCCAGTCACGTATATAGCCTACCAGCTATGCGAACACCACAGGATTGTCCTTACTCCTTTATCGTTCAGTACTGTATAATTATCGGCTTTGCCTTTTATTGTTATCTTCTTTATGTACAAAGTATTACCATACAATACTTTAGCGTTTCCTACCGTATAAAAATATGACTAGACTCATTATTAATAATTTTACAAAATGACTTGGACAGAAATTTGGAATCGCAAAGACGCAAGATAAGACGCAAACAGGAAGTTGTGTGACTTGTGACACGCGTGTCTAATAGACACGCGTGCATTTCTACTGCGTCGCCGAAAATTTTTATAAAAAGGCATGGTTAGATTTTTAATACTTCGTTCAAGAATTTATTTTCGATTATCGTTTTTAATAAAATACATGGTTGGATTTTCAATACTTTTCGTTCGGAAAATCATTTTCGATTCTCGTTTTTATTCGTTTTGAGTCCAGTCTTTTTCGTTTCTATTTCGTTCTCGTTCTCAAAATCATTTTCGTTCTCGTTTTCGTTCTCGTGAACGATTGACTTTTCTTTTTCGTTCTCGTTTCGTTCTCGTTCACGATAATATCACTGCCTCGCAGACAACATCAGGCCGCTATCGGACGACCCTAATCGGTCGCGATTGCGATCAGCAAAGTCCGCTGGTGTATTCGTGCCAGTGACAAAAACCAAAATGGGCGATCGAGCCTTTCGGGTCGCTGGCCCGCGTGCTTGGAACAGTCTTCCTGCTGATATCCAGGAAGCCAAAAGCATATTTGTTTTTAAGAAACAGTTGAAACTTTACTTGCTAACCAAAACCACCGAGCATTAACCTTTGCGCTGACAGTAGACAGTGTGTGTGCGTTTGTGTGAAGCATCCTAGAAGTAGCTTGCTACCAACGATGCTATAGAAATTGTCGTTATTACAATTACAATTACAATTACAATTACAATTCCACACCTCTTTTAAGTCTTCACTAAGCCATATAAATACAGGAGCGTTATTAAATTAAATGTAATCCTTCTCACATTTGGTTATACATTAACTTTACACTAAGAATCTCAGCTCACTTTCTTTATAAGCAATATACATACGCCTGATTGTCACAAAAATAATATTCATGTTATAACTTAATTGTTTCAACTGTTCTTTGGGCATGCTTAAATATTATTAATAAATGGGTGCACATAATAGGCCTATAAAAGTTGATGTTCACTTGTATCTCATCCTTCATACAATACAATTAAAGTCTCATCTCACAATTACCGCCAATATTCACTCAATGGTCAATAGCCAATATTCACTAAATAGTCAATAGCCAATATTCACTAAATAGTCAATAGCCAATATTCACTAAATAGTCAATAGCCAATATTCACTAAATAGTCAATAGCCAATATTCACTCAATGGTCAATAGCCAATATTCACTAAATAGTCAATAGCCAATATTCACTAAATAGTCAATAGCCAATATTCACTCAATGGTCAATAGCCAATATTCACTAAATAGTCAATAGCCATTATTCACTAAATAGTCAATAGCCAATATTCACTCAATGGTCAATAGCCAATATTCACTAAATAGTCAATAGCCAATATTCACTCAATGGTCAATAGCCAATATTCACTAAATAGTCAATAGCCAATATTCACTAAATAGTCACTAAATTATTCTCGTTTGTTGTTACATAATAACTGATGCAATCTTGACACGTTACATGTCTGCAACATATTTTCATATTCTTTAATTTGTGATGCCAAAAGCTGTCATTAAACTGTTGCATTGTTCCGAAATCTTCAGCTTTCCTCTTGCAAGCTGGAGTTTATCAAAGTTTCGATTTGTGTAAAACACGACGTTGACGTCAACGATCATGGCAGTCACAAGATGTCGTTAAAATCTGAGCACTGCGGCTAAGATTATGTGCAACTAAGACACCTTTATTATCGTTTCTATACGACTGTATATACTTATCAATTTTGTTTCGGTAGCAATACATCGAAATCGTTAATACAATTCCCGCACAGCTCCAAACTGGATACGCCACCGGAAGTCCCCCTTCTGGTTTCGCCCTTGTATTGCGTATGGAGAAGTCCACGCACCTGCTGTGTGCATGCGCGCACAGTGTTAGACAGCTTGAGCTGATGATCCGCATGTGTCTACCGCGGAGGCATTAACTCGATGATTATTTGCTGAAAAAAAATCAATAGAACACGTATACGCGCACTACAGTAGGAGGCCCACACAGGCCTACGTAGGCTTTATTCTGCGCTGGTAGGCCTAATGGCTCTGGGCCGATCTACCTGCGTCACACACATCTTTGTGTGTGACAGGTCCTCAAATCCTATTTCTACGCCGCTGTTTGTGTACGCAAAGGATTAGCGGTGATAACACATTACGCAGGGCGTATTCGTAAGTAGCCTTATATAACCATTACAAATCATCGTGTAATGTTTATGATTTGAAGTAGCACATATGCGTCGTAACTTTATCGTGGGACACGGTAACTGATCAGTTAGAGCACTCGGATTGTAAGGTGATGGGAACAGGTTCGAGCATCTCCAGGGACAGCTAGTCCATATTGAGAGTAGAGACCTTGAGCAAGTCCTTCACGCATAATGTTTGTGACCTTTAAATTCACTTACCTTGCGTGCATAATAAATACATAATACTACTACTACTGCTACTACTACTACTGCTACTACTACTACTACTACTACTACTACTACTACTACTACTACTACTACTACTACTACTACTACTACTACTACTACTACTACTACTACTACTACTACTACTACTACTAATAATAATAATAATAATAATAATAATAATAATAATAATAATAATAATAATAATAATAATAATAATAATAATAATTATAACGTAGCTTGAATAATCTAGCTCTTACACCTGTAGTTAAATGATTGTTATATACCTTGATGATATTATTGTTGTTCTGGATCATCTCTAGGCCTAAGAAGATCTAACATGATAAGTCTGTGACACGTAGAGGTGCTTCGATTTTCAAATTGTATAACGTGTCGAAAACGAACCCAAAGGCAGGCCTACATTAATTACACCTTTATAGAAACAAATTTTCTCGAATTAAAAGAGGCGAATTAACAGAGCGATAGGTAGAACACAGTGAGTCAATGCTGACTCCATATCCGCTGACCACGGAAATATTTATACGAGTCAATAACAGACAATGACCAGTCATATTTTGTTACATTACATATTGTTATCACACCAATGTACGTATACATACCCATAGGTAAGTTATTCGTAGGCCTATAATAAGTAGGCCTAAGTTATTCGCATAATAATTGACAATTACACTTTGTTAGATTATAGGCCTAATAATTGTCATCAAGATACTAGATATATTTATACCCATGGGTAAGTTACTCTCCTAAGAATATGGTTAAAGCAATCACTTATTGGTTGTTTCGGTTTCAAAGAGAGCAAATTATGGTATTATACCACGGTCGGTATGCAATCCGACGTCGTCCTCACATGCACATGTATATGATGTTATACCGTGGTAGCTATCTAGGCCAGGGCCATATACCAAACTTCGCCAAGGACCGAAGTCCTTCCTCTGTTTGTATATCTTCAAACCCAATTACATTTAATTATAATTTATATCCATATATATATATATGTATATATACACGCTCGCGCGTGTGTGTGTGTGTGTGTGTCTGTGTGTGTGTGATCTACGGATGCGTATAAGGGACTATAATTAGTGGAGCGTGGGAATGAATATGTTATATTCTATATATAGTAAAACACGCATTTATCAAGAAATTTGTGCACGATTAGAAAATTAATTAGCTGCAATGAAGGTCGTGAAACCATAAAATTTCATGTCAAAGTCTTACTTCACATTTTTTGAGTAAAATATAGGTCAAAATTCAGTCTTAGGCCCCTTTTGTTAAGTAAAACACTCTTCTGATGTCACTGTGTTAGGCCCTATATCTGTATTTGCAGACCATCACGGCGTCTCAACAAAACCTAGATTTGTCTAGTGGACGGCGGAGAACCAGCGTGACGCCGCCGCCATATTGCTTTTCAGCCGAATGCGCAACAAACGTTTACTTCAATTCGTCTGCATGGAGCACGATACGACAGAGCTTCCGGATCGCTCTCGAACATTCCACCGTCTTCGTTTGCGATCGATTTCTCGGAGAAAAAATGGCCGTTGAACTGGAAAACGAACTGGAGTCACTCCGCAACGATCCGGCTTTTTTCCAGACAGATGAATCCCTGGGCGGTGCTTCGGCCACGAAGTCTTCGCGTAGGATTACAGTTGACCTTACCGGACCCAGTCCACAAGTTCACCGCAACATTGACGGTCTTGTGTTGTTGATTTATAAGCTCGGTTGTTTCGTGTCTTCCTGGTCGAAGGTTACGGTCAGAATCTCGCACTACCTCGAACCGACACAGGAGGTCGTGACCTGTTGGAAAAACCCCGCGATCCCGAGTGAGAGGGTGCTCAAGTGTGTTTATTTCCCGAAACGAGCCAGGTCTGCGGGGTGTGTAAACGAGGACGGGGGAAAAGAAGACGGGGGTATTCACCTGCGAAGCCCTAAACAGAATCTCGACGTGAGGGCGAACGAAGATAGACTGGTTGCCTTCTGGAAGGACAAAATGGAGGCGACAACTCATGCCTCGAAAAACAGCTTCGCCATTTGCGTCACTCTGCACCGGCGACCTTGACATTGACCCTGTAAAAGTAAACACCCCTCGAATCACAACGCGAAAAGGATTTTAGACAGCATAATTAATAATGGATTCTCGTGTTCTCTGTTTGATCTTCGACTAGACTCGCCCTAGAATTTGACTTGCACATCGATTTGCTTACTAGCGATCTTCGACCGATGCCTTAAGCATAATTAGCCTATATTGGCGCTATAGTTCTTAGATTTGATTAGATTAGCATTTCAGTACCGACGTGTATGCTGACGTCAGTTCATGTAGATCGTAGCTGTATAAGAACTATACTTATTCAGAAATTTCGGAGGTTGCAACGATTTTCTATGCCAGCTGAAACGGGCTTTCATAATGGGAATTTGAGTTAGCTATTTTAGAATGCTAAATTTCAGTTTAAAGTGCAATGTTTCTCCTAGTTGTGTAGTCTCGAATTACATCAGACTCGGATCTCCTTTTCAGTTCACACTCTTTACAATACAAGAAAATTGAAAGTTTCGAATTATAGGCATTATTAAGCATTAAACTGTGTTCAAACGACACACGTGTTATGAATATCATACATGTAGCGGGGAATTTGCAATGAACCTGTGTCCCTTAATTCATTGTTATCCCGTAGCCTTTATGCGCTTTAAAGTTAACCTCAGATTTGTGCATGGGCCGGATGGACCCACGGGTCGGGTCAGAATTCCTGGGAAATGTGGTGGGTCGGGTCAAAAAGGTTGCATAACGAATAATAATATCTAGAGATTCTAGACTAATGTCTAAATCGGCTATATAAATCAATTTATATAAATCTTGCCGCCTCAGCTATAGCTCCCTTCGCCCTCCGTTCCTCTGATGATCTGATCCAGGGGCGCCGGCAGCGTGACGCACTGGACGCACGTGCGTCCACCCGCCAAATCAAATCCACACAAGGATTAGGCATCACATCGATATTTTTGACAATTTCACTGTGTAATTTTGGTTTATCAAACAGTGTAATAAATATGATAATGATATATATAATATCATATGATATCATATGCCTGTGTTATACTGTACTTTTATGAGTCACTCTGATTTTCAGTGTATGACTACGAGTGGCAGACACAGGACGGGTGTGGATGGGAGAAGACGGGAGGGGGTGTGCGTCCAATTTTTTTAAAGCCTGGCGGCGCCCCTGATCTGATCGACGAGTTATTTGTTCCCTGAGTGAGAACGGCGATGGCCCAGTCTCGTTCCTTTGTTCGTGTTGGCCCTTCATTGTGGAATCAGCTTCTTCCCTCGGTCTGGGCTCAGTGGGCTGATGTACTATCTGGTGGTCCTGCCACAGCTTTTCGTTTTCTTAAAACGCCTTTTTCCCGAGGACTTTCGCACTGGGAGCGCCTCTGATTGGTGGGCACTGGGTAGAGTCGCTTTATAAGTTTTGAAATACAATACAATTGTAATCGAATACCTATAACCTTAATCGTAATCCCTAAATTTATAAAGCGCTACACTAAAGCTAAGCGCAGGCACTGGCGTAAACTTGTCCAAAATATTGGTTATTCATTTTACACATTAAGACTAGCATTAACCCATTTCCCCCCAAGGTCACAGGTCTAATCCAGCAGCCCGAGTGAGTTCCATCCGTACATAGACTAGGTGTACTCTTTAGGTGTGCCGTTTGTCTGCCTGTTACGCTACCAGAGCAGAAAGTTTGGCAATATTTTTACAATGAATGTTGGCATGTGGGCCTGGCCTACTATGCATATTCGCCAAGCGCTTGAAATAATATTCACATTGGCATGTATTGTAAAATGTATAGGCCCCCTAGACCTCTATGAATGTACAAGTATAGGCCTGAAATGTACGCATTTTTCTATAAGTGTAAATATAAAATTTAATATTTTCTATTAATAAACATGTTCGTAAATGTACACGTTTTTCTATAGCAACCGTATGACCTTGACCCTGTTCATTTTTCAGTGAATTGATCGGATGATATCCTTAACCACCGCTGCCTATTTGAATGGAGTCCAGGCCTGTTAACGTCCCCGTGTATGTATACGGACCGTGCTAGCCCGAGATTTTGATCTCTGAAACAATCCACCTTCGGGAGGCGAACCGCGATCCGTACACTCTCTAACACAGAGGCGCATGGGGCGCATGGTTAGAGCCATGGTGCATACGAGAGCCCATGGCTCTAACCAATGTAGCTAACTGGGCCGGTCTAGGAGCACTGCGATATTATGGAAAAGTGCGTTTAAAACGTCAACTGGAGCTTTGCGTCACGAGACTCCATATCCAAAGGTCAAAGCGACAGTTGGACTATTGCCAGACTCCAGAGCGCTTTAGGCCAGCTGTGTCTAGTAGAGCTTTTCCACCAGACGAACTTTTGCTTTCGTCGCTATTGTATAAAGCAACACGTGTTAACTTTTTGCAGAGCCCTTGATTTTGGTATAGAGGTGCGCGATAGTTTAGCCCGCTAAGGCTGAAATTTTCGACTTCGGCTCCACTTGTGCCCAGGAATGTAACAACACATAACTAGCCTATAGCACTGGGTTGGGGGGGGGGCATAAGCCCCAAAACGAAGCTGAAGCCCCCAAAATAAATAAAACCTATATGTATGCTTACGGCTTAAAATTCGTATGAACACTGTATATTCATGCTGCCATGCTCAAGGCTTAAGCCCCAAACGAAAAGTCCTAGTTACCAGTGGCGGTTCTAGAGTTTTGAACTGGGGGGCTAAAAATTAGTTTAGCCCCTCCGCTGAGTCCCCTCCCCATAAGTGTACACATAGGCGCCGACTTCTTGGGACCCTTGGGTGCGAATGCACCCAGAGAGAAAGTTTATTGGGTGGCAGGCACCCAGAAGAATTCGGACCTTAAATTCTAATTTTTTACAACTAAGTAATCTCACAACTTGAGAAGTACTACAACACAACTAGGCTATCCAATATAATATTCAGACACGAATGTTTAATTCGGCAGCAATGGCGCTAGTTTTAAACGAAAGCTTAACTGTTTTAAAACTGCATATTTAGAGCCTGTAACGCTGCTTAAATAGTCGGAACCGTGGTGGCAAACACTATCCTTATTAGTATCATTGTCGCTGACTAGTTAGTATAATTATATTAGTACTAGTGTATGAACCCGTCATAAATTATGACGTGACGACAGTGTATCATCATAGGCCTATATGTATCGTTGGCTAAAATGCTCTGCTCGCCGTCGTCAAGACGACCGTCGTCAAGACGACCGTCGTCAAGACGGCAGTATAGTGACGTCACAAACGGTTTCACAATAGAACAGAAAGCGTTACACGACGGACAATATTTAATTTGCATATAAGGAAACTATATGTATAGATTGTTAGCGTCATTAATGCACAAGTTCACTCGTCTGTTATAGCCTTATTAGTGTCATTGGCGCTACCTAGTTATTCGTCAGTTCCCTCGTCGGATATAGCCTTTCGAGTGTCTTCAGTTACCTACAGCCCTGTCTAAGGCTATATCCTAGGCCTATATTTTACCCGAAGTGACGCAGCATATGTCCTGTAAACCGCCGAAATTACGCACCAAATTGTGTCACAGCGTCGAACATTAACAACGTGAAGCATCCTAGAAGTAGCTTGCTACCAACGATGCTATATAAATTGTCGTAAATACAATACAATACAATACAATACAATACAATACAATACAATACAACGAATAACGCAATCCTAAACTCCGAAGTATTCAATCATTTGGTAAGGCACGTTTAATCATCGCCGCTACAGCGTAATCATTCACTTAAGCTGGTCTTGCCCTTACCCCAAAATTTAGAAATTTTGCTTTTAAAAGTAAGCAAATATCATCAGTGAATGAGCAACTGTCAGGTTCGCAGAACTTTTCAGATCACCAGCGAACAATTCATAAAATTAACAGCTTCTAGGCCTATGGTATTTACGCATCCCGCTTTTTTGCCGGAAACCAACTGATTCGCATTCAAAAATTCCGATGCAAGGTATTTTAAAACGTAGGGCCTATGGGTTTTTGCTAACGGTTTTTGCGTCCAATTAAAAATAGACTGAGATATAAATAAGTGAGTAAGTCGCCGCCACACAAAGATTACCCGGTATATTATAATAAAATAAGCTTATAAAGTACTGTACAACTATTAAAGATTTGTATATAAATATAAAGAACAGAAGAGCAAGGCTTTAAGCCAGAGGTTTGAAGTATTGGCGACTTCCTCCTTTCTTGCTCTTGGCATAGGCCCATGAGTGTGGATGGTCACTGACACAGTATAAATATATAATCACAGTATAAATAATTACACGGTACGTCGACTCCCATCGCTGCCTGTTGACTAGTTTTTGGGGTGACGCCATTTTGAAACTGAGCTTTTGAATTATAGATTTAAGCTGAAATTAACGTTGACAATGATATTGTTAATTCTAATGAAGTCCTCGATGTTGTTGTAACGTTTAAAAATATTTGATGTGATGAATTCCGGTGTATCGACGTGTAAACGGCTCATTTTCAAAATGGCGATCGGTCACACAGTCTGACTGCTGCATCGGCCGGGAGTCGACGTACTGTGTAATTATTTATACTGTGATATAATGAAAAGAAAGCTCGAGTATTGATCTCGACCATTTTTGAGTTATTGTAAACTGGACTATGAGAATAATTCTAACCAGGAGCGTAGCCAGACTTCAATTCAAGAGGAGGCAACTACTGCCTGTCAAAAAATTTGATGACTTTTTGGGAATTTCTTTCGGCAAACCATTTGATGACCTTTTTGGGGAATTTGTCCACCAAAACATTTGATAACCTTTTTTGGGAGATTTCTTCCGTTCAAGAGGAGGCAACATCCACCTCTAATCGGGTGTACTTGAGGATGCATAACCCAAGGCAAATTTTTTAATCTAAAACCAATACCGGAGGAGGCAAATGCCTCCTCTTGCCTCAATGTAGCTACGCCAGTACGCCTAGGCCTATGATTCTAACACAAGTAATCTCCAATCAATCTTTATTAGCTGTTTATAGATCTGTAACGCGATTCTAACTGTATTTTAAAAACTCTTAATCGTGATCGTAAAGTCCAAATTTCGAAGCGCCACTTAACATCTAAGCGAGAGATCTGCTTATGCACGAGCGCTATGATCGATCTCATTGATAATTGGATTGTTATTAATAAAACCGTAATCGTGATTTTAAAAATGTCTCAAGCTGTAGCTAGGCTAGCTCTCGTGAAATAAAGAGGTGCCCTGCGCCTTGCTTGTCGTGGCGCGTCAGCAATTTAGAGTTTTGGCTTACTTAAAAACAAAGCGTAGGGCACCATACCATCGCCCATTCACGATAATAAATTGATGTCGTTGGGTAAATCCATTGAGTGTATAAATCCTCTCAATGGGTATAAAATTAAAGAATCTATATATAGGTCCTAGGGTAAATTTCGTCGTCATATCATCTGGGATACCATTATTGTGTGTGAAAATTTCACTCGTGTAGTTTTTTGATGTAAACTTGTGGACGAAATATTTTTCGTGATTTAAAATGGCGAATACTATAATACTATATAATATGCCTAAAACTACGGTGGCCCGTTACGGTGGCCCGTTCCGGTCATCTGGTAATTAAAAAAATAAAGTCGTTATAACGACTTTAAAGTCGTAATAACGACTTTTTGGTGCTAAAAATAGACTACAAAAAATATTTTTTCAGAATTCAAATGATTCTATAATTAGGCCTAACACGGGCTTATTGCGACTTCTTTCATGTTTATCAGCTTAATTCGTATGCGTTTTACTAATAGGTGTATCTTTTCGATATAAATACGCATGAATAGTAACTATGTAATATATAATATAGGCCTACTGGAGTAGTGTTGAAAACAGTTTATAAAATTACAAATGCTAACCTAACTTAACTCGAGGAATCGGCGTATTCAATTAACGTTTCATTTTTTCATTTGTACAATAATAACACACTTGCACTCATCTGTAAAGAACGTGTAGGCCTACCTATATCTGTTTTCGCTTAATCAGGTGGTCACAATTTGAATTTTTACAAGTGTATAGGCATCAACCCGGTCGGTAGACATAGACCTGAAATGGGCTTATATATCGAGGAAATAGTTAGGCCTATTATCCTATATTTATCCCATTCAGATAGGTCTATTATTTGCGCAGGGCCGACAGCCCCAGATTCAGGTAGGCCTATAGGTTATAATACCCCGAACCGACAGCCACATTTTTGCGCCGGACGGACAGCCACAGATTCAGATAGGCCTCTGGATACGCATATATATGCCATCCATAGTTCGAGAATTCGTGACTTTTGGTTTTAAAATTCGTAAAAATTCGCGAATTTTTGCCCTATTTTAAAATTCGTTAAAATTCGTTAAAATTCGTTGGGCCCTTGTTGGGCCTTTTTTACATTGACAGTGGCGTTTTGCAAAAACAGCGAAACAAACAACAAATGTGATGACGTCATGATTTGTTGTGTTAAGCTTCTGCTTAGAATTTAATGTAAAATTCAATATAAAAGTTTATTCCTTAACGAGTTAATTTAGTTAAAATCTAATTTCTTAAGATGAAAGAACATATGGACCGGAGTGGATGTAGTAATTGTGGAGGAGAAGGAGAGGGTAATCCAAAACTACAGTGTTGTTTTTGTGACAAGGAATTTGTTGCAAGTTCTGCCCGAATTCGGGAGCATTTGCATGGCGAAAATACTGAAACCAGGATCGAGTGGGAGCAGTGGGCTGTTCCTGACTCAGAATCAGAGGACGATGAAATAGAAGACACAGCGCTTTGAACGTTACCAACCCTTTTTAACCATGTTTGGTTGCAAGCTGTGTTAGTGACTGACTGGTCACACTGGAGCTGGGGCACTGGTGGTTTTTCGTTCTGCTGACTGACACTCCCAGTCACACACCCCAACTTTGATAGAAATCGAAGTTCAAGACTCCATGTAGAACAGCAACTGAATATCAGTAGGCCTAGTATTGTGTTGCTAGTCAGCTATCTTTTACGGCTGATTGATTGATTGTCTATATGGCATTGACGTTTAATTGCTTAAAAAGTTGAGAAGTAAACAAATAAAAAATTCCATCGCCATGGCAAAAATTCTATTATTTTATTATTTCACGAATTTTAACGAATTTTAAAATTGCAGTTTTAAAATTCGTTAAAATTCGTGAATTTTAAAAATTCTTAAAATTCGTAAAATGCGAATTCTCGAACTATGATGCCATCCACAAATGCGCCGGACTCACAGCCACAGATTCACTATACGCCTACCTGAATCTGTGGCTATAGGTCTGGCGAATATGAAGGTTTTCCTGAATGTGTGGCTGTCGGTCAGGTGAATATATAGGCCTATCTGAATCTGTGGCTGTGGGTCAGAGGCATATAATTATACTATATAGGCTATGGGTCCGGCGTAAATATAGGCCTACCGACTCTGTGACTGGCCATATAGGCGTAGGCCTATATAGAAGCCTATCTGAATATGTGGCTGTCGGTTGGGGCATATATAGGCTTTCCTAAATCTGTGGCTGATTCCTTGAGTTAAGTTAGGTTAGCATTTGTAACTTTATAAACTGTTTTCAACACTATAGGCCTACTCCAGTATATTATATATTACATAGTTACTATTCATGCTATTATTAATACTAACCACAGAATACTATCTCGAATCAATGAGTACCTCACCTCCAACTCACTTCTCAACCCACACCATTCTGGTTTTACCAAGCGGCACGTACTCTACCGAAACCGTATACTCACTTCCCTCTAGGCCTATAATAAACTTGTTTCTGCCATCTCTCATCAACAGGTCTCTGGCTTCTGCCTTCTTGATATTTCTGCAGCCTTTGATACCATTTACCACAATATCTTACTACAAAGACTGTCAACCTGGTTCGGTTTTACCGACACTGCTCTCCTCTGGATTCAGTCCTATCTCTCCCCGCTAGTTCTCCGTCAAAACATCGGACACTTCAACCCAATCATGCCCTCTCACCTGTGGTGTTCCACAAGGTTCTGTTCTTGGGCCCCTTCTGTTCATCCTTTACACTAGGCCTACCTGACTAAGCTCACTCATCAAAGCACCATCAGTCGATCATCACCTTTATGCCGATGACGCACAACTGTTCATCTCTTTCTCTCCAAACAGCTTCTCACATCCATAGATCATCTTCTCCATGTGGTTACCAAAATCTCTTCCTGGATGACGTCAGATATTATATGCTTAAACCCGGCTAAAACTGAGTTCATACTTATAGGCCTGCGCGATCAACTTAAAAATCCCATATCTATCTTTTTCCTTCAACCTTGACTCTGCCTCCACCAACACATTCACTGCGAACGCACCTGTGCGCAACTTAGGCGTGATTTTCGACCAAAATCTTAGCTTCTCCGATCATATCACCCATCTTTCCCGCTGTTGCTTCATGCACATCCGTGACCTTCGCAGAATTCGCCATGTGATAGACTTCAGAATCGCTATTTCTATAGTCCACGCAAACTAGACTACTGCAATTCACTCTTTTTAAACATAGACATCAGCCAAATAAACCGCCTTCAAACCATTCAAAATGCACTCGCCTGAGGTCTGAGTCTCTGACTAAAACCCTCAAGCACCACCACATCACTCCTGTCCTCAAATCTCTCCACTGGTTTAAAATACCCGAAAGAATAGAAATTATAAGTCTTATCACTGACCTACAATACACTCCAAACCTCCCAGCCCTCCTATCTCCGACAGATGCTCACGGTCCAACCACTCCGCTCAACCCACTCCTGCTCTGCCCTAACACTGCTTCGTCCTTCCGTCACCTCATCACTAAAATTTGCAAATCGCTCCATAGCCATTGCTGTCCCACCCCTCTGGAACAAACTCACACCAATACTACGAGAAATTTCAGATCCATCCTATATGAACTCACCAAAACCTCACCGCTTGCTATCTCTCCACAGGTCTTTCACTCAAAACTGAAAACACTGCTCTTTCACAATATTTAATCTTATCCCGATTTCTCCTCTTCTCCCTTCCTCCCTCGCCGTTTCAACCCTAAACACCACCCACCTAAGCCGTCTTACTGTTTGCCTGACTGACGCCTTTGGATCTTGACCTGGAACCGATCTCATCGACGCCTATCGATTTTGATTTGACTAAGCGCCTGTGAATAAGCTGGTTCACGCGATTTCGCTTTTGTGGGCGCTGTAGAAATATCGAGATTACGATTACGATTGCATATTTACATTGAAAAGATACACCTATTAGTAAAACGCATACGAATGAAACTGATAAATATGAAAGAAGTCGCGGTAATGTATCGTTTTAACGGAATTAATTATTTCGGATTTAAGCTTCCACTATCGTTTAAACGGAATTAATTATTTCATAACTTTCTGTGCCATACTTACTTACAATTTTTAGTTATATTTAAATCGCTGATCCCGCTTCTAGTTTAAGTTATAGGCCTTTTGTTATCGCTGTCCCACTCCTAGTTTTAGTTATATTTTAATCGCTAATCCCGCTTCTAGTTTTAGTTAGGGCCTATATTTTAATCGCTGATCCCGCTTCTAGTTTTAGTTATATTTTAATCGCTGATCCCGCTTCTAGTTTTAGTTATATTTTAATCGCTGATCCAGCTTCCAGTTTTAGTTATATGTTAATCGTTCATCCAGCTTCCGATTTTAGTTATATTTTAATCGTTCTCAGCTTCCAGATTTAATTATATTATCATCGCTGATTCCGCTTCTAAAGTGATAGTGCAAGATATATTAATTCCGCTATTCCGATATGCGAAAATTGATCAAACTAATTAATTCCGTTAAAACGATAGATTACCGAAGTCACAATGAGCCCATGTTATTTATAGAACAATTTTGAATTCTGAGAAAAATATTTTTGTGGTCTATTTTTAGCACAAAAAAGTCGTTATTACGACTTTAAAGTCGTTATAACGACTTTATTTTTTATTACCAGATGGCCGGAACGGGCCACCGTAGGAAACCTCAAAATCACCAACATCAGCGGTGTTCCAGATCTGTGTGACTATCAATGTGAAATATTGCCAAACACTACTTCGGTTGAAAAATTTCCCATAAAAAGTAACTGTCTTTGTTTCTATTATCACCAGTTGAATTAACCTTCACCTAAAATTAAAGCACGCTTGAGTTCCTATATCAGATATTGCTGATTTTTGCAGGTGCATGATTTTTTAGTTGCTTAATTAAGTGATTTTGAAAACTACTGAAACACTGTGGCTGTTGCAACCAAGTGTCTGATACCTGTGAAGTTACTGAACCTCTTGCTCCTTTCATGCATTTCTATTCCTCACATTTGAAATTGTCTACCACAAAAGGCCAAACTTGCCAACTGATGCCATTTGTTTAATTTAACTCAATTGTCAAAATCCACTGTCTTAACGTGGCCTTGCATGACGTCATCTTGGTCCATGGCTAACATTTTGTCCCTCAGACTGAGATTTACTGTCTTTGCATGTTCAAAATATGTATTTTAAATAAATAAATAATAAAATGCGTGACCTAGTGCACTTGAAGCAAATTGGTACTTCACCTGTGTCAATTGTACTGTTTTTCCTTATTGCTTCTTCTTAATCTTATTATGGTAAATTGTTTTTAGAGTTAATTCAACTGTGTTTTGAGGCAAATAATTCGGCGTTCAAAGAACTCCTAAATGTCAGCAGTGGTGCTAAGTTTGAAGTGCGGAGAAACTTCGATTCGCAATCGATCTATCGTTTTGATGCCACTATCTCGAATGGAATCTTAGAAATGTCTGGTGCACATGCAGAAAGAGTCGTGCAGAATGCTTCTGGAGATTATTCATATTGCAAGATCACTTGGATTAAAAGAGAAGGTGGTGTTATTGGTTCGTACCAGAAATTGGTTCATGATTGATGTTTGTTTATACTATATTTCAATGTTGGTTATAAACATGAGTATGTTTTGTGCTGCTCATCGATACCAGTAAATTAGGCTGTTTCATAACATGCTTTTTACTATGGTGTATTTACACTCTGTACTGAGTCTATAGCAGCAGTTTGAATGAAGTTTCAACTAGAAAACAACTGTCATGGAACTTTGTTTTAATTTTATTGTTAGGTTGTAACTTGTGTTTTATACCAATCTATGCTATACGTTAATCTGCTCTAATCTACTGTGTAGCATGTGTTTGGGAAGTGCCTTTACAAAGGCCTAAGCACACACATACACACACACATGATGGCTAGTGAGTTTTCATTTTTACCTCTGTCATTAAATCCTGGTGTTTCATGTGAAAGTGACCACTGATTAATTATTGATCTATGTATGTTGAAAGAAATGGTTGTCTTCATACTGAATCGTCTCTGTTAGCTCTGTACTTCAACCAAACATTTTGTTGAACCCCTTGACCTTGCCTTTAAGGTTTATTGTTGAAAGAGGCTTGTAAATTATTGTTAATTAGTAACTTGTATCATGCCACTGTCTAATGCACAAGGTGTCAACCCATGGTGCACTAAAACGAAGCCTTGAAATGACTGCCGTAACTTTTAATTACAAACTACCTTATCTTTCGTTTTAGACAAGAATGAAAGCCATACAGTAAAACCCAGCCTGAATGGAGGAGAGATTGCAGGCATTGTCTTTGTCGTTTCAATAGCAGCAGCTGCTGTGATACTACTTGTTTGTCTTTGTTTATTTGTAAGTATCATACAATATAAAAATTATATCCTTGGGGAACTGGTATAATATATAAAACCATTTACAAGATAAAAAATTCAGCCAATTATTGCTTTAAAATTATATCTATTATGCATCAGAGAATTCCATATGTGACTTTTCATTAGTAAATATTATGGTGCCAGGACATAGTGCATAAAACATCAACTGATGCCTTATACTTTATGTGCTGATGCTAGGGAATGCAAGCCTGGGTTTAAGAGTATCCAAGTAACACGGTTGTTTTGTAATCCTAAAACCCGGGTTTACACAAGCTTGGAACCTGGGTTTGAATAGAATGCATTGCACACAATGTATAACACACATTGTATTTAACATGGCGTGGTAACGATAGCGCTGCGCTGGGTTACTTACTTATCGGTTCATGAATAGTGTTGTTGGTGCCATCACCTGATGCTTTCTTAGTGACGATTGTTGTATTTTGTTGCACTGAATAATTGTAAACTGGATATTTTTGTTTAAACTTAGCAAGTGCAATAATGATGTCTAAAGTAGTAATTTTAAACAGCTCAGTGTGTGGGAACACTTCACTTGCGATTCTGTAGGCCAAACGGATCAGCGCCAGCTACGTAAATCAAAGCTGAAACTTGCTTGTGGTTCAGCATCAGGGTAACCTCCTGAAACACAAGGACTTTGATCATCGTTGTGACTCTGATTAAGCTAAAGATCCTAACACAGGCAGTGCAGCAACTAAGATCCATCTGCGGCTGAGTGATAAGACTCTAGACAAATGCATTAAGGTGTCTATCCTGTTGTTGGTCTTCTGGAATTTTTTAGGTACCTGTTACTTAGATGCTGGGGTTGTGAATCTGCATTTTCTTGGGACACACCCTTCTAAATTATCTAGTCACAATCTAAGTAACACCCGATCTTGTTAAGCAAGCAGTTGCACCTCCTAATATTGCTCTAGTATTAATTCATCTGATTAATTGTCTTTTTTCGTAGCGCAAAAGGATTTGCAAAGACGAAAATGAAAGATCTAAGGAACCAAACTTGGTAAGTGTATTACAAGCATGTGCATATTCATCGAAGAGGCTTTCTTCACAGTTATTGCTACCAATTTGCTACATATATTTGTAATGTTACAGAGTATCATTTGAAGTAGAAGAGCAGTCCTTCAATTGACCCAGTGAGACAGCTCTTGGTGTGAACTGTTAGAAACTTCAAGTTCTCATTGTGTGATGGTGCGTGGCCAATGCTCTTCCTTGCCGCATGATCTACTCTCTGACAGTGTTTCCTGGGGGTACAAGTGGAGCAGAAATCTTGTAATATCTTTCTGCCCCAGCAGGGATTTGAACTTCTGACTCTTGGGTTGATAGTCTAGCATGCTAACCAGTACCCACTAGGCCAGTGGTTCTCAGTGTTTCATGGAGCTCTAGTTTTTAATATTTTAACTTGGCAAAATTTAATTTCTTAGTATAAACAACGTTTAGTCAGGGCTGGCGCCAGAGTATTTGGCGCCTAGGCGAACCTGTCGCACTGCGCCCCTGGCAAGTGCGATAACTTGGCCTAATTAGGCCCTAATATTAAATTAATCAAGTCAATATAACCTTCACACAGGAATGCAGTCGAATGCTGCATCTTTAATTTAGTATCGTCGTTCATTGTAATCACCTAAGAATCATTATTGCTTATAAATTAAACAAAAATATGGCACTTAATAAATTTTAAATTTTAAAGTTTGCCATAATTAAAGTAATAGTCTCGAACTGCATTAGCTATGCAGCCTATGCTGTATGGTTTAACACGTTTAATGGGAGTTTAAAATGTAAATATTAATTAATATAACGTGCACAGTTTCATTTGAACACTTATTAGGCCTAACTCCTGTGGCTACGTTTACTAAGTCCTAGTCCTACCTACGTGCGAAGTCTATACAAATATAATGTAATTTCAAATTTTGATTTTTCGCGCTTTCTCTTTAGCAAATGTAGAAACGAGAAGCAGATTAAGTATGTACTACTTAAAAATTAAAGCAACAAGAACTACTACTCTAAATTTAGAAGTTCCTTACCATCAGTTGAGTCATAGTTTCTTTTTTTTTCAAGAGAGCTTTGAATAGGCCTACTGCATACGTTCGTACAATGTAGAGTGTACAGGCCACAAGTCTTGTAGAGAGACATTGAGAGAGACAGACTGCGACAGAGACAGCGAGGGAAAACGAGAGACATAGACAGACAGAGACAGAGACAGAGAGTGAGAGAGAGAGAGAGAGAGAGAGAGAGAGAGAGAGAGAGAGAGAGAGAGAGAGAGAGAGAGAGAGAGAGAGAGAGAGAGAGAGGGAGAGAAAGAGAGAGAGAGACGTACAAGGCATACTATTCAGGCATATTTTAGCCTTAACGCTGGAGCTGCGAGATAAATACGGTTAAAGTGTGTCGTGGTTGTAGCCTACATCTAAAAGAGAGAATCTGGCTCATGTGCAGCTGGGGGTCGAACAAGGTCAATTACTCCGACATATCAGAGTAACCTAGTACATGTATAGACAAGTACCATCCGTCATCATACAGACTGTAGTTCAGACTGCAGAGAGGCTGATACATACACGCAGTACACGGGCTTTTTGAACACCGTAGGCAGCGGCTAATTATGTCATCAGATGCAGGGGCGGAGACTTAGGGGGGGACAGGGGGGACGGACCCCCCCGAAATTTGAGGTGGGGGGGATGGAGTTGCTTATATCCCCCCCAATATTTGAACATAATATCAGAAATATTTCATAAATATCATTCAAAATTTCTACAGTACTTTCCACTGTTTATCCTTTGTTTGGCGTTCGCGGCGCAGCAAAACTTAACGTACTTTTGAAGTACACATATATGCATATATGTGTGTGCATATATGTATGCATATATATATATATATATATATATATATATATGCATCTCTTACTCGTATCCTTACTCATCTGATCCTTCTCGCCCTAAACGAAACCCGCCTTAACAGCTGCTCTGCCTCCTCTCTTGATCTGGCATCTGGAAACCGGACTTTGTTCCCAACACTGCCAACAGAGGTACAACGTGAAGGCGGCGTGATGGGCTTTTGGAGAGGCATGCTGCCCCATTCCCCCACTCCCGTATATATGACTTTGAACTTACGTGAATATATATATATATATATCCACAGTTAGAAGGATGCAAGGCGAGAGAGGAGCCAAGCAGGGATTGGTGGAAAAACCGAAAATGAGAAAGGGGCCAGAAGACGGAAGGGATAAAGAGGGGACGCGAAGGAAGAAAGGGATCGAAGGATCGGAAGATTGAAGAGGAAGTCAAAGAACGAAGAGAGAAAACCCGAAGAGACAAGATTTAGAACATCTTAGAAATGCCTCCGAAGCGAAAGCTGCCTGTTGGGAATTTGGACATATCTGTCATGTTTAAAAAACAAGGTAAGAGGAAGCATCTTAAATCGAAAACGCCATAAAACTTACATGACTTGACTATTAATCAATCAATCAAATATTCGTTTATCGAGATTCCCGTTGACACAGAAGCGATGGGAGTACACAGTGTATACAAAGACAATAATACCAAGTGAAAATAAATCAGACAACAGTTAGTGACAGAGGCTAAACAGATTAATGGATTTTAAAATAAAGTATACATATAAAACAGTATAGTGCTAAAATAGTTAACTTAATTGTTAATAAGTTTTATTGCATAAGAGAGCTTACTATATGTTTGTTAAAACGCATTCAGTTAGCAAGAAAAGTGTCAAAACATTGCCAAACGTAGATTGTCAAAGAGATCGATCATCGACGGTCGACCAACCGCCCAACCCGAGTGTACCGTTTGTAAAATATTTCTGCTGTTGTTTCCTGTTCAGCAATTCAGGAAGTTCTTGAGCAATGAGGATAAGTTGATACACTTTTATCAGCATTGAAATAATATACCAATTTTGCTAAGATGACAGCTTAAAATGCTACCATTACAGTTTGGAAATTCAAAAAATTTCCGTGTTGGGGAGGGGGCACATCCCCCTCCCCAAACCCAAACAATCGCCCTACTGCCCAAATGTTGCCCTGTCCGTAGCGTAGCACAAAGTCTATAGACATGTTAGAATTTTTACAGATTAAATAAACTGAAATGCTTACTGGTATTTCTTTTACCTATGAATCTAATAACTGAATGCCTAACTCGTGATATCCTTGCCAGTCAACTGTCTGCAATCAGTGTTACTTCTGGGGCCCTTGCATGATTGAAATGGCAAGGCCCCAAAATGGTCCTAATCCTCATTCCTCACTCTGGTACTGAATTAGGTTACCTAGCATCTGTCTGTAAGAACATCAGCATACATTGTTCAGTAACATTCTTACTTCTTAGGTAAACCCTCTGCTGCCCTCTGTCAGCTACAGGCCGCAAAAGTAAATTACCCCGATTTTGATAACTTTTAAGTACCGGAGCATACCGCGTCTTTCTTATTCGCCAGATAGCGTCAGCGTTCTCCGTCACGTGCTAGCACGCACTCATTGAAATTTTGTCATTTGTGTGGGATTATTTATAGGCATGTTTTTCCTGAGTTACTCGAACTATATCAAGTTATTAGGAAAACAAAAATATCCCACTATCACACTTATATAGTCACCAAAATCTACACACATATTTTAGACAGATTGGCTGCTTCAAATAGAACCATAGTTATTGGCCCATTAGACTGCAGGGGACGATGATGTCTTGCGGCAAGCCGTGACCTAGTTTCACAACTTCCGGTCAAGTTGCGTATCTTCTTTTAATAATTCTTTTTGTTTAAAATGTTTTCAGATGTTGAGTGTCGCCTCTGAGGCATAGCAACTGCCTTGCTATAGCCGTTATTTCTTACGTTCGCCAGAGGACGCCAAAACAGACTCTTGTTCAATTTCTTATTGATGCCTCAACCAACTTTCATCGTCGTTGCTAGAAGACGCCTCAAGGGAAAAATGTATCTCTGGACCGAATCGTGTAAATGCGCAGCGCACTGAGCCAACCAAGCTGCTTAAACATCATCTACAAGTGGCTGCAGGTTTCCGGGAGAAGGATGTAGAAGACGGCGGTTCCTGTGCCACAAACCAGAAAAACCCAAGTTCAACAACACCAAGAACTGTCTTAGTTTACACAATTTAAGATAGCAAAGATTACTGAAGTGTACTGCAACTCTTCGAACTCTTTCATAGAACACAAACATTATAATGTAAATGACAAGTCCCACACATGTAACCAAGACAGGGGAGGGGAGGAAACCCAACGCCGCTGACCGAGCATGGAAAAATTCTACCACCAGTTTCCCCAACGGGGTTTTCTGGTTAGGTATCCGGCCGTGACTCTGGACACCTATCTTGAACCTCGCACTTCTCTAGAAGAAGGATATCTTAGGATGCATGTCTTATATGCACGTAATGATGCATAAAGATGCACATAATTTAAGATAGGCCTAACTGACTATTGAAGGGTACTGCAACTCTTGGAACTCTTGCATACATGTACATAGAACACGAACATTATAATGTAACTGTCAAGCCCCACAAGTGTAACCAAGTACGGGGGAGGAGATTAACCCCAAATCCGCTGACCGACATTAGAAAAATCCTGTCACATATCACCACTCACCAGTTTCCCCAACCGAGTTTTCTGGTTAGGTAGCCGCCGTAAGCACACCTGTCTTGGACCCCACATGCTGCCTAATAATTTATGTACTCTGTATATAAGTACTTTGTGTGACGCTAATCATCTTTGATACGAAAGCGTCGTTAGACGTTATTAACGAATCCTGTAAATTATTTACAAAGTAGTAAAACACGAATCAATTAAACTTTAATATCAATGTAAAATACGTCTTAGCGTTAGCTTTTTTATTATTTTATTATATTTAGTTTACACGTGCCATGCAGGTAACTAATAATATTCTGAATATGGGGCGCAAACCAATCGTGCAGGCCCATACACAGTAAGCTGTAACTCTAAATGTAGAAGCTTTTCTATTATTTAATAGGCCTAGCGACCATATGGCTTCGAGGCCTTCGACCCTGTTAAGTTTTTAACGAATTTACCATCTCGGATGAAGAGACTGGAACCAGTAATCATCGCTTTACAAGTGAGCGCTGTAACCACTCGGCTACTAGAACATAATTAAGGAACCGAGTCTGGCATGATAGTTGATGATGCCACATTTCAGCGGCGGGGGGGTGAAGATTTTATTTCTGCCCGAAAAAAATCCGAGTAATTGCCATGGCGTCGTGCATTTATATTTTATAGTCACTGTAGACGTGAGGTCTCTTTAGAACTGCCCAAAAGTCCCTGGACCCCTGAGAATTAGCCTCCTCTGCCCTCCTTTCGGCGGGCCTGCTCTTGAACCATTCAGGATTAAAATCCCTTCGAGTTCCTCCACGTCCGATTCTTTTTGGACAATACTCTTTGAGCATTGGTTGGTTTGGGCAAGGCTGGCCATCCTTCAATACATCATCGCTAGAGGGAGTGTTGAAGTTCTCATTCTCAGACTCAGGTTGGTCAGCATCCTCTTCATCAAAACTTGAACTTGAACTTTCACTATGGTCGTTTTCATCAAACTGTCGTCTGTCGATAAGCTTACACCAGATGTGTCTGGTGCAGACAGCAGACTGAGCATAGGTCTATCTGAGGCAGATTGTGAGACTGCGCTTTTGCTTTGGTTGCACGAAAAAAGTCCACTGCTTTTGGGACTTTCACGCACAGCGATGAACTTAACATTTTTACTCTGGTGATTTTTACCATGCTGATCTGCGTAGTCTGAATCCCTACCACATTCACTGCACGTAACACGTACGCTGTCGATACCTTCGTTCTCGCGAAGGTTCAGCCATTACAAAATTAAAATTTGATTAAAAAATTATTGCTTTTGGCCGAAATATTAGCAAAACCTGTAGGGGTTCCTTTTTTGGCCCACCCTGTTCATGCTACACAGCTACCACTACTACTACCATTACCAATACTAATACTAATACTACAAATTAATCAAATTTTACTGGCTTAAAAGTAATTTATATTTACTTATAACAGTCAAATAGAACCAAAATATTCCAAATAGAACCAAAGTTATATCACTTACTGAGTCCACCCACTGTTTTTTGATGGTCCAAAAACATGTAATGCAAGAAAAAGTAACAAAAAACCGATTTTATTAAGTCACCATCGAATTGGGTAAGTATTAGTCTTCTTACTATTAAATAAATTTGTAGGCCTAACGCGCGCATGGTCACACCCAAATGTGAATCTGAGGCACGCGGATAGTTATATAGGCCTATAGATGCCAGGCGAAGACGTAGTTAGATATCCAAGTGCTTGAAAGCCAACTTAGCCAAGAAGAAATAGTGAGTTTTGAGCCGCTTTTTGAAGGTAGGAATAGCAAATATGAGCCGCGAAGAGAGACTGGCAGTCGATTCCATTCCTTGGGGGCAGAGGCGTGGAATGCACGCGAGCCCATAACTGTTCTGCATCGAGGATCAACTAAAAGTCCCGTACTTGATGCTCGCAGACAACGAGGAGGGATATGTAAGGAGTAAGTATTGTGATTGAAAGTATGGAGGCGTGCTGGTGCTGACACTGCTGAGGGCTTTGCTGAGGCCAATTTAAATTTTATTCTGAACTCAACAGGAAGCCAATGCAGCTGATGGAGTAGGACTGAGGAGCTTTTTTCGTAGTGAAACACGCAGCACTGCGAGTTAAGGCGTTTTGAATGCCTTGTAGCCTGTTGAGTTCTAGGACAGATCATAGAGACCCACAAAACCAAATTAGCGTAATCAAGGCGAGAGGAGACAAGGAAACAGATTATGTATGGTTTGCGACATATTCTTAGTCAGAGCCGACCTGATGTGTCGTATTGCCCTGATGCGATAGAAACAAAATTTACGAAGCTTTGTTACGTGAAGTCGGTCCAAGTGCTTTGACAGTATTTGAGTGTGGCACAGCAGTGCCTGCGAAGTCGATGCTAGAAAGTAAAGGGAGAGAACGCGCAGGAGTTCGCGTGAACCGAACAAAATTGCCTCAGACTTGTCTGCGTTTATGGCCAAACTATTGAAGCAGAACCATGCATACAAAAATTGCGTGATGGAGCAATATGGAGCTGGTCTTGCTGGTAGTGCCGGCAACGTCAAGTGAAGCTGAACGGTCATTCAGCGCACTCCGTCGCCTAAAGACTTGACTCCGGTCTTCTATGAGCCAAGAGCGGCTCGACTCTGTGGCAGTGTGCCTTGTGCATCAGCAATACACTGACTGCCTTGACATTTGAGTACTTGCAAATAACTTTGCAGCCGCAAATGATCGTAGACTTGTGCTGTTTAGAAAGTTCTGAATTTTCTTCTCATTTCTAATGACTCACGACTCACGAGTGACTGCTCTTAAGCTCTATCCTTGTCTCGTCAACTTATTAACAGTAGTTAAACAAAATGTAAACATGCACTATTCTACTTTGTGGGTGACCTAAAGTGGCGGACAAAGCATAGGCCTACTAAATTCGTATTTGGGGAAAGGGCTAGAGGAAGGCGAGGGGAGAGAGAAGGGAAGGGAAGGGAAGGGAAGGGAAGGGAAGGGAAGGGAAGGGAAGGGAAGGGAAGGGGAGGGAAGAGAAGGGAATGGAAGGGAAGGGAAGGGAAGGGAAGGGAAGGGAAGGGAAGGGAAGGGAAGGGAAGGGAAGGGAAGGGAAGGGAAGGGAAGAGTATTGAGCAGAGGAATATAGTCACCACCACTAGGGCCTATCTAGGGAAAAGTTACGCCCATGTCACAGCGTCGAAAATAAATAAAGAATAACGCAGTCATAAACTATTACGGTAGGCCCTATTACTTTAGCGCCAACACTGCACCTGAACGTCCTAAACCCAGGAGTTCAATCATGCCATGGGTAAGTTGAATCATGTAGGCCTACGGTGAACAGGTTCGCCTATTTCCGCTAGGCCTACAGCGTAATCAATCACTTAAACTGGTCTTGCCCTTCGCAAAATTTTTGAAATTTTGCTTTTAAAAGTAAGCACATATCATCAGCACATGAGCAACAGTGAAGTATGCTGAACTTTCCACCGTCTAATTACGCATGCCGCGTTTTGTTACCGGAGACTGATATTAGTCGCAGTCAAAGTTCTCTCTTAAAATCTTTGGTCAAAGGTTCCTATGCAGGGTATTTTTAAACGTATGGGTTTTTACCTCTTGTAAAAATAGACTTATACAGATAATCGTAATCTTCAAACTTCTAAAGCGCCACTCGAAGGCCAAGCGCAGGGCACCAGCCAATTCACGAACGCTAAGTCAAATCCGAGGGGATTTTTCTTAGAGTAGTCCGGAGATCCGAGTCCGGTTTCCAGAGCGCCAGATCAAGAGAGAAGACTAGAGCAGCTGTTAAGGCTGGTGTCGTTCAAGGCGAGAAGAATTGGAAGCGAAGGATCAGATGAGTTAGGGTAGGAGTACTTGAAAAAGGTACGTGCATAGGCGTAGACTGGGGGCAGCCGGGGCACGTGCCCCCAATAATTGAGGAGCCGGGGCAATGCCTACCCAAAAATCGAGAGGAGAATTTCTTAAAAAATTAAAATATGTTTCAATATAGACAAATTTATTCAGAAACGGAGACACAGAACTGAAATACTATAGGAAATTCATAATGCAAACAAAGATTTATTTTTATCTTCAATATGAAACAAATTCACATGTAATCAGATCGCCACATTTCATACGCATTAACGTAATACCGGAAGCCTCTGCTGACTGTCCAGAGCAGAGGTGAAAAAACTTTTTTCGGATTTTAGTTTTAAACAAAAAAGGAAAAGAAAACCACAAAGTTTGTTTTACAAATTTCTTGTAGAAGTTATCTTAATAACATTGATTTAAAGATTTTTATTTTCGGAAATCGCAACTGAATAAAACTGAGTTGGAGCTCTTGTTCATGCCATTTTTCATGATTTTTATTATCCGAAATCCGAAAATCTTAAAAACAACAAAAACTATAAAAACCCAAAAACGAAAAAAACAACACAAAAGCAACTTTTCATCATGAAAAACTTGTTTTTTGCCCCTCTGGTCCAGACCCCTTCCCCCAATAGTTTGGACAAGTTTACGCCAGTGGGTAGGCCTACGTGAGACTTAAGTTTTCGGTGGAAAGCCCGGGGTGATAGATTTAGCGGAACATGAGGAGGAGGATGGAGGACAGGTTGCAATGATGATAAAGGAACCGAGAATCTGCGGAATTCAGATGAGCAAGTAAGTCGCCGCCGCGTAGGCCTACAATACAATATAATACAACTAAACATTTATAGCGCGCTTTAACAAAACAAGTCTTGCACGAGAGCGCGTTACGCTACATTCCCAATCATAGTATAGTGTGAATAGATGAGTTTTTAATTTGGATTTAAACTGGGTAACAGATGTACATGGACGGACTGTAGTTGGAAGACTGTTCCATTGTACGGGTCCTGAGACCGAGAAGGCACTAGTATACCAAACTTCCGGTTGGTGCGAAGATTGGTATAATCGCCTGGTGCAGCCGATCGGAGTCCTCTGCTATTTGTAGCAGAACATGGTGTGACCATGAATGTCATGTATGAGGGAGAGGTTCCAGAGTGGATATGGTACACAAGGAGGCACGGATGGGAAGCCAGTGAAGTTGTTGCAGGGATGGTGTGATGTGATCTATAGGACCAAGACCTTTTATAAGACGAGCGGCCGTGTGAAGAACAGATGATAGAGGCATGGTGATGTCGTTGAGGGAAGATCGGACAAGACAGAGTTGCAGTAGTCGAGGCGAGAGATGACGAGGGCTTGAACATCTTTCATTTAGGCAGCGTTTCACTTGTCGAATTCGGCGAAGGTGGAAGTAGCATGCTCTGGCAATGGATGAAATGTGATGAGTCATATTGAGATTTCAGTCTAACATTAGGCTACACCGAGATCGCGGACCACGGCGGAGGATGGAATGGAACAGTTTGAGTTCAAGTCAAGGGTTTTGATTAGTTTCTCATCATCAGAACTGTTTCGACGGTCGAAAGATTAACCGGTAAGCAGAGTAGTCAAGATGAAGTCCGAGTCCGGTTACCCTGGGGGAAATTAAGAGAGGAGGCAGAGCAGCTGTTAAGGCGAGAAGAATTGGAAGGCGGAGAATCAGATGAGTCAGGGAAGGAGTTCTTGAAAAGGTGAGACTTCATGAGTTTTGAGTGGAAATCCTGGGGGTGACAGACAGGGGAGCATGAAGAGGAGGAGGATGGCCGGAGGACGGGTTGGAATGATAATGGAAGAATCGAGAATCTGCGAGATCATTCCAGAGGCGTGGTGTTGTGTTGGATATGGTTCGGTTGGAGAACTCGAGGTGAGTAGTGACCGAGGGTCGAGAGAGACTGAGATAGATAGATGATCGGGTCATCGGGTGGAGAGGCTTGTCTGGATGGTGAAGAGATCACGGAGATACATGGGCTGGGAAAATTGTAGGGAGTTAATTGTAGGTTAGCGATAGGACTTTGAAGTGGATTCGCTCTGGGATTTTTAGCCAATGGAGTGATTTGGGGATGGGAGTGATAAAATTATGATGATGATTGTGGCTATTGAGTTTAGGATAATCTGCAGACGCTTGATTTGGTTGGATTCGAGGTTGAGGAAGAGGGAATTGCAGTGGTCAACCTTAAATTTGAATGAACAGTGGACCGAAGTAGCAATGGCGGGGGCAGTTTTACGGTCGAGCATGGGCCGAATGCGGCGGACGTCACGAAGCAAGAGCGCTATAGAGGTTGGTTAGGCCCAGATGTGGTTAGGCCTAGAGATCGAAAGATCGAGAGGCGTGGATCATACGCAATTAAGTAATACCAAGATTGAGGATAGAGGAGTCGGAGGTGAAGGTAGGCCCTACACAAGATGAAGAGTAGGCATAATTAAGTCGGTAGGTGAATGGAAGGTTCGAGGATTTTCTTGATTTGGCCAGGAAAGCCTATAGGATGATGAATTCGATTTTGCAAGGGTTAATTGGATGACATCTGTCCATTCCATTGAGAGATTTGGTTAACCACGTTGAGTAATTGTGTGATGGAGGTGGAAAAGGAGCTTTGGGAGAAGGATAACGTACGTAGGACTACTCGCGATTCTGTCCTTTTAAAACTCTTAATCGTCATTTCGCAGTCGACATTTTGAAGCTATGCGCGGACATCTGTTTATTCATGATGAGCGCTCTGATCAATCTCATTGTTTATTGAATTGCCTGTGAATAAGCTGATTCCCGCTACTTCGGTATTTTTGGCGCGAGATTACGATTAGTAATAAAACCATAGCCGTGTTTGGGGCCTAATCGTGATTTCAAATATTTCTCATGCGGTAGGCCTAGGTCTAGGCCACAGTATAAATAATTACAATTATAATTATTTATACTGTGGTCTAGGCCTAATAGCGCTCTTGAAAGAAGCTGGTAGGCCTACTCTGACCTTAGCTGTGAGTGGGGCTTCCGCAATTTGGAGTTTACGGTAAAAACGAGGCGCAGGGCACCATCCCATCGCTCATTCACAAGCATAAACAAGGACCTATAATAATAATTATCGAATCTTTGTACTATAAAATTAAGAGGTCCGCTCTGGGTAAATACAGAGCCCTCAATTAAGGCTCTGGGTAAAGCCAAAGCTAATATTTATATGGGTCAATGAAAGAATCTATATATAGGGGTCCTTGGGTAAATTCAACGAGGTGGGTAAATTTTGTCGTCATCTGCGATACCGTTATTGTGTGGAATCACTCGTGTAGTTTTTCGATGTAAACTTGTGGACGAAATATAATTGCTAATGAAATTATTTTTCGTGATTTAAAATGGCGAATACTATAATGAATACTATATAATATGCCTTAAACACAAGAGTCTCACATGTTTGCGAACTTAAGCCTAGAGAAAGAAGATAAAGGTAACTTTAACCAAATCAAACTTTCAAATACATGTACGGTATGCAAGAAGCAAAATAATAATAGTGATAAAACAATAACACTGTCTTTCAGGTCTGAAGGTAAGACTGATCTCTCTTAGCTTGCATTTTTATTTTATACCTGTCGTTGCCTAACCTCTGGCGTATTCTCCGACCTATCGGTGAACTGTTAGAACTACAATGGATTACGATTGAAACCTTGGGCATTATGATAATGGTGCTAAGTCTGTAGATTATAATTAAAATAATAATGACAGTAATAATTATAACTTCAGTGTTAGGATTAATTAATATCCTGTCTGGAGATGTGAGTTCTAGATACCTCGGCAACAACATCAGGTGCTATGCTTTTCCACGTAGTAATGATGACTGGCAGTTCTGCGCAATGTGTTCTTCTTCAATCAGACGTAAGACGTCATCATGCTATTTTGCATGGATCACGTGGCTTTAGTTATTGGGGATGACTCCTTAAGACAAGCCTTACCAGCGTCATTGTATAGCTTGCCAGCAGTGGAGTCTTCTGGTTAGGACAGGTTCCCTTGGATAGTCTATTGTTTTAGCGTCACCGACTATTCCACTATTATAGCCTATTGTTTCATGGTCCTAAAATGAAAAGTACAGATATACTTTTACAGAGTGGGTGTACCAATAGTTTTTGTAGTGAGTTAAAAATGACAACATTGTGAGTGAAATTGTTATTTAGAATGGTTTATCACATCAAACGACCATTCGAAACGCTATTCAATTCAAGAAGAGAACTAACCAAAGATCTGCAATACCAGCTTATTTTTTCATGTTTTTCCTAGTAAATGTTGTTTCTGGTTGTTTGATGCTTATTTTACAAACTTATATTATATCCTGGTGTTTGCAAGCTTAGCATACAAGTTAGCGTTGAAATTGCATTTACATTTACAATAACAAAACAGTCTGAACAGAATTTTTGTTTTGTTATTTCAGTTCCATTCTGAGGAGTTCCAAGGATTATACATAAACTGTGTTGGACGATAAAACGTTCTGGAAAAGACAGATAATTGGTGTGGTGTATATTGAACTATGAGACAGGAGTTATCCGATATCCTATCTCGAAACCGTCCTGAGTTGGTTGAAAACATTGATCCTGAGCATGGAATTCTGAATGATCTTTTGGCCATGGGCGTTCTTACAAAACGACAAGTGAAAAGCATCGAAGTACATATCCTGTCACAAATTTTTCATCAGCATTTATTTATAATTAAGTAATTATAAGTACTTAGTTGAGCGAAGTCCTTCGTTGTTATAAATAATTATTCGTAACAATTCAGGGCGTAAAAACTAAGGGCAGGGCATTTACTGACACTGAGCATGCGGCTGACTTTGTCGAGTGCGCAGTTGTCTTCATCTGTTCTGACCATCCGATTACATTCTAAGTCCTAGACTTTAATGCTGTGCTTTTGCTTAACTCTCACATTATGCCTTGTCTAATGCCATATTTGGCTTTTATGTTCTCTTCCTGAAACTTACCACCAGTCAGATCATACAGATTTTGACTTGAGTAATCATTATGTCACACCTCAAGTTTGGCTGGCCACAGAAATCTTCATTCTTCATCTTGAGGTGAACTTGTTGTCCCTATGCATGCACATCGAACAAGCTGCATCATGCCTTTTCAATGGTTGGACTGGAATAACCTTACCTTCAGATCTGCCTGTTCTTTTAACTAGGGAATCTGCATACACCTTTTACAAGTATCTGAAAACTGTTCTTTAGCGCCAGATTTCGTCTGGGAACGCCTCTGAGAAGGTACCTGGGAGGGGTACTATATGAGTCCAATGAATGAATGAATGAATATATTTATTAAAGACCATCATTATCTAATGACCAAGCATCAACATATTTTCATTGTGTTTATTGTTAATTCATTATTATTATTACGTTTTTATAAACTGCCATTATTTAATGACCAAGCATCAATTGATGGCGCTGAGTAATTGTGAATGAAGGACTCACAACATGGTTACCATCTCAAGAATCTCGAATCCATACTCTCCGCATTACAAGGCGAGCACACTAACCAATCGGCTACCACCATGTGTTACTGATAAGCAAAGGACAGCTTTAATTTATAAACGTTAAAAATGTAAATTTGCAGGTACTGCTCGATCCCTATAGGATGGTTGAAGCGCTTTTGGACATGCTTCGCCGACGACCGGACGAAGATTTCGATAAATTTCGCGAAGTGCTGTGTAAACACGGGCAAGAGGAAGTGGTCGAACTCTACCTGAAGTTTGACAGCTCAGCATCTGGTTTAGGAGGAAGTGCAAGCGGAAAAGGTACGTTGTCGTTTATAGATCTTATCAAATGAGGGTTTCACTGAATGAGTGAATGTGGGGGCTTGGTTGTTTTGTGTGTGGGCCGTGTGTGTGTGTGTGTGTGTGTGTGTGTGTATATATATATATATATATATATATATATATATATATATATATATATATATATATATATATATATATATATATATATATATATATAATATATATATATATAGAAACAGACAGACAGACAGACAGAGCGTTTCAAGACAATGCTGATATGTTTGATTGATGAATGGATTGTTTGGTTTGTGGATGGATTGATAGACATAGACAGACAGCCAGACAGACAGACAAATAGATGAACAGGCAGACAAGCCAGACAGGTAGACAAATAGATGGCCAGTGCTCAGACAGTTAGATAATTAGATGAAGAGGCAGGCAGACAAACGGATGGACAGACAAACAGATACAAGGACACAAAGACAGACTGATGATCTGTATTGCATTTTGCAGAACAAGAAAGCAACAATGTTGTTGCTACCAAAACACTAGTCAATCCAGAACTCGAAACGACGTCTGTGATCAGAGTCCAAAACACTACGCTAGAATTCTACCATCGATTCAAAGACATGGTAACTGTGACAGTGAATTATGGAATAAGCTCTGCCTGAATTCACGAATTCCGTATATTCTCCATTCCTTTCCAAACTTGCCACTCACCCACCATCATTTTCATTAAGCTCGTATATCTATTAACCCTCAGGGTTTCCACCCTAAACTCTCATCTCTTCAAGAAATCCTACCCTGCCCCATCCACACCTTCTACTCTCTTTTCCACCTTTTGTCCTTAACGAAAGCCTCTTTCTCTCCCTGGTCTTCTGACAACCGTATTTGATTGTTCACCTGGTATATCTGGGCCTCCGACACGACAGCACTCGTGAATAAGCTGGTGCACGTAGCTTTTGATAAGTGCTTTGGAAATTCGGATTTTATAGTTACAATTGCCCATTCTTGATGCTGATAATTGTATTGCATGAAATTCAGATATAATACAATACAACACAATACAATAAAATGCAAAACAACTTTATATTGCCCTGTTTCCAAAATCAGAAGTGCACACTGCCATGTGACAGAACATCTGCATTCTTGGCCGAATGGTCTATCTATTCGTCTAATGTGCCCACTTAGATGATGGTACTGTACAGCCTAGTACTGTATAGAAGTCACGATGATTCTGTACTTTTATAGCTGTTAAAAATTGGGTGTTTGAGGTAGAAACCGTCCATACGGATGAAATAATTTCTGGTGCTTTTAGTCATACCCAATGTGCAATCCTCATCGAGGAAAATGCTACATCTTCAACGTTAACATTGTACATGGGATGGATAGGAGACAAGGCTCAGAAGAAGATCTTCAGAATGTTAAGGCTCTTTTCCAGCAACTTCATTTTATCACTGACACTTTCACGAATCCAACCGCAAAGGTAGAGCCTCGTTTACTTTTAATCTTTTTAATTTTTAAAATTTATAATTTTGTCTGTTTCAGTGTGCTCACCCACCAAATTTGGCCTAACGATCAAACCGTTTTAAATTTCATTTTGCATTAATAAATTCAGCCTGTATCAACTCAGGTTTAGTTAAATTAAGCAATTTGTTTAGTTAAGTTCAACTAATCTCACTAAAGCACTGGTGAATGATAGCATACCTCTGCCATAGCATTTCAAGTTACATTACAAGTCACATTTCTTACCGCAAGGTCTGCTATATATACCCTTACACCATTCTCTGAGCTACCAGCAACTGAACCTCTAATGGGGATTCTTGACTACGTGTCACATGAAGTGACAATCACTTGAAGCCATGCAACACACTTGTGTAATGTGGTGATCAATCAGTCAATCAATCAATCAACTAGACATTTATATAGCGCGCTCTTCAAGGTAACTATTCAGAGGCAAAAGAGAACAGCCTTAAGAGCAGAGAAGAAAGAGGTGGACGAGTCTGGAGGAAGAGACTGCAACTGAGGTGTGGAAAATAGATCTGAAATCTATTTCTGCTCATCACAGCGTTGTTATAAAACCATACACGATTAAAGTACAAAAAGTGTGTGAGCTTTTAGTGCAGGTGATAAACCATATGGCGCTATAGAAGTCATTCGATTAGATTAGATTAGATTAGCACGTGTTATGAATGTTAATCGGTAAAGAATCTGAAGTGTGGTTGCAGCTCCTCTGGGGGCCAGGATGGAGTTGTGCAAAGGTAGGTGTAAGATACTGGGTTTTGAGAACTGATTTAAATGCTGTTGAGGAAAATGCACAACATGGCAGATCCACAACATCAGAATCATGAATCAAGCAGGTTCATCTGATTATCTGTCTCTGGTCACACCTAAAACTGGAACTGTTCTTGGCGAACGAGCTTTTTCGGTTGTTGGACATAGGTTTTGGAACACTGTCCGTGTAGCTGCGCTTTCTGTTCATTCACTTGTGTTATCTACCAGTACTTCTGGATATTGACCCGATTACGACGTGGTTCTGGTATGCATGTTAGTCACCGGCACTATAGAAGTTACTAATTACACTTACAATGGATTTACGTTGAAAATTAAAGTGACAGTAAACCCAGTGAACTTTAAGAAAGGCTGTTTAGCAGAAACTTGCTACTTGATCTTTTGATACCTAATTAAAATAACTTAGTACATCCTATGAATTGCTATAACATGTGCCGTGTGAGCTTTTGATTAAACTGCATTGCATTACCTAATGTGTCATGTATTATGGCAGGACATGATCGACAAAATTGCCGAGATCGCACACGATCCGGGTCTCGATCAGGATCAGTGTATCGTCCTCTTCTTTCTCAGTCACGGTCGAATCGTCCCAACGATGACGAAGCAAGGCATCATAGCTGTCGAGTACATATACGGAAGCGACGGCCAACAGGTTGCCACGGAAACCATAATAGAGCCACTGACGAACAACAGGTGTCCAGCGATGCGTGGAAAGCCAAAGCTTCTGTTCTTCCAAGCGTGTAGAGAATGTGAGTTCGTTGGTGCACTGATCCATGACGGAAAGTTTAAAAGAGGCGCTATATAAATGCCATTTTGTACACTTACATCTATGCTGTAATGAGACTGTGGATTTATGTAGCACCTTTTGATCAGTCTTTGTAAGCTCTGTTTGCTTGGCTTTCAAACCCAAGTGAGTCAATTGTTAACTTATTTATTAATTTACTAATTATTGTTTAAAATTTTTTTGTTGGGTCTTTCGATTTGCACAGTGTGACCATACAGTGACAGTTTCGCAAACTTAATCTTGCCTTTCTTTATTGTTACTTGGTGTAATCTTACCCTAACTTCAAATTTATCGGCTTTACCATTGTTGTACTTTCTTTGTGTGCAGATTCTAAACACGAATTTGAGCAAAACTCGTCATCTGTTACACACACGGATGCCTTGCCTGGTCTGGCAGACTTAGAATCTTCATCAGCCTCTGTACCAGCAGCTTCTGCTGCTGCATCCTCTTCTTCATTCTCATACTCTGAACAGTCACCAATCAGTCTAAAAGATTTTGTAATCGGTTATTCAACGGAAAGCGGTGAGTGCAATTAATGATAAAATTAATAGATTTCTAAGGGAAGACCAGTAACTCTTAAAACACACAATGCTTCTTCCCTGGGGCTTGACTTCATGGATGAGATTGGGGCTGCATAATGCATATACATGTATTATGTTAATGAATATTATGTTAATGAAGGTTATGTTAATGAGTGCTGCATATATTATGTTAATGAAGGTTATGTTAACAAGTGCTCCATATATTATGTTAATGAAGGTTGCACATCAAGATAGTATGTGCTTTACCGGTAATTCTTTCAAGCTTCAGAGCACATCTCCAGCAAAGACTAATTTGCCAGTTCCTCCTTGCAGTGTCTAGCATCTTTAAGCCTGCTGTATCCATCATCATCCAGTCCAGCAGCATCTATCTGGGTCTTCCTCTTGGCCTCCGTCAGCCGTTAATGACGGTTCTCAAGAGTGAGTCGCCTCCCAGAACATGACCAATCCATTTTCTCTGCCACTACATTATTGTAGCTATCGTAGGTCTTTCTTCCCCAGACCCTTTCAGCACTTCCTCGTTTGTTATGTGTTCCATCCAAATTATTTCTCCACCTTTCGCAAAATCCACGTTTCAAAGGCCTGCAATCGTTCAATGTCCTCTTTTCTCCTGGTACACCAGTTCAATATAACATAGGTACCAGTATATGTACAGAAAAACTATATTACTATTATATAATAATAATTCATTAATTATTTATGTTATGTGGTTTTACTAGTAGGTTATCCTTCGTTCCGTAACACGCAAAGTGGTAGTTGGTACATCAGTGCCATAGCCAACGTCTTCTCACAGCATGCTCACGAAATGGATCTCTGTGCTATGTTACGCAAGGCAAGTCTTCGATTTACATGTAGATGTTTCATATTTATATAGCACCTTTCTTCCTCATGATAGTTTCAGATACATGGCAATCTAACTTACATTAACAACTACAAGTTGAGGTAAGCAGAAAACTCTTGAAGCAATCATTGGTTGGTTCTTTGTGCAGTATGTATATATATATGTATGTGTTTGGGCACTTTTAAAGCACCTTTTAAGAACCTCACAAGGTTGCTTATGTTAACGGTACTATAGAAGTCACTAGATTAGAGTAGACTAGGCCATCGATTGGCGCATTTGTGTATTGGTGCTCTGGAAGTCATTATTAGTCACTGGAGTTACACGTTCCACTTCCATCAAAGTTCTTGGTATAACCATTGGAGAAAAACTAAGTGTCAGAACACATCAACCAAGTTATAAAAAGTGGCTCCTCTTCCATATTCGCACTAAAAACAATTAAAAATCACGGCGCATCTGTAGATTCTCTTCACTTTATAACCAATGCAACCATTATAGCAAGAACAGTGTATGCTTCTCCTGCCTGGTGGGGCCTAGCTGACGAAAAAGACAAATCTCGCCTGGAACGCCTAATGAACAAACTTAAACGATCCGGCTATATTCAAGCCAATTCTCCCTCTATCGCAGAGATTGCAAACAAAGCTGAAACTGTATTATTTAAAGCTGTCCTGTGTAATGAAAATCATTCACTAAGACGTCTTTTCCCTAACCATCATTTAAGTCCCTATTTTCTTAGAGACAGACCTCATAACTTTAACCTCCCTGATAAAGACTCACGAAACTTTATTTCTCGT
Source organism: Allolobophora icterica (assembly GCA_963556255.1). NCBI lineage: Eukaryota > Metazoa > Annelida > Clitellata > Crassiclitellata > Lumbricidae > Allolobophora > Allolobophora icterica. The sequence continues at coordinate 49,193,281 of OY744612.1, forward strand.
ATGTTATTCGCCAACTCATACTAAGTTATTACTTCCTCAGTTCTATTTTTCATGGACACCTACAGCGTTTTGCCTGTTGTTCTACGTAATAAACGAATATAAACATAAGCATTATTACTATTATGCAATTATTAAGCGCCACTGTCTTATGACCAAGCATCAATCGGTGGTGCTGATCAATTGTGAGTGAAGGACTTGCTCAAGGTCCCTACAGAGTAACCTTCTCAGGGAATAAGGATCGAAACCGTACAAGGCGAATACTCTAACCAATCAACTACCGTGTCCCACTAGATTAGGTTAGATTTAGCAACTGATGTGGGTGAGAGTTTTAGAAATGTGTATTGCTTGTTTTTCCAGGTGAATGGATTGGTCGCAGAACAGAGGCCGGTGGGAGCGGCTGTTGACAATCGACTGAGCCAGGTGGCATCGAATGTCGACAGTCTTACGAAACCATACCTATATTTCTTCCCCGGAATTATCGATGGCTGCCAATAACCACGTTGACCCATAACACCAGGCAATGTTAAAAGTGTTATGGGTTGAAAAGGAGCTTAATACCCAGCCGAAAAGGTGATTTTGTTTGCACGATAGCACAACCAAAGTGCACACGAGTGTCGCACGGGTATCTACAGCGCTCGTGAATAAGCTGGTGCCCTGTGCTTAGCTTTAGAGTAGCGCTTAGACATAAGGCGTTTATGATTACACCAAAATCACCAAGTCATTTCAACACAGCGATATTTTGGGTTTCTTTTCATGGCTATTTTGTGGATGCATCGGCAGTGATTCGGACTTGGAGAGTATGGAAGAGGCATCCTCAGTGATCCAAATGGGAATTGGAGAGATGGAGATGTGATTGAAAACGCAGTACTGTTTTAATCATTTTACTTCGCAACAAGGATCAGCATTAAGGTGTTGAAGATGGTGTTGCGTATGTGGCACGGCAGTCTGCTCAGTACAGCCGCCGCAGTGTGTCAGTAACCTGATGATTGCAGGTTAGATCCTGCTGACAGACTCTGTGCAATGACCCTGTGCATATGCCTTGAGTCCCTGATTTCGATTGGCTGGCCTTGCACAGTCAGTGTGCGAAACACAAACATGAAATGAATAAACGTTTTGAAGAAAACACGAGCACTGAGAAGCGGAGGAGAACTGGACAATGAAATTTCGAACTCCATCACTTGTTTTCCTTTAAGACGCATCTCAAAACTCACTATATCTCATTAACTGACTGCACAGCATGGTTAGCTTTCAAGAATTTGGATATCTAACAGCTCTTCAGCTGGGGACTGACTAACAAAGCCTCTGATTCGTTTTCTGTGTGACCTTGCACATGTTAAAAACGTTTGTAATTATAAGGACAAGGAAAGCAGTAATGGACAAAAGGAAAAAGCGTCATGGTTGGCTGATATGTGACACGCCCTCCAGCCAGTTTTCTGATGCGACTGACTTGGCACACCTCGTGTTTTTCAGCACCTGAGTTTTCTGCACATGTATACACACTTTTCATTCCAAGATTTTATGCACTTCCAATCTCCAGCTTCTTGGACAATACGGAATTCAACCAACCATAGTGTATATTTAGATTCTCTTAATAATCGTCCGTTTCATAATACTCGATAATTTGCACAACTACAGTATAGTAGTTTATAGCTTCGCAACATGTACCCTTATGCATGACTTTCCTTCACTTGCCTTATAAACTTTCAGCTCAGCTCAAGTCCAACTTATTGAATCCTAGCAAGTTTTGGCAACTGACTAACTGTGCCTCAGATTCACATTTCTTTTCACCCTTGTGCATGTTAAAGAGGTAATAATAATAATAAATGATTTAGAATAGCCATGTTTGCTTTGCTTCTGAGAAGTCCTTGAAAGGCATTTAAGTGTCTCTGTACACAGAAACGCATACATTTGCAATATTATGCGAATCTGCAAGAAGCGCTGATCTTTTGACATGTTCTTAGATATGCTACACGGATTATTAGTGCTTTTTTTCAGCCGGAACAGCGTTCCGGCACCTTTTTTCAGCTACTAGAAATAATGTATTTATTTTAATAATAAAAACAATAATTTTGTTATTTTAATTTAATTTCAGTCTTGTGAACTGTTTTCAGTGTTTATTGAGATCCCTCCCAACCCCAAGCCTGTTTTTCTCGAGATTTTAACCCTTCCATAACTGTTCAGTTCCGGAACGTACTGTTCAGTTTGAACCTTTTTCTAGAAAAAAGCACTGATTACTACTATTAATTTATTACAAGCCACTATCTAATGACCAAGCATCAGTTGATGGTGCTCATCAATTGTGAGTGAAGAACTTACTTAACCCTTTAACGACGAGAAGGATTAGTTTTTCCATAAATTTTCCTACACGCTCGTCAAAGTATTGAGAAGCCCATGCAGTAACCATCTGAAGCGAGGCCTGAACCCACACTCTCCGTGATACATGCCAAGCGCTTGAACCCACAATGTGGAGAAAATCGTGCCATGTCCCACGTGGATGTTGAGAAAATCATCAAATGGTCCAATTCCTTGATCAGGAACGCTTCAATAACCCAGAAAACCTCGTGCACGTATTTGACTGCTTTGCTTCTGAAATTAATAACTTGATTTGCTTAGAGTGGTATGCAGTGATTTCTTTTTCATATCCTTTTGAGTTTGCTTTTTTTACAGTATTTATTTGCCTCTTTAGTCGGAGTATGTGCACTAGAATTGTGATTAACAACAGAGTCATAAGCGTCGACAAATCTTTACTTCGTTCTGTAAATTTAAGTGAAGGCTACAAAATAGTTAAGTGCAACATCTCGATACATTTCCCAATTATAAAACAGTTGGGTATTACAAGCATTTCATCAAATAAGCATTTCAGCAAATTAACATTTAATCTAAATAAGTCTAACTGCACCTATAACAACACTGAAACATACAACAGCACTAGCTTTTGCTCCCCTTAAGAAATGCATAAACAACCATACGACAGAACGTCGAAGGTCGTGAGCAATTGTGCGTGAAGGACTTGCTCAAGGTCCCCACACAGCGACCGCCTCGGTGGAGGCTCAAACCCGTACTCTGTATTATAAGCCAAGTGCTCTAACAAATCGGCCACTGTGCCCACAAATAACCCTGGCAACAAAGATGTAGATGCTAGATGGAACTTTCGCCCCAGATGACAGCATAAATTATCAAAACTGTGACGCGGAAGACTAAAGGTCACGAGTCAAACAAGAGACATTGAAAGCAACTGTCCGCAAACAGTATTTCTCCATTTCTCGTAGTCCGTTTCTCGTAACAGATGGACGACTGTCACAGATGACTGACTGTCACAGATGACTAACAGTATCGGGCGATTTGTTTGTTGAAGGCATCTATTATCGCTTTCCTGAAAAGAGAAAAAAGATCGGTGTTACATATATTATTTTTACTGTTTTGGTGATGGAAATTTCAGTTGAGACTAAAAAACATAGTTATGGCCTACACCTGTAATTGCTATTTGATTCTTGTGATGGAAACTTCTAAAATAAATTTAAAATAAATTCTGGAAAAATATTATCTGGAATGGTGGACTATTAATAATAGCTTGCTTAGGGTATTTATAACTGGAGACAACTTTTTGATATTGTTATTGTTTATTATTATTGACATTGTTATTGTTTTTTTCCATTATTGTGTTGGGCATTTACCGCACCTCAGGTTACAAACTTCTGTGTCAATGTAAAAACACTCGAGAAACAAAATCAATCTTTTGTAGCGTATGACTTTGATGTGAACACTGTCTATATAAACACAAATAAATACTTATTATGAGCGTGTATTATGCTTGGCAATTAATTATCAACAATGTTTGAAACATCTGAATTCTGCATATTCTAGCAATTTCTTGAGACGTTTGTTTACCTCACAAACGCTTGTATACCATCTACACCGGAAATAAAGAAATATATTTCTGCTAATGTTTACACATGTGTCTCTGACAATTAATTGTTTAACATCGACAATGGATTACATTTACATTCCTAACGAACCTTGTAACTTGTAAATAAATGAACGTCATTAGTGCTCAGCACTCAATGCTTTTGAGATTTGTTTATAAAGGCGCTACATAATTGCTTTATTACGTTACACTGCTACTTAGTTCACACAGAAACATGTGCATGTATATCACATTTCCAGAGATGTAAAATAACATTTAACCTTACGCTTGTGAATTTAAATGCAATTACCAGTTATTGATTGAAGATTTTGCTGAATTTACTTTAACATTTTTTTCTTTCAATGCCTTATTATAACTTAACAAATTTTTATTGTGTGCTTCCTGTATTTATGTAGCGCCATCAGATTAAAGTGCTACACAAAAGTCCAGATGTTGTGTTACAATTGATGGTGCTAAATAATTGTACATTAAGAACTTGGTCTAGGTTTGAAGATGAAACTAAGTATCCCGCTAATTGCAAGCACTCGATCAATCGCAACACACTTCACTCAACTAAATGTTCAATCAACTTGTACTCCAAACTGAAATCAATCAACTCAAACATTACGTTAAAAACCAAATGCTCAGTCATTTCATTGGTTATTCCCACAGCACACTTCATCGGTTGATGCCTTGTGCATTAGACACCGGCACAATAGAAGTTACTAATTACTTCAGCTGCTCAATCAACCACAAATTGTAATCATAATCTCCAAACAACTACTAAAATGCCACTTGAAAGCTAAGCGCGTGGCACCAATTTATTCATCAGCACTTGTAATAACACACACAAACATACACAATCCAATCAAGTTCTCCTTCGATCAACCAATCGCAGACTCCTTGTAGTCTTTATTTGCATCTGACAAATGCACATAGAATAGAATAGAATATTCTTTATTAAACCAATAGCGAACCACAGTTTGGTGTACATAAACATATAAAAACATTCGCACATACACAGCCCTGCAAAACTAGCAGTGGCCAAACCTATATAAATAGTGTTAAGCAGAGTATGCATGTACTTAATGAGAAAACTCGTGCTCATGCCCTACCTGAACTCGCCCTGCTTGAAGAGGAATGCCGAAATGTGTCCTGAGTCGATGTATCTGACTTCAGCACCTGGCCAGAGTTCGTGAAGACCGAGAACAGACTCGCGTGGAACATAGGCGTCCGATCGTGCAGCGACTATGATCACGAGCCCCGTGTCGACCGGAACCGAGAAATTCCCGAGATGCGTGCACTCGTCCATGATGCCCCGCATGAAGTCGACCACTTGCTCCTGGTGTTGGCCCTGGCTCTGTCCCCACCCCCACGAGTGCAGCGGGGGCAGAACTCGATCAAGGATCGATTCCGGTGCTTTGGCAGAGTACGATCGTGACGATCGAGAGATCAGACTTTCGAGCGAGGATGTGTGATAACTGGCTGTCTGCGGCGAAGTTGGCTGTGCGAGTTTTGCTGCAGCAACGACGCTTGGCCGACCGTCAGGCTCCTTTGACAGAGGGCGCTCTGAGCTGGCGACGACGCCATCTGGTGTCACGAACTCGTTCTGAAGTTTTTCCATGTTGTTGACACTGGCCGGGTAGTTGCGTGCAAAGTCCCGGCCCAACTGGAAGGCCGAGTTGCTTCGGTTCTGTAAAATGCAAAGCAATTGGAAAATTCTATCGATGCATGACATCTCCTTTGGACACAATACTACATATATAATTGTTTAAATACAATACAATACAATACATGCTCTGCTCCTAGATAAAATCCAATACCACGACTTTAGCAAATGTATGCATGACACTGGACTTTCTTTACAGCCTTCTAAGTACAGTGTGAACTTGTTAATGAGCTCCTGGTCTATGCATCATTTCGCCTAAAGCAAAGTGGAACTAGGTCTCCCAAAACTATGAACTTGACACACCATACCTGTTAAAGTACCACACAAGAACTGCAGTATAGTGCTAAATATTGACTTTCTCAGAATTCTTTCTGTTAGCAAAATACCCCGGGTCCACACTGTACCTCTCAAAGACACACCTGTCCAGTGCAAATGAAATTAAGTCCTCGTCTCTGGTTTCTCTGGCATATATATACATACGACTTTCAAGGACCCGAGTGCAGCTTGCTTTGGTGTGCCATCGGTAGATGCCTTGTACATTAGACACCTGTGCCGAAGAAGTTGCTACGGTCATCAATAATGAATAATAATTATAATAATAATAATGATAATAAATGTTCGAATGCATGTGCACAGAGTTGATGAGGCTTTTTTTTATGGAATACATCCCAACCTTTTCTGGACTATGGATCAGCTTGGCGATTTCGTCTTCGTAGCTGCTGTCGGAGAAATACTGTTCCTGAAGTAGTTTCCACGGAATCGCTCCACTCATTACTCCCTACAGCGCAAAATCACTCAAAATACAGTTCCTGTTGAACGACCCGCTTGTTCGTTCTCTCCAAGGGACATGCTCCATGTCCCTTGGTAGTAGCAGAGTACGTTTCCATTTGGGAATATTTAAGTATTTCAAAGGCTAAAAAGTGACTGTGCAGTAATAAAGTGGCACAGTGCAAAACAGTCATTAATAATCTGTCGGGGGGCCCGATAGCGCATTGGATGACATCTGGCGTAGAGTGCGAGAGGTACAGAGATCGAGTCCCATAGGCGGACATGCTTTGTAGGCTGCAATTTGCGCCGTGTATTGCAGGCTGTCTGTTCTGTTAGTAGTTAAGATTTCTCGCATGACATGTACATGTACAGCGCAGTGCGTTTGCAGGCGCTTAATTAAAGAATAAATATTATTATTATTATTATTATTATTATTAAATCGTAATCGTAAAACCCAAATTTCTATAGCGCTACCACAAATCTAAGAACACCAGCTGATTCACGAGCGCTGTGTCATGTCAGAGGGGTTGTCCAGAAATTACTTGTGAAGATCCGATTCCAGTTGCCAGAGAGACAAGGCAGGGGGAGCTGCTAAGGTGGGTTTCATTTAGATCGAGAAAGACTGGAGGGCAGAGGGTCTCATGGATTAGGGTAGGAAGTCTTGAAGAGGTGGGGCTTTAATTTGAAGTGGAAAGCCTGTGGGGTGATAAGTAGAGGAGACCATGGCTCAGACTTTATACTGTATTCCACAGATTTACTCTTAGATATAAATACAAATTCATTTACAGTTATATTACATTTTGATAACTCATGTAACATGCTTTTACTTTCCTCCAGCCTTACAATAAAGAGTAACTTGCAGCATCCAACACTCTGGCCAAGGGTGGTTGCAAATAATCATGATTTAAAAATAGTATAATTCAAAACGCTTGAATATTTTTAAATTGTACATGTATTAGTAGTAAGAAACAAAGCTGAACACAAAAAGTATCAACACAAAAGGAAAACTCACAGGTTCAAACGGTTTTTAAAGAAACTCTTCAGGTATTGAGGTCAATGAGGTCACTAAATTATCGAATGAATGAATGAATGAATGAATTACGGGCATGGACGTGATGAGATGCAATCCCACTTGGAGTGTTGATCGTAGAATATCAATGCAATCGAAATGAGTTGACACATTTAAAGTTAGTCACAATGAGGTCACTAAAACTGGGTCAAGGTCATTATTTGGTATTGCTCTTACTGACAGACATTGCATTAAAACTAGGTCAAGATCATTATTCTGCCACTGCAATTATTTACACATAATTAAAACTGTGTCAAGGTCATCATTTGGCATTGGTCTTTTTGACGGACATTGCGCTAAAGCTAGGCCAAGGTCATTATTTTGGAAGTGCTATTATTGACACATCACATTAAAACTAGGTCAAGGTCATTATTTGACTGTTCTTTTCGACAGGAATCATACTGAAACTAGGTCAAGGTCATTATTTTGTATTGCTCTTTTTGACAGGCATCGTACTGAAACTAGGTCAAGGTCAATACTTGGCATTGCTCTTAATTACAGACATCGCAATGGTACTTTCCCACATCCCTGTACGCTGCGAACGAATAATTTTGGACTACCTGAGTAAAAACGACGGACGCTGTGCTCCACGACAGACAGGGCACCAGTACGATGGGCTTGGACCAGTTCGTGGCTGCAAGTGACGCCATCTGTTAATAATCGATGCAATATATACGCCGACAGCGACAGAAGGAAGAACAGAAAAAAAAACAAAAAAGCTGTAGCTTCAAAAAACTGCGCGGAAAACTTCCCGCGTACGAAGCTACCGCTTCTCACCTCGACGAAAATGCAGGATGCCGTGCTCCACGAGAGAATTGGTATTAAAGAGACCGGTTTGTGCCAGTTTGTGGCAGCCACCGACGCCATCTAGTGGAAAATAAATAACGCACAGATGCAGTAGTTCATCGCAGCTTAAAATCCGGCCTGTGACGTCGGCCACTGCACCGACTTTGCAAACTGTGAACATGAATTCGAACAAGGAATTAGTACCAATTAGTACCAGGTAGACAGAGTTAGTACAAATTAGTACCAAGGTGGACAGAAGGAGGAGCAAAGTACTGCCGCGAGGTAAGGTAGGGTAAGGAAAGGATGAGGAACGAGGTAATGGCAAGTTTTACTGTGTGCTTTCTACTAATCCTTGCAGGCATGGTCCAGAGGTTGAAGGATCGTTTGGCTGAAGCACAACAATAACATCAGTAATTTACTGGTTATAACATGGAACGTCTACTGTTCTAAAGCAAATTTCCATTTTTGCCCCACAGCGAAATTCTCTGGAATTCGAACCCAAGCTTCACATTATGCATATATATATATATACAGACTGATGCACAAAAATTTGTTGTTAGGATGTTAAATGCTTTTTAACACTGTTTATTAGATGTCTGTACAGTGTACACCACAGTGCGAATAGCAATTGTTTAATAAAGAATATACTTACTTACTTATTTACTTACTCTAACCTAGACAGCACAATTGCTATACAAATTCCAGGCACTATCTTACATGTCCACCCATTGAGATGCCTGTGATGCCTAGTGGTCCATAGCCCTGGCGTTCGCACCAGTGGAAAAGAGCGAGCGATTCGAGAACCAACGCTCCTCCCATTACAAACAGATCGGAAACGTTGTGTAGACTAGATCGTCTGAAAAGACAACAAATAACATGAACCCCTAACCACATTAAACTTCAGTGCATAATTCACCTAATATTAACTCCAGCAAGAAACTGACATTAGCATTAAACACCCCACAAGAAACCCTTAACATTAAACACCAAACAAGAAAATGCCCTTAACATTAAACTCAAACAAGAAATTGACCTTGATATTTAACTCCAACAAGAAACTGACCTTAACATTGAACTCCAACCAGAAATTGACCTAAACATGAAACTCCAACCAGAAAATTACCTTTGCATTAAACTTCAACAAGAAATTGACCTTAATGTTAAACTCCAACAAGAAATGTCACATGAATACTTGTGTGATTTTACATGATTATTCACATGAAGGTCACCGTACTGGACAGTCATAACATTGTTCACATAAACACATACATCATTTAACACTAGCTGTACACCACTCAACATGAGACACCAACACATCCTTTAACAATAACAAAAATTAATTATGTTGATCACGACCTTTTGTTGAATGGAATGATTAAATGGAATCTACAAAATCTACAAAATAAGGAATAAAAGCAAGCTTACATCTGTTGCTTGGGTTTCCTTACACCATGTAATAAGCAAAAGTTCAGGAAATTTCTAGTCAAAATAAAATATTCACATCTCCAACCAAACCCATCTACTACTCCCTCAGTCCCCGTGCCCAGGGCTGTAGTGGTTAAGTTAGAGGTGAGTACACGCTACCGGTTAGTTCGAAACAAATTAGAGGCGAGTACACGCTACTGGTTAATTTTAGGAAACAAATTAGAGGCGAGTGCAAATATTTTGTGAGGCGAGTATTCAGTCTCTAGAGGTGAGTACATGCTGTATACCTGCGTATACCCTCGACTACAGCCCTGCCCGTGCCCATGATCACATAAATACCCATGATCACATAATATGCCAAGCCCACAGCCTGATGTGCAAAACAGTTATTGTTAGGATGTTATATACATTTAACTGTGTTTATTAGATGTCTGTACAGTGTACACCAATGTGCAGTTAGCACTTGGCTAATAAATATACTTACTAACTTGGGTTAGGGTCACATCAAGAGTCACATCATCCATTGAACGAGTGGCGAATCTATTGAGCTATGAGGGATGAGCATGGAACACAGACGGTTAAATTATAATATCTTCGAAGAATGAGGCAGATTTTAAACAGGATTCTTCAGATTTTGAAATGGATTCTTTCAAAAAACAAAAGACTGTGAAAAATTATCGCATCTCTGCTTTATAGAAAAGGAACCACACAATTTTACTTTGAGTCAGATTCTGTTAGCTTCTGAAAGGATATAAAAAGGGTTTTCGAGGATAATCGAAGCGATGCCGGCCTCTTTTAGGAGTGGCCGAGCGAGCAACGTTCTTCGTCTCCAGAAATACTGAAATTCACCAACAACACAATCAAATATAACACTATTTAAATTTGAGTTATAAACAGAGTATATTTTTAAAATAAAATGTAAAGAAATCAATATTCACGATAATACAGCAAAAATTTCACATCCTACAATAACTGATCTTTTAATGTTCTAAGTGAACTCAAAACTCTGTTTTATGCGTAGTTATTTATTATTAGATATTAGTAGTTATTTATTAATTATTAGCTGTTAGTAGTTATTTATTATTTGTTATTAGTAGTTAGTTATTATTTTATTCGTAGTTATTTATTATTTATGGGTGGAGACTCATTTTTGGTCAAACAGTTAATCAAACTTCAGCAGGACAACTACTTGGTGGGGACCATCCATGGAAATCACATCACCTGGTGCCAACTCAGTCCTGCATCCTTCATCAGTTAGTACCTGTTTAACAATGCAAGACGTGAGGTTCTAAAACAATGTCCTGTTCTTCGATCGCTGTTGTCAAGTAAGTGCCTCAGCCAAATAATCCTTTAACCTTGAACCACACATCTAAGGTGTTTCCACAGGCAGAATGTACTTTAGCTAGTACCATTACCTTTCCTTTACCTGCAAATGTGCCTTACACAATGCACATACATCCATGCATACAATACATACACAATTAAATACACATACACATGGAGCACCTCTGATGAGTCTCTCTGAAGTGGGGCTATATAAATTTGCAATTACCATAACCATTACAATATGCATACAGAAAATTGAGCCTAAGTCATTTAACGTTTTCCTCAAACCTCCATATTTGACTGGATAAGTGGAAGTGGGTAGGCCAGCCTGATTCTCACATTCCATTCAAATGAAATGTAACAAAATTTAAGAAAACAGAAAGATCAATTTATGTAGCTCACTCACATGGTCCCCTGTACCAGCCAGGTGCAAACAAACCGGCTTCAATTTCCCTTCCCACGTCTTTGGTAAAATCGCCTGAAATCTAGGAACAAAACAATCGTTTGTCTGAAAAATACATGCTAAAAAGACAAGAACTATCAAATGCTCCATTAATTTATATATTATTTTTAAAATTTCTATTTCCATCTGTGTATATTGTTATTATTTAATGGCAACGTGTAATTAAACACTGGTAAGCAACTGCTATTTGTTGATACCTTGTTTGCTCATAGCGTTTCTCACTCTGGTGGTAATTGTGGTAATATTTACTCTTTGATTGCCATTAATATGTTAATCTAGTAACTGCCATAGTGTCACTCTCAGTGCAACTGTAATTACCGATAGCAGCTTCTACAATGTTGATGCACAATGAACGAAGCATCTACTGATGGTGCTCCAAACTCAAACTGCAGAAAGGCGAACTGCTAACAGAGGCAGGCTACGGAGGATAAGTCAACTTGAAAAGGACGAGTCTTAATTTGTTACCAAAATGAACGAAAAAACCAAGCAGAATGAACAGTGAAGTGATGTCCAAGCATTTTGATAGTTGCTTCAAATGAAATCATGATAAAAATTCAAACCCTTCCATAAACGGGGTTAAATTCCAATAGGCTAGAGACCTGTCATACTAGGCAACCCTATTTAATTAACAAGACTCTTGTTCTTCCTGAATCTTATTTTACATATCAGTCCTAGAATTCATTTTCTAAGCATGAACGTCGCTATGATGCTTAGCATATAATATGCTGCTACACAGGGCAATCAACTTGTTTATTCAAATCTGCATATTTACAGATTTAGTTGAAGAAGATCCCCTACCTGGCCATTTCAGTTTCCTCTGGCATGATTCCAGGAAGGTGTTTTGTAAAGGGAGAGATGAAATGACCCTCCACTATTCGGCATTCCCTGTTCACCTCATCCTAGGAATTCCACACATTAAGACAGCCTAAGTATTTCTGAGATATTTACCAAGAGTATCTCCTTAGCCCTCACTATAACTCCACCTCTTTAAACAGCAAACAATGGATCCTCGTTACACCAATACCACAATAACTGCAACAAGCTGAGGTTTCACCAATTCATTTTCACTAATATATAGAGAATGAAATAAAAATTAACAACTTATCAAGAAGTATCGGATAACACAGATTTAAAAGCATAAACTAAAAGCCGACCATTTCAACCTGCTTTCGATAATAAACATTTACTGAACTTTATAGAAACCTGAATGTGGGGTGATTTTTTTAGTTTAATCGTGCTTTATAATTATGTTTCTGTTGTTTGTGTCTAGGTGGCACGAATAAAGGTATTCGTTAAGAGTTCATTAATAATTAATTATACACCTGATAAAAAATTCATCGTTATATATTAAAGGAATCAAGTTAATAACTGACCTTATCAATATGTATGGGACAGAAAAGAATCAATATAATTTTTCGACCCTATTAAATTTTATCATAAATATTTAAGGAACAAAGTTAATAACTGACCTTATCAATATGTATGGGATAGTCAGAGGGAACAAGATGTTGGCACGTATCACGGCATGATATAATCTTACGAAACTCAAACAGCCTAGCAAAATAAACCACAATGACATTTCCATATATCAACAAACCATCAAGAAAAGTACATGACATGAAATTATAATTATATAATTATAATACAGAGGAAGAGCAGTCCCTTGAGCTAGTCTGAGATCTAGTATGAAGTATGAAGCGTTTGTGATTTTTTATTAGCCTCATCACATGAGGGTATGGCCAGTCCCCTCCCTCGCTGTCTCATTTTCCCACTGACAGTGTACTCATTATGACTGAGTTGGCTATATAATTATAATTTACTGCATTTGCGGTGTATTTAGTTATAGTAACTTTAGTTATAGTAAACTTGCACGCTAGAATCATCGCATAAAGATAAAAATTATAACACATGATGGATCCAGACTCTGGAACTCCCATCTGGCAAAAAACTTTTTTTTGCAGATTCTGCGATTCCATTCAGAGCGCGACTAAAACCCTGTTCTCATTTCCTCCGTAGTCTGTCTGTTTCTGAGTCTGTTCCTGTGTCTTCTTGGATTCCCCATGGTTTTCAACCACACTTGCCCTTGATATCGACAATGACTTTGCATAGTAGCGACCACCGACTGGTGCCGTGAGCATTATTACAGTGGTGCTCTAATAGTTCTTATATCATGTATTATGGAACAAAATACATCACTGTTAACAAATATGGTTACCACAAAAAAGAAATTCAATAATCAGGGCCATTTATTTCCATTAACACTGCATCACATGATATGGCATTGCCCAAAATTACATTACACAACATCACATTACTTCACACTGCCTTAGAATACAGCCATGCCTCAGTAGCCGAAAATGAAAATGGAAGATGTACATGATTTGAGATTTTAAAAAGCACCATTTTTCTCTTTGTCTGTTGCAACCATACCTCTTCAGATTTTCTGGGTTGCCCCATCCTTTTGTGAAAAACTTGGTCAGCAGAAGGCTTCGATAAAGCTGATCCAAGCGACTCATTCTTCAGAAAACCAACAACCTTCCCCAGAAAATCAGAAGCTGTCCTCAAACCACTGCAGCTCCTCAGCCTAAAAGAACGAACACTTCAACATTGAGCTACTAAGATCCATGTGGCAACATTGGTCAATTTCAGCCACTGCTTCTCCATGGGTATGAATCTTCATATATAATAACTCAAACCTGGGATTAAGATTACTAAGGGATATGAAGCCGATGAATATAGGATCTTTTATCTAGACTATGTGTGTGGCTCACATCCGGGACCTTAGTAACACCGGCTAGTCAAACATGGGTCGGTTATAGCTGGCTTAACTAAATAAAAACACTTATCAATAGCTGCAGGATTTTGGCATCCTGTCTGTTACTTAGTTTCAGACTATTTATTTATTTAGACTGTCCGTAATTTACTTTAATCGCATAATTATGTCCTTATTAATAAATAAATCGCTAAAAGAATCTAGAGCGATTCCGAGAGTGTTTACTTCTGCTCTGAGCCAAGTCGCCCCTCTCCAAAAAGCCCGGATGTCACTTTTCTAAAAATAGATGGCCACAGACATCGCCTGCGATGAATCAGAAAAGACGAACTCTCATTGGCTGACGCGTTGCCGCTTCATATCCCTTTTAGTAATCTTAATCCCAGCTCAAACTAAATACATTACTAAATCTGGCAAAAATTGCAATACTACTTCACACTGAAACATATGTTACATTATGCAACTTCTAAGAATAAAATTTGCTGCTGATGAACAAGATGCTCTAGTAGTTCTAAAAGCATTTTGCAAGGTACATGCTACAGATTTGATAATTAGTTCACTTTGTTTATCATAAATGCTTTGTTAGAAATAAGATGACCTTAAAAATACAACATTATGGGTCCAAAAGAGAATGCCACAAGGCTGAGCACTGGGATTAAAAACGGGACATTCTGTACAACGAGAGACAACGTTGCAAAACTATTTCCACCACTCAAAGCTCTATTAACCCACTTGCGAATGACGTTAGGTGCAAGCATTCCATGTGCAAAAGGCGTATCTCACAGGCAAACTTAATACTTCAAATTTCTAATTACGGAAAACGTTCACTCAGCTCCACTACTTATCAGCTGGTTGCTACATGCTTAAAGTACATAATATTATCACGACGCCTCTGGGCGTGACTGTGGCCTGTTCGAATACCGACCCGTGGCTTATTCCATAAAGTTGAATCTACGGTTAACGGGATCCCTGCTTGGAAACGTAAAATGTTAAAACACTCAAACGGACAGCGGTGGTAAAGGATCTCGCTCAGTGATTTACTTTAAAAGGGCAGGGTCGAGGTCATTTAGTCGTTATAAGTAAACGTGCGCATTTACAATCGTCTAATGTAAACAATGATCGACCATTACACCCGGCTCTGACAAAGCTTGGAAGCAACTAGACGCAATATGATGTAACAAAAATGAAAACTAACGCCGTTATAACCTCTGTTTGGAATCCACAGATGTTCACAATATTTGCATCGCGATAATATTCACAAAATATAAATATTTACAAGAAATATTCATATTAATTGCAAGGTGACCCCCAAGCTCTCGTGACCCGATCTCGTACTGTAGTACAACGTCTGTCACGTTTATCCAGCGCATTTAATTCTGTTACGATCTTCATGGCTTCTTTAAACGATACAATTCACCGGCTTCTAAAATCATATAAGTTTTAAAGTAAGTGCAAATATTTGCTGTAAGATGACAATAAACAAAACTGCCTTTTAATTTTAAGTTAAACTGATCTATAAATATTCACCGTCGATTTTAATTGATTGTTTTTCATTAACAATCTGTTTCTGCTTGTATATTTTCAATAAATGGTACCAAACATGCTAAAACGATTATACTATTTAATTTAACCACAATATAGTTCAAACTTTAGCGTTATCAAGTTAATCCGATTGATGACAAATTTGTAATGAAGTCCGGCGCACTAGAAATTATTTTAAAATGCAATGCGCTATATAAACTTTTTAACTTTAATGCGTCCTTAACTCGGAAAGCATGGCCGCATAGCAACACCCGACCACTTTTACTTGTTAGTTAAGTAAATACTAAATACTCAACGTGCCTGCGTTGCATGCAAATTTAACAAAGTTACGTTTTGGCTTGGATCGTCTGATAAGCGGATGTGGCAAATATATCAGTAGGAAACAGTTCATAATGGCCACTTCTGCTGCTAACAAGGGCTCCTGTCCGGATTATTACCTAGACACTGACATCAAGGTAGGCATTAATAATGATGAGTACGGTAGAACGAATTTGGCGATGATAATGGTCAATATGATGGTGACAATGTACATAGCAGTAGCGTTGTTTGGTAGGATGTTAGGGTGTCATCGTATCGTACCCCAGTAAATCGTAATCGTGAATTCCAAACTTCTAAAGCGCCACTTGAAAACCAAGCGCAGAGCACCAGCTCATTTACGAACGCTGCGTCAAGGCAGAGGGCTTTTCCAGAGGGTAGTCAAAGGAGGTTCGAGTCCGGTTCCAGAGGTCCAGATCAAGAGAGGAGGCAGAGCAGCTGTTAAGGAGGGTGTCATTTAGGTCAAGAAGAATTGGAAAGGGAGGATCAGATGAGTCAGGGTAGGAGTTCTTGAAAAGATGAAACTAGTTTTAAATGAAGAGCCCAGTGCCTGCAGAGGAGCTGACAACATAGACGCTTATCAGGAAAAGGTGTCCTGTTGTCAAATTGCTGTATACATGGAGTTGAACATATGCTTTGTCTTAATAGAAATTAATAAAAGTTTATCTGAAACTCAGGTGCCAACTGTCACTGGTGGGTTAAGCGACTTGTACAAATAAACATCCGGGGCGTTTATAAGAAGATTTACAGTACTTTTCCTTACCATTAACTTGTCCTACCTTCCAGTTTACCTCGTCTTATGGTACTTACCTTATTATCTTTACCCTTGCCTTTACTTCCTTACAAGTTTAGAAAATAAACATCAAGTCATGATGTTATATGAAGCTGATCTTACATACCATATAAATAACCTAAGTTTCACTTTATTTTCCCCGAAGTGAATAAGTAAGTATTATCAATCTGAGCAGTTTGTTTTGTAACATGTGCTATATAAATTGACACAATACAATTGACATAACTACATGCAGATTATCATTAAAATTTGCTGTTAAATGGAAAATGTTTCAGCTTGGTTCGAGCATTCTGAATCCAGAGTTTCGCAAGCATCTTGAGTCGTTCTACTCGAAAGCCACGACTGCGGAAGACCGTGCTTGCTGCCTCGAGCTGCTCACTGCGCTCGACATAAGCAGTACAGTTAAAAACCAAAGGAACGCTTACTCCAACGTTCACGGTCATACTGCTAGGCCACACGACAAAAGACCTTTCACGGCATGTGGTAAGAAAACAATGCTCAGGTGAAGTTAGGTATTGTATTGTTTAAAGCATTGTTATTATCAGCATTTGTGCCTAAGGATTAGTGTGATGGACTGTCGCCCTTAAGTCAGAGGTTCAAATCCCAGACAGGGCTGTGAGATATTTTGAGATTTCTGAACCGCTTGCGCCACCTAGGGAATGAATACACTGACGTTGAAACCCATTAAAACTCACTGCACGTCCTGGCCACTGCTACCAGGCAGTGCTAGTCCCTAGCTTGGATGAAGGGGTGGATGATGCTAATGATCATTGTTATCTCACAGAAACTACTACTACAAACGGGAACTGTGGTGAAGTATCTCAACCCCGCTAAATTCATTTAAAAAATGAGCAGGATTGAGGCCACATGCCAAGGCTAAGAAAATGAAGTTGCGATCACCTTTTACCCATGGCTACTTCCCTGGATTAGCTTTAATGACTGCTGTTCTTCTAGCTCTTATCATGGTCATTTTATCGTCGTCATATTTGATCCAACCATCCAGTGAAAGACCTGGGGTGTCTTGGAGTCTCCCTGTCTTTCTCGTCTACTATTGCCCTCTTGTGTATGTGATTGCAAAACTAGCGCTTGAAGTTTACGCTCAATAGGAGTCCAGGCAGTAAAAGTTACAACCTTCCTTTGGGTGTAATTGTTGGAGGGTACAGGATACTCGTTTTCCCACTTTTTATACTCTGATTACAAAATTAAATTATTCCCATTATAAGCTTAACATTTCCCACTGACTTTTCCTGCTGTTAGTCAAACAACAATATTTATTATTATTATTACCATCATTATTAATATTATTATTATTATTATTATTATTATTATTATCATCATCATCATCATCATCATCATCATCATCATCATCATCATCATCATCATTAATAATTCGATATATAAGATTTATAAAGTGCTATTTGAAGGGAAGGGAAGGGAGAAGAAATTGATTCCCTCACTGTTTTGGCTAAGTTACCTCTCTGCCGAGATTGAGAAAACGAAGTCACTAATACTTGATAGCTTTCGCTGAGGATTGGCTGAAGGAATTGTCTTATCTGTGTTACCATGGCAATCATTTTCGTTTTGATTGGTTGGTGGCTGTTTGAAGCTCAAGTTGATTGGCCGACATTTAGGCGAGTTCATAACCTGTTTATGTCTTTTTCAGGTCACCAAGAGGTCACGTTTAACCCCTACTTGACAAGCCACAAGAGAGAGTTCACCGGTCATACCCCCTGTGACACAATTGGAAACAGGTAACAGTCCTATTACATACAGTGTGCATTCACTAAGGTGAAGTTATCGGGGAATATGCCTTATAATACAACATTTAAACCAGGCCATGCATAAAAACGGATAATACTGTAAAGGTCAATATTTAACAATATGCTGCAATTCTTGTATGGCGCATTAACCAATAAAAACTAATAACTTTGGGGGATATAACACCTCGTCACATTAAACAGAGAAGAAGAGTAGTCCCTTAAGCTAGCCCTGGGGCAGCCATGGGTACGAGGTGTTAGCAACTTAATTTTCTTAGCCACTGCATTTGAGTGCGGGTAGCCGGTCCTCTCCCTCGCCGTCTCATCTTCCCACTGACAGTGTACGGTCAGTGTACTCGTTATAGCTGAATTGGCTAGGCCGCTAGGGGATGTAGGTAGAGCAGAAGCCTTGAAGAAAATTTCGGCTTTAGCGGCCCTTAAGAAATTGGCTCTAAAATGGGTCTTACATATCTTATGATGTTAGATCGACTGCTTTGCATCAGATTTTAGGCCCTATTACTACCCAGGTGGCCCTGGTAGTGGGGTCTATGACCCCTTTGGGTCTCCTATGTAGACAGATTATGTTAATTGATTATAAGCATTTTAGTTATGTTTTGTTTATCCTTGCAATGTTTGGTTACCAAACTAAAAATACAATACAATACAATTGCTACTGGTAGGAATAAGTAATTGCATTGTGGTTTGAGAGAGGATATTGTTACCGCTAGGAATAATATTGCATTGTGATTTCATACAGGATAATAATTCTAACCTTTGGAATAATTGCATTGTGATTTCACAAAGTATTATGTTTCCATAGCAACCTCTTGTAATAATTGCATTGGGGTTTCGTAGAGAACATGTTGCCGTAGCAATGATTGTCTAACCTCTGGGAATAATTGCATTGTGATTTCATAGAGGATATATTGCCGCCCAACATGTGAATTTTTAATGGATCAAATATTTCGGTAATCAACTTACATAATAACCGTTGTACGTCTGTCTGTCTGTCTGTCTGTCTGTCCCGTAAACAAACACTATTGTGACGTCACTATACTGCCGCCTTGGCGACGGTTGTCTTGACGGTTGTCTTGACGACGGCTATAGGCCTATAATATGACGTTATTAATAATTGTTTTTTATATACCGTGATTTTTCACGGGTTACAGCTAGTAATAATAATAATAATAATAATAATAATAATAATAATAATAATAATAACAATAATAATAATAGTAATAATGGTAATAATGATAATAATAATAATAATAACTGCACTTTTCCCACGCTTTCCCCTGAAGACGAGGCCTGACCCTCCAGACACTATCTCTGCTCCTAAATAATATTTTTTCCAAATCCTGAGGGATCCTTAATACCTCGGGTAAATAATAATAATAATAACAATAATAATGATAATAATAATAATAATAATAATATAAAAAAAAATAATAATAATAATAATTATAATAATAATAATATAAAAAATAATAATAATAAATAAATAAATAAATAAATAAATTAATAATAAATAATAATAAACTTAAATTTATGGTCGGTTGTTCGTCAAATATAGAGCTCTTTTAAGACACCTTTAAAACTGTTGGTACCGAAATTATATATTCATCAACTTCGTTTAATCGTTTCAATAATAGCGGCGTACTGCTAGGTAAAATATTGGACGTGAACGGCTCTGGCAGCCAGAAGATGTTGTTAAACAATGAAAACCTACTAATAGTTGAACATAGTTTCAAAGCGGCGCAAGTACATATAAACGTTTTTCTATGGCGACCGTATGGCCTTGAACCTTCTCAGTTTCAATGAATTTATCGGGTGATATTCTTCACCAGCGCTGTCCGTTTGAATAGGCGCCACGCCATTTCAGGTCCTCCTGTACGGACCGTGCTTGCCCGAGATTTAAAGTTCTGAAACAAGTCACCATCGGTATGCGAACCGGCATCCTCACGCACTGAGGGCATGGGACATACGCTCTAATCGGTGTGGGTAGCCCGGCCAATTGCGGTGAATGATGAATCGATCAATCAATCAATCAATCAATCAATCAATCAATCAACCAATCAATCAATTTCGTTTATTCTCCAAAGCAAGTTGACAAGATCGCAACTTGTAACAGAGAATAACTAATATTATCATAAGTAATAGTGTATAAGTAGTTAGGAAATTATGACTGTAGGCAATATAATATAATTTGAGGTAAGTCTAGAATAGGAATTATAGGTACATTGTTCAGTAGATGTTTTTAAATAATACTCGAGATATGACATTACGATTATCTTTAACGGGGAGGATGGAACCATGCGGTCTTGGTCTTAGCTAATATTGGGAATGTGGGTGGCAAGGGGAATGGTGAAGGAACTCACCCGATCAATTCATTGAAAGATGAGCAGGATCTACAGAAACATATGTAAATTTACATTTAATACCCAGATACTGTACTTTATTTTCTATTTTCTCAACTACCTTAACGTTTTTTAACCACTTAAAAATTATTCTATTCCACCATTCTGAAATGTTTTGTAAATTGCTTACAGATTTTTTTGGGAAAGTGATGTGCAAGCTGTTTTATAAACGGCTTTGCTGGCTTTGATTCCAGCCTGTCCGTTTACGGCCTTTTTAAAACTCCGTTTATAAGCATTGCTTGCGAACTGTTGCTGTGTATACGTCAACGCAGTTGGGTTAACTCCTATAGGCTCTTAGATTCTGGTGTGGCTACTCCTACCATTTCCTTTGACCTTAGAAGTGGCCAGATTATCTTAAGTCTTGACGTTAAACAGATGTGAGTTTTTATATAAACATCCGTCGTGTCTTGGGCTTGCCGCTGAAGAAACCTGTTGGATGGATTTTACAAGGAAACCAATTGGGTCAGAAATAAAGCAGGTGGTTGTGCTTGTATATATGGCATGTATACAATATGTATATCTGTGTGCAAGTATATAATTATGCGTACATATGTATGATATATATGTAAATGTAAGTATATATATGTATATATAAATATATATACAGTATAATTATGTATATATATATATATGTATATATATACATACACATGTGTAGGCCTATCGCCGCCTATATGTGCCCATGCAAGACCTTGTGTATGTACGTAAATGTGTGTGTATGTATGCTTTTATATTTGTATGTATGCATGCATTTATGTATTTATGTATATACTATAGAGTGCATCATTTAAATATATGGTGCACTCTACACTGGGAAGTCCCTGTTTAAGAGGCAGTTCAAATGCCCCATTATTTATTATTAGGTTGTGCTATAGCGAGTGCTTTTGAGAGATGTTGAAAGGTACTATATATATGTTTACAGTACTTTACGTTTTTCTTACAATACTTCATATAGTGAGATCAACTTCTGAAGCTGAGGCAACTTTGGAACCTATGTTCACAGTGGTTTCTTTTTAGCAACGCTGTCATGGCAAAGATGATTTGCATTGCCCTCCTTCTTTTTCCAGGCTTGAGACTGGCACTACCAGAGTACGGGCAGTGGCTGAGTTAGACATGTTACACTGGATTTGTTCTTGTAATGGCACATGGTCTAAAGAGATGATAGTGCTTGTACTGTACCAGGAATTGTACATTGGAAACTCAATGAGGCCTTATAAAGACCGCCTTATAACTTCGTTGTGTTACGATGAGTTCCTTTCTAAAAGCCTGACCACATCCCACCTGGGATCATTCTTCTTGACCATGTTATATTCCTAATGCATGTAATAACGGAACATGTTTTATATAGCAGCTCATTTGTATATGAGATTATTGTATATATGTTTTTATGCAGTTTATATGTGTGTGACACTGTGTATATATATATGCATGTATGACATCGTGTGTCACAATACATGTGTCTGTATTTGTGTGTGCCTGCGCATGTGATATATATATATATAATGTCATATATATTTATATATATGACATTATATATATATATACTGTATGTGTGTGTGTGTGTGTGTGTATGTATATATATTACATGTGCTTGTGCTTGTGTGCTTGTTAGTGACACTACGTGTGCCTGTGCATGTGTAATTCGAGATGACTTTTCTTTTGGGGGTCAGCAATCTAAGATAATCTGGGATAATGTTTCATAGACGAATTGGTGACAGTTTTTGGCTGTGGGGCACACTAGGAAGCCACTTGATGTGACACATATGTCTCCTGTCCTTGGTCCTTGAACCCTGGTCTCTGATTGATGGGGGTCCTTGGTCCTTGAGCCCTGGTCTCTGATTGATGGGGGTCCTTGGATTCTTGGCTCCACTGGCACTTCCGTTTCTCTCGATGAGGATAAACATTTTAATATTTTCACTTACCCCAACACGTGCGATATTCTAGTGGTTCTAATGCCTTAGATTCATACCTCGCCAGTACAGACGGCGAATGCTTCACGATTTCTGCTCCACTGCGCCCTCTTGCGAACTCTAGTGATATTAAACAAGCACACTCGGTAGGTCAGACATCGAGGGATAGGCCTAGGACACGTCATCCACCCACAAGAGCCGAGGCCTAGAAAATAAAGTTGCTAACACTTAATTCCGGTTGGGCATAGATCAAGATACAGCTAAAATATTGCATAATCCTATCGCTCAATTATTCATTCGTACTTCCCTTTACCCGTATAAATACCTCTGTAAGTACTCGATTAAGTACCCGTATACTTCCTTTCATCCATGTACCTTTGCAGTTAGCTGTATCTTTCCATATCTACCGGTTTGCATCGCTTCCACCGACCTTCGAACCTCTTACATCCCATAACAAGTCTCTTGAGCGGCAAGATTCTGAACGAGAATGAGTGATTGCGTGAGTTGCGTGAGTTAGCGAGTTAGTGAGTGAGTGAGTCACTGAGTGTGAGTGAGTAAGGGAGTGAGTGAATGAGTGAGTGTGCGTGAGGGAGGGAGTGAGTATGATGGAGGGAGGGAGTGAATGAGTGAGTGTGAGTGAGGGAGGGAGTGAATGAGTGAGTGAGTGAATGTGGGTGAGGGAGTGAATTAGTGAGTGAGTGAATGTGAGTGAATGAGTGAGTGTGAGTGAGGGAGGGAGTGAATGAGTGAGTGAGTGAGTGAATGTGAGTGAGGGAGTGAATGAGTGAGTGAGTGAATGTGAGTGAATGAGTGAGTGTGAGTGAGGGAGTGAATGAGTGAGTGAGTGAGTGTGAATGAGGGAGGGAGTGAATGTGAGTGAATGAGTGAGTGTGAGTGAGGGAGTGAATGAGTGAGTGAGTGAGTGTGAATGAGGGAGGGAGTGAATGAGTGAGTGAGTGAGTGAGTGAGGGGGAGTGAATGAGTGAGTGAATGTGAGTGAATGAATGAGTGTGAGTGAGGGAGTGAGTGAGTGTGAGTGAGTGAGTGAGTGAATGAGTGAGTGAGTGAGGCTGAGTTAGTTAGTTAGTGATCAACTGATTGATGGATTATAACTGCTCAGTTGATGGATTGTCCAATCTCCCTGTCTATCTGCCTCGTACCATTCCATACTCAAGTCAGGCTCTGCCAGATAATGATTGATAACTTGTACACCGACCGTAGATTGGTTGAAGCCTTGTTTATTAAAACAAAGGCGCTATATAAAAATACAGAATCGGTTAACATTTTAACGACGAGAGTTTACTAAGAGTGACCGTGAAACAATGCAGCTCGTCGTTAAGATGTTAAACACTGAGAACTACTGCTAAGGTTATGTTCGATTTAGACACCTTTATATCATATTCATTCAAAGTTATATAATTGTCAATTTCGTTTAATCGCCAACACATCTGAGAAAAAGGTAAATTGCAAATTGACTGGCATCATGCCATTATTCTACCATTATTAAAACCAGAATTATTGGTTAACGACAGTTTATTAAGAGTGACCGTGAAACAATGCAGTTCGTCGTTAAAGTGTTGAAACGCGTATACCTCATGAAGTTCAGGCTGCAGTCACTTTCCATGGAACGGCTTTGTGCCTTTGGTGGCAGGTGGTGGTCAGATAAAAATTCCAACCTTAAAACCAGGGTGAGAATTGTCGGGGGGTTAGGGGGTTCAACCCCCCCCCTAGTCTTTCTTAGGACCCCATTGTAAAGTCTTCATTGCACACCCAAACTCCACATGAATCAAGGTCTAACCCCCCCAGTCTTTTTTATACAATTCTCATACTGCTTAAAACCTTAGCCAGAGTGGAAAAACATGAAACTAAAGTTTCTAACTCTGATCTCATCCTAATAACCGAAAGACAGACAGACAGACAGACAGACAGACAGACAGACAGACAGACAGACAGACAGACAGACAGACAGACAGACAGACAGACAGACAGACAGACAGACAGACAGACAGACAGACAGACAGACTGACTGACTGACTGACTGACTGACTGACTGACTGACTGACTGACTGACTGACTGACTGACTGACTGACTGACTGACTGACTGATCGACCGACTAACTGACTGACAAACTGACACGCACTCTTCTGGCACTTTCTGACTTACTGCCATGCTCTGCCTTATGGCAAAGAATAATAGTACGTAGACACGCTGACGGCCACAATTTCGTTGGCCCCACCATGGGCCCACAGCTGACCACCAGCTGTCACCAGTAACGTAAAGTGGGCTCATGCTTACAATTCGGATTATTGTATTATTTTGAAGACCAAGATCTTCCATTGGTGCGTTCCATTACCCCACCTCCCGCACGGAACAGCGGACCACATATGCAGATGAATTCTACAAGAAGTCACAGCCACGAATGGAACCGATCCGCAGTGGAACAGCCACTGGAACCAGACGTAACAATCCACATCCACTTGAGGTCAGTTCCATAAATGGTGCCAACATTATAGACTAGGCTTGGAATCTCGAAATGACATTGCTAGAAGCAAATCATGTAACAATTTGCTAACCGGCGTTTCTAGACTAATTTGACCCTGCTGAAAACGAAAATCGCGGTTAGCAAGCTGGATTTTTAGCGGTTGCATGGGAAAACAAGATGGCGGCCAAAATGGCGGCCACTATGTTCAAATGGCTATAAGTAAAGTCATGTATGGGATAGAAACATGATCTTAGAGTCTAAATTAACATTTTCGGGGTCAAGGAATGCGATGGAACTAAAGACAAATATGTAGCACTGCTAGAAACAAAATGGCGGACAAAATGGCGGCAAAATATCTTCAAATGGCTATAAGTAAAGCCATGTATGTGATGGAAACAAGATTTTAGAGTCTAAGTTAACGTTTTCGGGGTCAAGGAATGCGATTGAACTAAAGACAAACATGTAGCACTGCCACAAAACAAAATGGCGGACAAAATGGCCGCCAAATATCTTCAAATGGCTATAAGTAAAGCCATGTATGTGATGGAAACATGATTTTAGAGTCTAAGTTAACGTTTTCGGGGTCAAGGAATACGATTGAACTAAAGACAAGTATGTAGCACTGCCAGAAAACAAAATGGCGGACAACAAAAAGGCGGCCAATTATCTTCAAATGGTTATAAAACAAAATGGCGGACAAAATGGCGGTCAGTCTGGAGTAGTGTTTTCTTGGTCAAAGCTAAAAGGAAGTAACATTCTATAACGTTCACTGATGGTATTACAGTTTGACCTTCATTATTTACATGACATTTTTAGTAGCCTGTGATTGCTGTTTGACTATTTATATATTAGGTACACAACATTCGTGTTTCATGACTTGACTAAAGCTATTTCAAGCATTGTTGCAGTCAATGCAATTGCACATAAGTATACATGGCAAGTTCACATTTCGACAGCAGCAGAGCTTGGTGTTACACTTATCAACTTTGCATGATTTACAGTAGACAAACTCCAGACACGACTGGGGCACCGGACCAATTGTAGACCACACTGGTACGAGAACACATTCTTCATCCACACTCCATCCCGATGAGGCTGGTGTCGGAGCATCAATGTGTGGAAGATAGGCCTTTTCCCAAATGACAGTTTACCAATGCGCGCTGCATGGTGAAGAGAATCAGATTTTTAGTTTTCCAGAACATAACATATCGTGCCTCATTGCATGTCTTGACGTTGTCATTTGTTTTACACAATCTTACGACAAATTCCTCTGCATTTGTTCTAGCTTTTCTGATAGGGGAATGTCCCCCAATGTCGAAAGTAAACGAGAACTTTCCGAGTAGGTTTTCCAAGCATTTTCTTTGCTGATCCCTGCTAAATATGATGTCACATCACATCCGGTAATTCAATGAAAAGCCAATAGGCCTATATTCGTCCCTAGTTGGTCCTTCATACTTAGAGCAATTGTGTGAATTGGAATGAACTTCCGCTTTGCTGATGTTCCTGCCATCACCCACATCTCATCATATTTAATGCGTTGAAAGCTGAATGGATAGCAAGAAAATTCTGCCAATTTTCCGGCAACGGAACACTTCCGCGCTCTATACAGCGGATTGGTCGTGATGTTTTACACTGCTTCTGTCTGGTTCTACTTTTTACTGACAATGCCCAGTATCGATCGAAGACAATATCGACCCTCTTGTAGCCAATCGAAAGTTCCTTCACAAGTGTAACCACTGTATTTGCCTGGTCACCAAATGTCTTTGCTCTCGGAGGTTATCAATTACTTGTCCATCAATAATTAAAAGTGTAGCCTCTGTTAGAGAAATGCTGAATGAACATCCTACTTTTTCAGTGAGTATCTGCAACAGTGAGGCCTTGTCATCCGTTCTCATTTCTTGCTATGCCTGAAAACAAGGCTGATCTGGCTGCATTCATATCCATTAAGCTTTCAAAAGCCACATTATGGCGATCTATATATAGTTGTTGCTGGTGGTATCTTGGAAGAAGATAAGGTATTGTCTACTGCCGGTTCTGATGTGTCTACCTTAGCAGCAATACACGAAGAAGCTGATACCAGAATCAGTGTACATGCTACGCAGACAAACCTAAAAGCAGTGTTCGTTTGTGCAAGAAATACAGACGTTATTCTGCTGTTGCTGCATCACCGTCAACGCTTTAAATGTGATGAGATGGCAGGAACATCAGCAAAGCGGAAGTTCATTCCAATTCACACAATTGCTCTAAGTATAAAGGACCAATTAGGGACGAATATATTGGCTTTTCATTGAATTACCGGATGTGATGTGACATCATATTTAGCAGGGATCAGCAAAGAAAATGCTTGGAAAACCTACTCGGAAAGTTCTCGTTTACTTTCGACATTGGGGAACATTCCCCTATCAGAAAAGCTAGAGCAAATGCAGAGGAATTTGTCGTAAGATTGTGTAAAACAAATGACAACGTCAAGACATGCAATGAGGCACGATATGTTATGTTCTGGAAAACTAAAAAAACTGATTCTCTTCACCATGCAGTGACATAATCAGGCAGCCTATTTTACGTGCGCATTGGTAAACTGTCATTTGGGAAAAGGCCTATCTTCCACACATTGATGCTCCGACACCAGCCTCATCGGGATGGAGTGTGGATGAAGAATGTGTTCTCGTACCAGTGTGGTCTACAATTGGTCCGGTGCCCCAGTCGTGTCTGGAGTTTGTCTACTGTAAATCATGCAAAGTTGATAAGTGTAACACCAAGCTCTGCTGCTGTCGAAATGTGAACTTGCCATGTATACTTATGTGCAATTGCATTGACTGCAACAATGCTTGAAATAGCTTTAGTCAAGTCATGAAACACGAATGTTGTGTACCTAATATATAAATAGTCAAACAGCAATCACAGGCTACTAAAATGTCATGTAAATAATGAAGGTCAAACTGTAATACCATCAGTGAACGTTATAGAATGTTACTTCCTTTTAGCTTTGACCAAGAAAACACTACTCCAGACTGACCGCCATTTTGTCCGCCATTTTGTTTTATAACCATTTGAAGATAATTGGCCGCCTTTTTGTTGTCCGCCATTTTGTTTTCTGGCAGTGCTACATACTTGTCTGTAGTTCAATCGTATTCCTTGACCCCGAAAACGTTAACTTAGACTCTAAAATCATGTTTCCATCACATACATGGCTTTACTTATAGCCATTTGAAGATATTTGGCGGCCATTTTGTCTGCCATTTTGTTTTGTGGCAGTGCTACATATTTGTCTTTAGTTCAATCGCATTCCTTGACCCCGAAAACGTTAACTTAGACTCTAAAATCTTGTTTCCATCACATACATGGCTTTACTTATAGCCATTTGAAGATATTTTGCCGCCATTTTGTCCGCCATTTTGTTTCTAGCAGTGCTACATATTTGTCTTTAGTTCCATCGCATTCCTTGACCCCGAAAATGTTAATTTAGACTCTAAGATCATGTTTCTATCCCATACATGACTTTACTTATAGCCATTTGAACATAGTGGCCGCCATTTTGGCCGCCATCTTGTTTTCCCATGCAACCGCTAAAAATCCAGCTTGCTAACCGCGATTTTCGTTTTCAGCAGGGTCAAATTAGTCTAGAAACGCCGGTTAGCAAATTGTTACATGATTTGCTTCTAAGAGTGATTTCTAGAGCCTTTTTTGAATTCCAAGCCTAGACTATTAGGGCCCGTGGAAAATTTGGACTAGTCGCATACTTTGTGCTAGTACCGTACTTTGTACTTCTGCAGTACCTAGTGATAGTAGAATAATTAGGGCTAGTAGCATACATAGTGCTAATAGCATACTTTGTGTTAAGACCTAACTGCTAGCACCGAACTCTCGGTACATTCGTGTGGAACAACATTCGTACAAGTGCCAAAATTGTTGCTGGTACCACATTTTATGCTAGTACTATACTTTGTCAGTACTAAACTTCGTTCTGTAACAAAATTCATGCCAGTACCGGTACCAAAATCGGTGCCTCTACCAAAATCCGCGCCATGGCGTAGATTTATGCCTGTAAGAAATTTTGTGCTGATGCGAAATATTGTGCCAACCAATGATCTGATACTGGTAGCCGATGGTCTGATAGTGGTAGGATTGACTGCAGCTTGTCGTTCAGCTCCTGTAGGAATGTACTTGATTTGTTGGCGTATATAAATTTTATTCTCTACGTCACATTAAACAATCCCTTTGGATTGCACAAACAATTGGAACAGAAGAAACAGCTTTTCAACTTCTGTCGGACCAGAGGCTGGAAAGCGTCTTTGCTGTCTGGGAGGAATTATTTCTCCATAAGTTGGACTTTGAATTTTTTTATCCAGGCCATCTTTGTTCTCCCCTACCGAGAATTGTTTGAACCCGAGTGAAATCTGACCCTTGACCCCTTCGTTTATTGGTTGGCCGTCAGCCGTAAGTGGAGAGGGCGTAAATCCATTATAAGTCTGTGCCATCCCTTGTCAATTAGTGGGGCTGTCAGATCAACTTATAAAAAACGTTCCTGCCATGTCCGAGTGTGTGTTTGTGGGGGTGGGGTAGTGAACCCTTGATACACTGTAAGTAGGCCTAGTATGGCTGTTAGAGGCAGACACTGTAGTGAACAGAGGTGTGGCTGGACAACAGATTTAAAAGTGTCTTATCGCTACTTAAGGACATTTAGAGTGGCCTGGATATTTTTCTGAAAAACCCATCCTGACTTTCTTTACTTCCTTATCTTTCCTTTGCTCCAATTCGGCCAGAATCACGCCTGCTATCTCAACTGTTCTACACACAAAGGCTGCACATCTTGCTATCTCTCCACAGATATTTCACTCGGAACTGAAAACACTGCTCTTTCGCAGATCCTATCCTGAGTTCTCCTTTTTCACTTACCTCCCTCCCCGCTTCCACTTTAAACACGATCCACCTCAGTCGTCTGATTGCCTGCTTGTCTGACCCTTTGGATCTTGACCTGGAACCGATTCTGATCCTACCTGCCTATCGATTTTATTTTGACTGAGCGCCTGTGAATAAGCTGGTGCCCGCGACTTGGCTTTTTGGGCGCTGTAGAAATATCGAGATTACGATTACAATTCGTACCGCCATCCACTGTAACCGTCTGCATGACTGGGGCTGAAACTGTACCACACCATGACTGCCTCTTTTACAAGAACATTAGATGGGACCAGCTAGGTTTTCGTTGCGTCTTATCGTTGTGTTTATTAGTTTAGATCGCTTTAGTTTCAGTTATCGTTTATTCGGGGTGCTCGATAGTGTTGTAGTGGTTAGCGTGCTGGACTGTCAATCGAGAGGTCGGGGGTTCAAATCCACGCCAGGGCAGAAATTTGGTTCGAGATCTCTGCTCCACCTGCCCCCCTAGCCAACTCAGCTATAATGAGTACACTGACCGTACACTGTCGGTAGGAAGATCAGACGGCGTGGGAGAGGATTGGCTACTGTTTCTTATATGCCGAGGCGAAGAAAATGAAGTCGCTAACACTTCAAACCTATGGCTAGCTTAAGGGTCTGCTCTCCTTCTTCGTTTATTCAGAAGTTTCGCAAACTTGTTCAGTTTCTGTGTCGTTATCGTTTTTGGGTTAGTTTTCGTTTCCCCTCTGAATTTAACTAACTAAAAACCTTTAGGTTTTCGTCGGCGAAGATTTTCGTTTCCGTTTCCGTTAGAGAAGAGTGAACTACAACTGCGTCACCGATTTTGGTTTTGACGGAGTGCTTGTAAGTAATCTCGTTTCCACGAATTGGCTTTTATGGGCGCTGAAGAAAATCAGGAGATTTCGATAACGATTACGAAGATGTAGAGTGCAAGAGAATAGAGTGGATGCAGCCAGGTGTCTGTCTGTTTGCCTCTCTGTCTGTGTGTGTCTGCGTGTCTGTCCGCGTGTCTGTGTGTGTGTCTGTCTGTGTGTCTCTCTCTGTGTGTCTGTATTGTTTGTCTGTCTGTCTTTTTTGTCTGTTTGTGTGTGTCTGTCTGTGTGTCTATGTGTGTCTGTGTGTGTCTGTCTGTGTGTGTCTATGTGTGTGTCTCTATTTGTGTGTGTGTGTCTGTCTGTGTGTGTCTGTCTGTGTGTGTCTATGTGTGTGTCTCTATTTGTGTGTGTGTGTGTGTGTGTGTGTGTGTGTGTGTGTGTGTGTGTGTGTGTGTGTGTGTGTGTGTGTGTGTGTGTGTGTGTGTGTGTGTGTGTGTGTGTGTGTGTGTGTGTGTGTGTGTGTGTGTGTGTGTGTGTGTGTGTGTGTGTGTGTGTGTGTGTGTGTGTGTGTGTGTGTGTTTACATTAATCGATGCGCTGAGCAATTGCAAGATCCCTACACAGTAACCGTTTTAGAGAAGACTCGAACCCGTACACTCGGTGATAGAAGGCGAGCGCTCTAACCAATCGGCAACAGTGTCCCACGGTATCCAGTCAACTGTGGGTCATATGGACGAAGTGTCTGTAAAGTGGAGCTCTTAGGGAGACCAGATGGATTTACCAAAGCCCTCCTCCACTCGCTGCTCATTTCCGAAACAAAGACATCCGTCCTGCGACGGAGGGGAGGCAGAATGAGGAGGATAGGAAAGTAGAGAAGGATGGAGGATGAAAAGAAAGTAGAGGAAGAGAAGGAGCGGGAGGAAAACAGGGATGATGATGAGGAGGTGGAACAGGGGAAAAGAGAAGGGTAAGGAGAAGGAAGAGGAGGAGGAGGAAGAGGAGGAGGAAGAGATGGATAAGGAGGAGGAGGCGGAACAGAGGGAAAGAGAAGGGTAAGGAGAAGGAGGAGGAGGAAGAGGAGGAGGAACAGATGGATGAGGAGGAGATGGAGCAGGAGGAAGAGAGGGATGTTGATGAGGAGGTTGAAGAGAGGGAGGAGGAGGAGGAAGAAAAGGAAGTAAAGGAGGAGGTGGAGAAAAAGATTGCCGTCATTTGTTATCTAGAGGGCAATTATGGAGACCAGAGGACAAGACAAAGACAATGACAACAGCGTTGAACTGATGACAATTATAGATGACAATGATTGATGACAATGATTGATGAAGGTGATGATGTATCGCTCTTTGTACCTGTCTGAATGATGGTGATGGTGGTGATTACTCATGATGAAGATGACGTGTGTGTGTGTGTGTGTGTGCATGTGAGTAGGCCTACTCATGATGATGATGATGATGATGATGATGATGACGACGACGACGACGACGACGGACGACGACGACGACGACGACGACGTTATGCTTTAGTATTTGGCTATTATGTTATTGTTGACTGTCATCATCGTCATCAACATTATTATCATCATCATCTGCATCATTATTATCAGTCTCACCGTCATCATCATCATCATCATCGTCATCATCATAATCATAATCATCTTCATCATCTTCATCTTCATGCTGATCAGATGTTGATGAGGCTGGCCAGAGTAACCAAAGCCCAACAGTGGCAGCTGTGCATCTCAGATGATAATGAATCCTGATCTCAAGATCGAGTTGACCATTATTTATTTACCTTAGCATTAAGAGCATTTAGTGTTTGTTTAGATAACTTATAGTATTTCGAGGCACAGTTGAAGTGGACTGGGTTAACCCTGCCTGCCTTCTTTCTACCCTTTCTCCTCCCCCATAATGCCCAATGCCATCCCCTCCCTTCTTTCGGGAAACTTTATCTCGTGGATTGGCCGCAAGGGTCAGGGCATGGGTTCCCAATCTTTTCTATGCCTTGCACCCCTATAGAGGAAATGTTTGATGAATGTTCGCACCCCCTACGAAAGTAATATCATATTTGAAGATGAATAAGTAAAATTTCTATTTTCCAAACCACAGATTAAACCACATACACTCATACAGTACTACGGGTGAACAAATTGAACTAAAAATGCAAATATAAATGAGCAATTAGAAAAAATTTTAAACAGTAAAAAATCAGTACAATTGTAGCATACTTTCCCTCTTTGTTGCACCTCTGAAATGCCATCTCGCACCACTGGTGCGCGGGCACCCCAGGTTGGGAACCCCTGGGTTAGGGTTATTATTATTACTGTTATCATCATTGTCATTATCATTTTCATTACTGTTATTGCTATTATTATTGTTGTTGTTGTTTTTGTTGTTATATAATTTGTCAGATGCTGTATAATTGCATCATCACAATCACCAGGCTTTACTATCAGACAGTTTGTGCTGTTGAACGCACACCCTACATTAGTCTTCGCCATTCCCAGACATTGCTTTTCAGAGTGTAGGCTAACTCTTCTAAGTTGTGCTAATGGATATAACGGATACTGTTTTCATCCTTTGAGGTGTGGGTGTGACTGCTATATCCAAGTATCAGAAATCTGTTTACATGTGGTTTGTTTTCAATAAATATTTTCCTGCGGGTAGGCTTTCATGGTATGGAAAATTGGACGCAGTGAAAACCGAGGCAAAGAAAATGCGGTCGATGCGGCCCAACTGGACAAAATCATGGACGATGCCCTTCGCGGGAAACTACAGTCTACCTACCAGAAGGATTATCTTGGACTACCCCTTGGTAAAACAACATCATTGTTCACAGATTTCAGAGTAATTGTAGTTGTAGTTGAGCATTTATATAACGCCTCTGTGTTAACAAAAGCTCGGACACGTCAGGTGAGACCCTTAGGAACTTTGGATGTTATTCTAAGAGAACTTCTGCCAGTTTTTTCCCCGTTCTTCAGAGATGAAACAACAATGCTTGGTCTCGTTCTTTCCACAGGGGATCCTTTCTTCTCTTACTCCCCAGAGGGATCATCCGACAACATATTCTGTCACAATATTTTTGCCGAGGGAGATACAATCATGCGTATATATCTATACACACATCTATAGATACACGCACATGTGCATAATTGAATATGTATGTAGATATAAAAAATTATGTATATATATATAATGCAGGTATAAAATATTGTGTATATATATGTATGTATGCAGGATACACTGTGGATATATACATGTATCTATGTATATATATAATTATTTAGATATGCATTAAACACATACATAAGCCTGTATATATATATATATATATATATATAATTTAACGTGATCACTTTTTATAAATCTTAACTTACTTATATAAGCATATATCTAGCAAATGCAATAAACTGATATATTTATGTGTATCATCCTGTATATCTCTTCCAATATATCTATATTTTATTTTACTGTACATACATACATACATATATGTATGTGTGTATGTGTGTTTATACGTACTATGCAATATATAATCTTATGTGTGTATACCTTGTGGGTGGTTACCGAAATGGCTTCTGTTGTTACCAGGTGTTGTTATATCATCTCTTGTTCTATCTGTTCTTCATCTCTGATAGGTTGTCGCCCGAAGCAGCCGACGGCGATTCTTCCCCGCGATTCCCCGCCCGAACCACCGCCCCACACCCTCGACACTACGACTCGCCTGGCGTTCCAGAAGCCTTCGAAAGCCACTCCTGAACTCGAGGTTCCTCTGACGAGATACGCCAGTGGCATTGCCTTGACTGGCAGCAACTTGCCGACCGTTGGCACAGGTCCGTCGTTATCGTAATTGTAAACTCCGAATTTTTTGTAATCGTTTACTCCTAGTATCAAAGAAGAAGAAGAAGAGGAAGAGGAGGAGGAAGATGAAGAAGAAGAAGAAGAAGAAGAAGAAGAAGAAGAAGAAGAAGAAGAAGAAGAGGAGGAGGTAGAGGAAGAAGAAGAAGAGGAGGAAGAAGAAGGAGATGAGGAAGAGGAGGAGAAAGGAGAGGAGGAGGAGGAAGAAGAAGAGGAGGAGGCGGAACAAGAAGGAAAAGAAGAAGAAGAAGAAAAAGAGGAGGAGGTGGAGGAGGAGGAAGAAGAAGAAGTATAAGAAGAGGAATAGGAGGAGGAGGAAGAAGGAGAGGAGGAGGAGGATGAAGAAGAAGAAGAGGAGGAGGAGGAGGAAGGAAAAGAAGAAGAAGAAGAGGAGGAGGAGGAGGAAGAAGAAGAAGAGGAATAGGAGGAGGAGGAGAAGGAGGAGTAAGAAGAGGAGGAGGAGGAGCAAGAACATGAAGTATCTGGACTTTTATGATGCTGATTTTAAGAACCCATAAACGAGCTAAACATAGCTTCATATACCTCCACTCATTGTCCCAACCCTTTGTAAAGAACTCTTCAAAACGCCCTGTCGCAGAACAGAGCAACCACAGGGCCTTGTTTCATGTTAAACAGTTCCAGATAGAAACCGGTTTTTATAGACCAGGGCCTGTGCACGGACGGCATGATTAATGGGGCAACGCTGTTTGTGAAGGAAATTGTTACTGACACTCTTGTATACGCTGAAATGGCAGCGGACGTTTTGTCTACCTGGGTTTTTGGGTTAACGGTTAGCAGGTGGTTCTGTAAAGTCTCTGTTGTCTACTTCCGCTTGGTTCAGCGGATATCCTGCCGTCCTTCCTTTCCGTTAGGTCAACAATAAGACAGTGTCGATGAATGCACATGTACACGTTTTTGTGTGGCGATTGTACAGCCTCAACCCTGCTGATTTTTCAATGAATTGATCGAGTGAGATCCTTTTCCACCGCTGTCCGTTTGAATGAGTGTCATGCCATTTAAGGCAGCGGTTCTTAAAGTGGTGGTCCGCGGACCGGCGTCGGTCCGCGGAGCTCTGGTCTGCGGTCCGTGAAACAATTCTTAAAAATTCATAATTTTTAATTTTTCAACTTATTCGCGAAAATGTATAATAAACGGTTTAAATTGGCAACAGTAACAACAGTATAGTTGTTATAAACAGTGACAATGTTATATAAAATCTAATTTTTAATAAAACATGTCAAACTTGTAAACTGATGTTGAAAAGCACCGGTCCGCGAAATGGCTGGTGAAGCAATCGCCGGTCCCCAGCATCCGAAAGTTTAAGAAACACTGATTTAAGGTACCGTGCGAGAGCGACCGTGTGCCTCGACCCTGCTCATTTTTCATTAAATTGATCGGGTGAGATCCTTGAAAATTGTGTATACTACTACAATTAGTGATTAAGGGCAGTTAGTTAAATTCTTGTCCCGTTTGAATGAGTGCCATGCCTTCTAAGGTCCCGGTTTACGGACAGTCACTGGCGTAAACTTGTCCAAAATATTGGGGGCATTTGGTTATTCATTCTACACATGTTGCATTGGATGTAGGCCTACAGTCCATCTCCACAACCAGACAGTATTGCTTTTAAAAAGTGACGTTTTTGAGAAGTTACGTCTGCCAACTGAATTATTAAGGTCGTCTTATGACATCAATGGTCGTTGTCGATAATCTGAATTGTTGTCAACGACATTAGGTGTCATAAGACGACGTTAAACTTTGGAATAATAATAGTCGTTTGTATCAACTGCGCCACTGCCCGTCTGGTTGTGCTAGTCTCAAGCCTGGAGAAAGGAGGAGGGCGACGATAATCATCTTTGTTATGACACAGTGTCGTTAAACAGCAACTAACCAACCAATCGTTTGTGCTGACTCTATAATGATCACTAATGAATAATAATAATCACTAGTGAATAATAATAATCACTAGCGAATAATAATAATCACTAGTGAATAATAATAATCACTAGCGAATAATAATAATCACTAGTGAATAATAATAATCACTAGTGAATAATAATAATAATCACTAGCGAACAATAATAATCACTAGTGAATCCGTAGCATAAAATTCTAGTAGAAAGATGTAATAAATTTTAATTTCGTTTAATGACTAGGGTATTTATAAATTTCCTTCTCTGGAATAGGGTATATGGTGGACAATTAGATACCGATTAAACGAAGTCGAGAAACATATAGCATCGGATGCAACCGTTTTAAAGGTGTGTAACGATATCGTTAACTTAACGACATCTTATGGCTGTCAAGGCCGTTGACCTCGATCTGACCTTATTCTTGCCGAGTAGTATGTGTTCCACTAGTGATTAGTAGTAGTAGTTTCTGTTTAACCGCACTGTGTGATAACAAAGATCAGTTGCGTCGTCCTCCTCCTTTATCCAGACTGGGACTGGCACTACCAGAGTACTAATAGTGGCGGAGTTTCCACTAAGCATAGTAGTTTATTTGGTTATTCATTCTAGTATCTACACTTGTTGCATTGGTGTACAGTCCATCTAAATTATTGGGGGGACGTGCTCCGGCTGCCCCACCCCAGAGTCTACGCCTATGTGTACAATTCACTAATGTCACATCATTTAAAGCAATATATATATGACATTGTCTACGACACACATAGTGATAAAATGGTTTGATGCAAATTAAGCTATTCCGCGACAATTGTCACACACAAGAAATATTTTAAAGAAACTTTAGATATAAATGCACAATGCATATAATTATAATTATGACATTGGGTTCTTATTCAATCTTTGAAATTTTTAAGTGATTATTAATCTTCAGTTTAACGACATCTTATGACAATATCTATACCCGAGGAAACAATGTAATGGTTAAGCGAGTTGAGGATTATATAGCACCGGATGTAATCGTTTTAAAGGTGTGTTAGGATATCGTAGAATTCTTGACGTCTTTTTTTACGTCATCGAAGGCAGTCCACATCGATAGAAGATAATTTTGTACGGTTATCACCAAAAACGTCGAAGTTATGTATACTACAGTTAGTGATTAAACGCAGTAAATTAAATTCTTTGTTTTTTTTATTTAATGACGTCACCGTAAGAAAGACGATGGACGATGCTAAACAAAGATACAAAGTATTTGTAGTCCTCCATCTAATTTTGAAACTACCAATGCCCGTAGCATGTACCGTACTAGCCCGAAATTGTTTGAATAGTTCTCAATTCTTATCATAATATAAACTTTAGTTTCATCCTTGATAAGGTGTGTATATAGGCTAGTCTGTGGCATAACAAAGATTTCTACCGTCGCCCTCCTACTTTATCGGGGCTTCGGACTGGCAACACATGAGATTCAGCAGTGTCGGTGTTCTTCCTATGATGAAATAGATTCTAAAAGATTAATGGCGGCTTATTGTATCAAAGGCAATTGTAGTAAATAGGAAATATTTGTTATTTTCACGGTAGCATAACCCTGTAAGCGTGCCCACATGGAGTTCAATATGGTCCATTTTCTCATTTAGGACCCATGGAGCTTATACGAGTCCCTTCCTAGGCTCATAGAAATGCTGGCAGGAAGATAGTATTTAAACCATTGTGAACTTTACAATTCTTAATTATTTTTCTATTGTTTAACGACATCGTATGACTGTCGGGGCCATTGTCCACGATCTGACCGTATTCTTGTGCTCCTGTTGGTGTCGTATATTGTTAGCCACCGGTGATTAACGAGTTGAGTTTTTTTATAAAACATCGGGTGCAACCGTTTTAAAGGTGTGTAGCGCTATCGTTGAATATTGACATCTAATGGCATCGAAGGCAGTTGACATCGATAGGAGATAATTTTGTACAGTTTCACAGTTTAAAATCTCGAAATTATGTATACTACAGTTAGTGATTACAGTTGGTGATTACAGTTAGTGATTACAGTTAGTAAACACAGTAAATTAAATTCTTTGTTATTTTATTTAACGACGTCATCGTAAGAAAGACGATGGAAGATGGAGAATAATGATCAATGATCAATGTGGGAACTGTAGAAAAAGACAGGGGGCGGAGGTTCAACATTTTATTCATATTTTGCAAACTGAAGTCAACGAAATTTGAAAACAGCAGATTTTAACGCTAGCAGTTTTGCAAGTCAGACCGGAATCAAAATCAATTCCTTTGTTGAGAAAATTCAAAAATGCCTACATGATTCACCATGGAAATGTCTTCTCTTTGTCAGAGACTTGGAGTCAAATAATGCTAAATCACACTAGCACGACCGAGTGGGTTGAAAACGACCCCAGGGGGTGTGCAATGAAGACTTAACTGTGGGGGTCCTAAGAAAGACTAGGGTGTTGAACACCCAACCCCCGATAATTTCCACCCTAACAAAGATACAAAGTATTTGTAGGTCTACATCTCTGGAAGTTCCACCAATGTCCGTAGAATGTTCTTTAGTCTCGGGCTAGCACGGTCTGTAGACGGGGACCATAAATGGCGCCCATTCAAATGGGCAGCGGTGGTGAAGGATTTCCCTCGATCAATTCAAAGGCCACTGACGTCATTTGGAAATTTTATTGTTCCCACGGTAGCACAGCCCTGCCAGCGTGCCCAAGTAGAGCCCACATGGAACATTTTCTCATTTGGGACCCATATTCAGCACATTTTCTCATTTGGGACCCATATTCAGCATTCTAATGCTCATGGAAATGCTGGCAGGAATAGGTTATTTAAAGTTCCATTGTGAACTTTACAACTCGGGATTAGTTTTCTATTGTTTAACGACAATGGGAACTCGTGCACCTTATTCTTTCCTCTTCGTATGTAGCTGTCATCGATTAAACGAAGTTGAGGAACATATAGCATCGGGTGAGTCCGTTTTAAAGGTGTGTTTGTTATGACATCGAAGGCTGCTGACATCGATAGAAGATAATTTTGTACAGTTATCACAGTTTAAAAACCTCAAAATTATGTATGCTACAATTAGTAATTAAACACAGTAAATTAAATTCTTTGGATTTTTTGTTATTTAACGACGTCACCGTAAGAAAGACGATAGACGTTTCTGAACAAAGATGCAAAGTATTTGTTGGTCTGTCTGTAGGCCTAATCTGGAACTACCAATGTCTGTAGAATGTTCTATAGTCTCGAGGTAGCATGGCCTGTACACGGAGACTTTAAATGACGCCCATTCAAATGGACAGCGATGGTGAAGGACCTTCCCGATCAATTCATTGAAAAACGAGCATGGTCTAGGTCATACGGTCGCTGTAAAAAAACGCATTCACCATGCAAAGTCCATGTCAGGTTTCTACTAGATCTTCTGTGTGGCCCAAGGATACTATGCTTGTACATGTAGATGATGTCCAGACAGCGTCTCATGTCTATCCGAATGCCTTGGTTCAGTTGTTGACGGCGCTTTTATTGTTGCAAGGTCGTCTGGTTTCGACCCTCGATCAGCAAGTAGGGTCTATGTCGCGGTTTCGAGGACGTTACGGCTTTTGCAATTTCCAGTAAGGTGCCTTGGAATTTTAATTTCATGTTTTCTCTCTCCGTCTGCGATGGATTTGCATGTTGAGTAGCTTTATCTGGGCAGTCGACATTTACCATTATACATCTGCTGCACACAACTTCCCGTCTGCAGCTGTCACGTTACAATTGACAGGTCAATGACCAGGGGCGTAGCAATGGGTTGTGCAGGTTGTGCAAAGCACAAGGGCCCCCGGCGGTCAGGAGGGCCTCTGGCAGCGAGTATCAATTTTAGCCTAGAAGTGAATCTACATGTACAGCAAGTTAGCAACAACGTGCACAGTAATAAACACTCAAATGATCAACCATCTCCGAAATTGCACAACTGTTACTCGTTGACTCTCATCTACATTCAGCGATGATATCTGCACTGCCTACATATTCCTGTTGACTTTGCCTGTGACTGTTGCGCCACGTGAACGATCATTTTCAAAATTGAAGCTAATAATAAAAAACTATAGGCCTATACGAAGTCCAATGTCAGAAGAGGGGCTGAGCGACTTCGCAATCTTGTCAATAGAAATAAACATGCCAGAAAGCTTCACATTTCAAAAGAGGTAGATATTTTTGTGTAAGAGAAGGCGCGGAAACGATTTCGTTATTTTAACCAACCAACCCAACTGTTTCACAATTTGACAGAATTGAAGTGTGGATAATTCATATTTTAGCAGTCACAGCAGATGGAACAATGTTTTAGATTAATTATGCTCTAGGCCTAGTTAAATTTTTTTATGCTAGCCTGGAGAAATAAAAAAAATTTATAAAAATAAATCGGAGAAAATTATTGAAGTGTAATTATTTAATTATTATTTAATTGAGGTGCGATTTGTGATATTTGCATATTTCTCACTGTGCGAAATAAGCAAATATCACAAAACGCCAAGCGTTTTTTGCACAGCGGTTTTTTCAAATCGAAGAGGTTCAAGGGGCCCATCATCGAAGCTCTGCACAAGGGCCCCCAAAAACCTTTCTACGCCACTGTCAATGACTGAACGATTTTCTGAATTAACGTAGTAGGTGTGGGCTGTCCGTCATTTAAGGCAGTCTACTGCTTATCATTTAGAATTTCTTCTTAAATTTCTGTTAAAATCTCAACTCCTTCGTGGGCATTTGTGAACCCCCAAACTGTATGTGAAATGTAGCGATTGAACGTGTTGAGGTATATATGGGTTGGAACCGTTCCAAAGGTGTGTAACAATATCGTTGAAGTATTGACATCTTATGGCTTCGAAGGGAGTTGCCATCGATAGAAAATAATTTTGTAGTTATCACAGTTTATAAAACCTTGAAATTGTGTTTACTACGTTTTTCGATGAATTTATCGCGTGAAATCCTTCACCACCGCTGCCCGTCCCGGCCGTCCGAATGGGTGCCACGCCAGTTAAGCTCCTGTGCTAGCCCGAGACTATAGAACATTCTACAGACATTGGTAGAACTTCCACATTATAGATGTAGGACTACAACTATACTTTGTATCTTTGTTCAGCAACGTCCATCGTCTTTCTTAAGGTGACGTCGTTAAATTAAAAAAACGAGGAATTTAATTTACTGTGTTTAATCACTAAAATTATAGTATACATAATTTCGAGATTTTAAACGGTGATAACTGTACACAATTATTTTCTATCGATGTCAACTGCCTTCGATGCCATAAGATGTCAATAATTCGACGATATCGTTACACACCGTTAAAACGGTTTCAACAGATGCTATATAACCCTCAACTTCATTAATCGGTATTAGTGAGTGAAGTTGCGAAATATATCGCTATAGTTAACCCCACCACTGCTCGTACTCTGGCAGTGCCAGTCCCAAACCTAGATGAAGGAGGAGGGCGACGCTAGTGGTCTTTGTTATCACACAGTGTCGTTAAACTGAAACTACTACTATTAACCACTCGATTAGACTGTACACTTCGTGGCGACTCAGTAGGTGCGGAAGTAGCTTAGACTTTGTGAGAGACTGTCTTTGTTCTATGGCCTGCAGGACACCAAGAGAGTCTGAGTAGATCGCCAATTCATTGTGCTCCACAGATGTCGCCCATTCGAGCGCTTTCAAGATGGCCATCATTCCGATAGCTCGGTGACTGCGGCTGCAGTTTCCATGGCGGTTGTACTGGGACTTTCTCTGTGTTGCTCACAAGTGGTAGTGTTTCCCTCTTGACTTCGGAATCTTTGACCTTGGTCTCTCCGCGTCCTTCCTCCAACTTGCGGCGTTTACCGGCTCAGAGTATGTCTTGTTCCGGGATAGACTGTTTCCTGCATCGCAGATTTATCGGCATTGTTTCACAGTCTATCTGAATGAAAGGCCCCGCAGTGCACCGCAGCAGCTGGATAGGGCCTTGAACTACAGTAGTACGGCAGTGGCTGGTTGGTTATTTACTGTTTAACGACACTATATCATAACAAGGTGATTAGCGTCGCCCTCTTGATTTATTCAAGCTTCGGACTGGCACAACCAGAACACCTACGGCGGTGACGTCTATGAAGTTGCTGTTTAACGACGCTGTTACGTAACAATAATGATTAGCGTCGCGCTCCTATATTGTAGTTAGTAACTTCTATTGGGCCGGTGTCTAATGCACAAGGCATCAACTGATGGCACATCAAAACCAAGCCGTAATCAGGTCAATATCCAGAAGGTCAGTCCGTAAGACAGAGAGGCTATGGTGGATATGCAATTTGAGAGAGGTAAGTTTTAGGTTGAGAACGAAATGACACAAGCGACTGAGCAGAGTGCACAGTCACAGGGAGAGAGTTTCAAAAAGTAGGTCCAGCAACCGAAAAAGCTCGTTCACTAAGAACAGTTCTTGATTTAGGTATGACCAGACAAAGACGACCTCGTTGAATAATAATAAGTCTAGGGAATAAGAACTTATTTCAAGTATTGTGACTGGCCAGAATTAAAAGTTTTATAAACTGTGAGTCCTAATTTAAAACTAATTCTTTATTGAACAGGAAGCCAATGCAAAGATTTAAGCACAGGGGTTCTATGTTCAAATTTTCATGTATTAGTTATGGCTCTAGCCAAAGAGTTCTGAACTCTCTGAAGCTTCAGTATGTTTGACCTATTGATACTAGTAAGAAGCGAATTACAGTAATCTAGGCGACTGGAAACCATTGCATTAACCAGAGATAGCCTTGCAGACATGGGCACATAATGCCTAATTCTGCGTATTTCACGAATGAACATGAGCTGTTATATATATATATATATATATATATATATATATATATATATATATATATATATATATATATATATATATATATATATATATATATATATATATATATATATAATATATATATATATATATATATATATATATATATATATATATACAACAGCTCATGTTCATCACGAATGAACATGAGCTGTTATATATATATATATATATATATATATATATATATATATATATATATATATATATATATATATATATATATATACATATATATATATATATATATATATATATATATATATATATATATATATATATATATATACAACAGCTCATGTTCATTCGTGAAATACGCAGAATTAGGCATTATGTGCCCATGTCTGCAAGGCTATCTCTGGTTAATGCAATGGTTTCCAGTCGCCTAGATTACTGTAATTCGCTTCTTACTAGTATCAATAGGTCAAACATACTGAAGCTTCAGAGAGTTCAGAACTCTTTGGCTAGAGCCATAACTAATACATGAAAATACATATATATATATATATTATAACATGCTATAATATTATGCAGGCT
Source organism: Allolobophora icterica (assembly GCA_963556255.1). NCBI lineage: Eukaryota > Metazoa > Annelida > Clitellata > Crassiclitellata > Lumbricidae > Allolobophora > Allolobophora icterica. The sequence continues at coordinate 49,237,530 of OY744612.1, forward strand.
TGGGTTGGCACTACCAAAGCACGAGTAATGAAAGACTATATGTCAACTAAGCGCAGTTCAATATATATAATCGGATGCAACCGTTTTAAAGGTGTCTAACGGGGTAGTCGAATTATCCAGTGTTAAACGACAGTTTATGGCTGCCAGGGTCGTTGAAACCAACCGATAATGGTAATAACGATGATGATGACGATGATGAATGCGATGTGCCGTTGTTATCATTCAGTTCCTGGTGCCGCAAACAACATCTTTCTGCAGATGAGGGGACGTACGACATACGAACGTCACTTCACTGATCCCAGCAACGGACAGGTGGCGCCACAAGACATCCGCCAGGTCAGCCGCAGGTACGGAGCTCAGGCTCTGCACAACCATCTCCAGCAGATGTCGCCTAATCTAGGTAAGGGAACATCCAAGACTTACGTCCTCCTAAATAGTACCTGGCAACAACGGACATTGCTACTTTCGTTCATTTGTTTATTCATTCATTTGTTCATTCACTCGATCATTCTTTTATTCATTCACTAACTCATTCAGTCAGTCATTTGTTCATTCGTTTATTCATTCATTGTTCATTCACTCACTCGATCATTCTTTGTCGCACCACTTTTATATTTTGTTTACTTTCTTTTTGTAGAGAAGGAAAACCTCTCGGATGTCCTGAAATGTCTCGACATCCATTCCTCCACATTGGATCGCAGAGATCAGGGTCCACGCCCCCCTACAACCCACAATGTCCAGTTCCGAAGTGGGAGATACCACCTCAGAGCACCACAGGCCACGGCTACGTGTTGCCCAACGCACGGTGATGTCCCCAGGACACCCATGCTGTCCGTTGAAACCCCCTAACTTCTAAGCCCGGCTTGGGAGAATATTTAAAACCAATATTTGTGAGCTATATAAATTGGCATAGTAGACGCCATGGAGCAATTTGTTAAAAATGCACATTTGTTGTATTTACTAATGATCAAGGATTTATTTTTTGGCTTTGAATTAATAATTTCAGTGTTGTTATTAAAGTGTACATGTTTCAATCTTTAATAGATATGGTTTATTTTTTATATAATATTTGTATAATATCTTGAGTGCTAAAGTTGTTTCAAGCAACGTACATGTATATTTTTATATTTGAAATTAACAATAATTCATATTTTGAGACTTTTTTGAAAAACCGAACATTATTAATCCTTGTGTCACCTTGGCAATAGTTGCTATGGCTTTCTGCCATTTTTGACATGTGCTGTGTGCAACATCTTTAACAATTTAACGACGACAGTTTACTAATAGTGACTGGGAAACCAATGCAGCTCGTAGTTAAAGTGTTAACTTTTCTTTTTCGGCTTGAAATGCATTGAAAGGTATTTTCTTTGGGCATTTAAACTTGGTTTGTGTGAAGCAGCCAAGAATATTTTGAATAAATTAGTAAAGTGTGTTTCATGTTCTACAGGATAATGTATTGAAATTCGTGTTATTCTTGTAAAGAATATTCATATTAAGCCTTATTCTTTGCTGCACTATTTACTATTTAAGGTAAGATGTAAGACATTTATTACAGCCATGCAATGTATGTATGTACGTACGCATCAGAGCACTGTATAGCACCCTTTAAGTTACTCACAAGGGCGCTCCAGCGCAGTTACCTAGGAATACATATACAAAACAGTATTTTATTAACTATACACAATTGGATTAAATTGCCTGATTTAATTGAAGGCTATTTGTTTATTTTGATTTTTGTATAGTAATTTAGAAATCTGAACTTCTACGTGTTGTTTATGATATTATGTTGAAGGGCATACTGTTAGGAATAACCGTAGAGGAACCTTAGGTATAATGACATTAAATTGTATGATTATAGTATATGATCAATATCATGGCCAAGAACTAAAGTAATCAACATGCATAATTAATAGTTTTAGTCATTAAACTCATTAACTGCATAAATGGTTGGATAAGTATATGTTACTGTATAAATTTTTATTGTCTCAGTGTTCTGATTTCTACAATATTTTTTAATACAATACATGATTACAAACATGTTTGAAACAGATTATAACGCGAGCAAATAATATAGGCAGACAAGCATAACTTTATTATTATTATTTCCAAAGTTTAACGACAGCTTATGATAGCTATGGCCGTTGACGTCTTTAAAAAACTAATTGTATATCAGTTCATTTTCTTGATTTGCAAATCATTTGTTCCTGGGATTGTCATTTTCCTATCAACAAATTGAGCGTAAGACGCGCGTGGTAAGTATATATTTCCTTAGGAAACAACGTTTTAATGGTGTCTAAGCATCGTGTCTTATTTAGCGCATTTAACATTTAATCAATAAGTAAATCAATTTCGTTTATTCTTCAGTACAGGTTGTCATAGACGCAACATGTTTACAATGATCCATATGTTATTAGTGATTACTTGGACTGTGTGTAGTGATATTGGTTTAGCATCTTTCTTTGGTCAGGGTGAGCGTGTTAAGCGATAAATTACGGCTGAAAGGATCGTCAGAAAATTTCAGCAATTCTCACTGTTATAAGACTGACCGCGAAACCTCTATACAATGTAACTCAGCGATTCCCCTCCGTATAGCAGTGGACATAACCTTCGAGCGAGATCGCATAAATTTACCCTACCCGAAAAAGATGATAACAATTTTATACCCCGGGCCGTATTCTCTAATTAGCTGCTCGTGAGACTATAACCTCTAGCTTGTTCTAGTTGCGTTATGTCACCTATGATGTTTCAATAAACGAGTACTTTCAATTCTTCACTTTAACGGAAATTTATTGCTACATCAGCTGTTGACATCATATAATACATCAAACCCCCTCTGATTCGACGTAGCGCTCGTGAATAGGCTGGTGCCCTGCGCTTGACTTTCAAGTGGCGCTTTAGAAGTTTGGAGATTACGATTACGTTTATGCTTATAACAGAATTTTCTAATTAAGCTGTATAACTTATAAATAAAACTAAAGATGCGCGTATTTATAACGAAATTATATTTCATTAATTGCACAACTGAGACAAGTATAACTAAGAATACTTTAATTAATGGGTCTTTCATTCATGATGTAAATATAGGATTATTATAGTGTTCCAATTAGACACCTTTGAAAAGTGTTTACAATAAGCTACATATTCATTAACACGCGTATACATTTGTCTACCAAGGACACCTACCCGATTGCCAGTTCGGATCGACGTTAACGGCCTTGAAGCCATAGGATGTTAAACAATGAAAGCTTTTGGGACACGGAAGCTGATTGGTTAGGCCGCTATAGATGCTCGCCTTGTAATGTGTAGAGTACGGGTTCGATCCTCATCCCATCAAACGGTTACTGTAGTGGTCAGGAGCAAGTTTTTCATTCACAATTACTCTGCGCCATCGATTAATGATTGGTCATTAGGTAGTGGCGCTCAATAAATGTGTAATAAAAATAATTTTTAATCGATGAGTAGATAGAAAGACACGCTATACGGTTAAAACCGTATGAAAATTTCATATGCCATGTTACATCGTTAAACACCAGACAATTCAATTATCTGCTTACACTCCTTTAAAACGTATGCTCCGAAACTATATAAGCTTCAGCTTACTAAATGCGCTGGTTAGGTTTGATGGCCGACAAACATATGAAAAAGAACTTAACTAAGTCATTGAACTTTAAAGATGGTGGTTAACAATTATTGTTGCTTACTACTACTACTGCTTGTTAGTCATAGAAAACTATTTTCTAGAAAGACACGTTATACGGGGTAAAACTGTATACAAATTTCATATGGCCTGCGATACCATGTGACATCGCTAAAAACCAAAATTCAATGATCTACTTAGACACCTTTAAAACGTAAGCTTCCGAAACTATATAATTGAAACTGCCACTGCTCGTACTGTGGGAGTGTGAGTCCCAAGTCTGGTTAAAGAAGGAGGGCGACGCTAATGATCTTTGTTATCACACAGTATCGTTAAATTGAAACTACAACTACATTATAGGTCAGATTCTCTGGTGGCAATTTCACAAATTTATTCTTATCGATGCTAACGGCATTTGATGCCGTAAGAACTTAGACGACAATTCAAAAATTATCTCCTTATAGACACCTTTAAAACAGTTGTGACCAATGAAATAAATGCAACTCAACCGCGTTCGAGCGTTAGGTGATTTTCTGCAATCGCCAGGAGTGTATTTTATGGTAGTATTGTTTGATTGCTGGTTATTTACAAACAGAATAACAATTTACAAGGACTTGCTGAAGGTCCCTACACAGTAACTGCATGAACCCGAACTCTCCGCATTACAGGCCGAGCGCTCTAACCAATCGGACACCGTGGCACACAATATTTATTGCGTAAAATTAATTAAATTAGATTGAAATGTATGTTTGAAATGTAAGTGTGCCAAGGACCTCTGCATATATTTCAGCTATAATAATAAATATCAACACCTGTCCTACTCATATTCTGTACGAGTGTTCTTAGTTAATGCGCTGGATACATGCATGCAGCAATTATGACGTGCAGGAAAAACATGGCGGACACTGACCGAACCTACCATTATTAAATAGTCGACCGAACTCTACCATTACTAAATTGTCGACAGAAGAAGAGAAAACCTTCCCTTGAGCTAGCCCTTGAGGCAGCCATAGGTATGAAGTGTTAGCGACTTCATATTTCTTAGCCTTTGCAAATGAGGGTGGGTGGGTGGGTAGGCAGTTCTCTCCTTCGCCGTCTCATCTCATACACCGACAGTGTATGGCTAGTGTACTCATTATAACTGAGTTACCTAGGGGCGCAAGTGGGGCAAAAATCTCTAAACAAACTTCTGCCCCGTCAGGATTTGAACCCCGACTTCTGGATTGACAGTCCAGCTCGCAAACCGACTAAGTTGTGCCAAAGACCTTTGTATAATAACCAGGGGCGTAGCCAGACTTCATTTCAAGAGGAGGCAACTACTGCTTGTCAAAACTTGTATGCAGTGGCGGCGATCTTGTTTCAGAGGTGAAGGGGAAATTTTTCAGCGTCCGAAGGGCGGTCGCAAAAACTTCTGAGAATTTCAGAATTTGGCTCTGAGAATTTAAAAAAAAATTTCCATTTATGTTACGAAAAAAGTTGACCTTTTTTTAGTCATTAACACATTCGAAGACTTACTTTCTTCTTCAAATCAAGAGGAGGCAAAATCCACCTCTGCTGGGGTCTACTTGAGGACGCAGGGCTATAACCCATGGAAAATTTTTAAATCCACAAAACCAAGAGGAGGCAAATGCCTCCTCTTGCCTCCATGTAGCTACGCCTATGATAATAACCCTACTATATATGAGTCCATTATTAAATAGTCGGCTGAACTTTATCATTAATAGTCTACCGAACTCTGCCATTATTGAATAGTCGACCGAACTCTACCGCTATTAAACAGTCGACACGAATATGGCGGACGTCGACAAAACTCTGTCGGTTTATAAACGAAACCAGAGCGACCCGTCATGTTGAAATAATCTTTGCTAGCGGAGGAAAACGAATGGATTTTAAAATGGCAACAGCTGTTCGAAAATTTCAGAATAAGGGCCTTAAATACCCCGAGGGTGAGGACGTCAGCGTCGTTGGGCAGGGCGAGGGGGTTAGCGACGTCTTGAGGGTGTTTATGGGTAGTGTTGCTTTCACCGGGTCGTCTAGAAAGGGAGTTTGATGTTTGGATAAGGGAGGGAGGATGAATTGAGGGGAGAGAGTGGTTGAGAGATGGGGGAAGTGGTTGAGGGAAGAAGGAAGTGTGTAATGGAGGACTGGAGTGGGTAAGGGATGGAGGGAATGGTTGAGGGCTGAAGTGGATCAAGAAATTCTAAATTCCTTGAGTGGTTATGGGAGGGAGGAAGGAATGGTTGAGACAGACAGACAGACAGACAGACAAGACAGACAGACAGACAGAATCAGAGAGAGACAGAGAGAGGCAGAGAGAGAGAGAGAGAGAGAGAGAGAGAGAGAGAGAGAGAGAGAGAGAGAGAGAGAGGAGAGAGAGAGAGAGAGAGAGAGAGAGAGAGAGAGAGAGAGAGAGAGAGAGAGAGAGAGAGAGAGAGAGAGAGAGAGAGAGGCAGACAGACAGACAGACAGAGACAGACAGAGACAGAGACAGGGACAGAGACAGAGACAGAGAATAAGGAAGGGAGGGAGTGGGAAAAGGGAAGTAGGGAGGGTTAGGGAGGGATAGCAGGTAGGTCTATGATATACAGTTACCAGGCAGCGTAACGGATTTCGACATGGTCCGTGTGAAGAGTTGGTCTATCAAATGAAGCCTGGACTGACAGAGTCTCAGTGGGGTAGTTCTGGGAAATGGGTTAAACACGAGGAAGGGGAGATGACGAATTGGAGTGGGCGAGCGGGGTAGGTGTCGAAGGGGAAGAACCTTCGAAAAGTTATCGGATGGACCTCATAGTTCTTAACTATGCAAACTGAAGGTCACAATGGCCGGTGAAAACATCATTTCTTTATTTAAATTATTATTATATTATATTATATTTGTTTGTTTTGTTTTACGCCCAAAGGATGAAATCAACAGGTGTGGAAAACTATTGTTAGTATTTATTATTATTATTACTATTTCTATTACTATTATTATTTTTACTTATTATTATTATTACTATTTCTATTACAATTATTTTTTTTACTTATTATTATTATTATTATTATTATTACTATTTCTATTACTATTATTATTTTTTATTATTGTAGGAAATATTGATACTTTCCGAGATAAATTTTATGTTGGCCTTTTATTGTTTTTGGTTTCCTGTCTAAATATAATAAAGAAACGAATGTAACCCACAGTTCAGAGGATATGGCTACCAAAACAACTTCACAGATTTTATAGCGCTGTATCATTAAAGTTAGCAATAGATCGATTACCGTTCCAAAATGAGATGGGAAAATCTTAGTCCGCTGAGTTCAGCATTTCACGGATGCGTAGTGGTCTGCGTCAGCAGCGGATTTTGTTAAGGCGCTACTAAGTCAGACATGCCAAAAACCAATCCTACTAAAAATAATGGGATTAAAAGTGGCTGCGGATTAAGAGGGCGTTCGATCTAGGTCAAGACGTCAGAGGGTCCATTATTTACCACTCTGTCTTTTGAGGTGAGGCCAATTATAGTCTGATGGTTGACGTGCTTGACGGTTAACCACGAAGTCAGAGGTTCAGATCCCATCAGGAAAGAAAGATACTGAAAACCTTCTGTTTCTCAAACGAACTCAGGTAATTAGTAGTAGTAGTAGTAGTAGTAGTAGTAGTTGTTGTAATGATAATGATGATAATAATAATAGTATAATAGTAACAGTAGTAATGATGATGATGATGATGATGATGATGATGATGATGATGATGATGATGATGATGATGATGATGATGATGATGATGATGATGATGATGATGATGATGATGATGATGATGATGATGATGATGATGATGATCATCATCATCATCATCATCATCATCATCATCATCATCATCATCATCATCATCATAATAATAATAATAATAAATAAATGGACAGCTCTCTGTGCAGATACCTGGGTTTAATAGTAGAATATTTGACTTGATGAAACGAAGAAAAAGTGGTAACGTCGACATTGAATAAGTAATTAGCCTTTATTCGCACCTGACAAACGCACGCGCATTACATTGTAGCGGACGATTGAAGACAGGTTTCAAATAGATTATAAAATAATATAGGCAGACAAGCATAACTATTTTTATTCGAAAAGTTTAACGACATCTTATGACTTCTAAGGCCGTCGACGTCTTTCAAAAAGTAACTGTATATCAGTTCATCTTGTTCAGTGCAGACCATTCGTTCCAGGCATTAAGAAGTCATCGGTTACGAATAGAGATTGGGCGCTAATGCTAACTATAGATATAGCCACGTAATAAACCGTTTTACAGGTGTCTAAGTAGTGAGTTTTAACATTTGTAACGCCTAGTGTTTTGCGGCATCTTACGGCTGAAAGGACCGTAAAAGCTTAAACAATTCTCACTGGTTGAATTGACCGCGAAATATCTATCCCATTTAACTCAGCGATTGTTTTAATTCTTCACTTTAAACGAAAATTTATTGCAACATCGGCCGTTGACGTTGTATAATACATCTTGAATAATTAGCAATTGAGCAAACCGCATGCATGCTATTAAACGGTAGGGCCTACAGGTGGCTAATATAGATGCTATTACTCTTCTAAACTATACAAGTAGCTAACACATTTTAGTTTGTGTCTCATTTACTAGCAAAGTAAAAAATACAACGAATGGTGCTTACGTTAACGCCTATAGCAGGATTTTCTAATAAAGCTAAATATAACTAAATTAAACTATATTTACACACACGTATTTATGACTAAATTATATTTCACTAATTACACAACTAAGATAAATACAACTAAGAATACTTTAATTAATGGGTCTGTCATTCATGATGTAATTAAATATAGGATAATTGTAGTGCTCCATTTAGACACCTTTGAAATGGTTCTTTGTTAAGCTACAAATTCATTAACTCGCGCATATCTTTGTATAGAAAGCTTGCCAGATCAGATCGACGTTAACGGCCTTTTAGCCATAAGATGTTAAACAATGACGCCGCCTTGTAACGCGTAGAGTACGGGTTCCATCCTCATCCCATGAGACGGTTCCTGTAGTGATCATGAGCAAGTCTTTCATTCACAATTGCTCTGCGCCATCGATTGATGCTTGGTCATTATGTAGTGGCGCTTAATAAATAAGTATAATAATAATAATTTTTAATTGATGAGTAGATAGGACGCGTTATACGGTTAAAACGGTATGAAAATTTTATATAGCCTTCGATGCCTTGTGGCATCGTTAAACACCAGACAATTCAATAATCTGCTTAGACACCTTTAAAACGTATGCCACCGAAACTATATAAGCTTACTGCACTTGTTGGACAATGGATGCAATATGAAAAGGTACAGTATTCATTCATTCATTCATTTGAAGATTTATATAGCGCCCCTTCAAGGTAACTACTCATAGGCGCTCCCGACACCAGCACGTTTATATAAGAACTATATATAAGTATACTGAACTATATCATTGAACTTTAAAGACGTCAACGTCCTTTGTATCAACCAATCAATCAATCCGTTTATTAGAACACAACCAACCACTTACAAAACGTTCCTTACACGCAGGTGAATTAACGGGTTGAGTGTCATAAAGGGTGACCCGAAAAGGAAAAGTCCCGCTATGCGGGGCAACCAAGAGATGATCACAAGCTGAACGGATGATTAATATTCAAAGACAATGATTAGTATAATCTTAACTAACACCTAAACCAATTCGATCTTCAACGTAATGCAAAACTAAAGTAACGGTAATAAAATAAATAATAAAATAATAATAATATTCTGTATTATTTCAAACCGACAGACGCAGTAAGATTACATTGAAACATGAAAGTACGATAAAGATCTTAATTAAACACACGGTTTGGCAGCCATGCAAGGCGCCGCCCTAGAGGGGGGGGGGTTACGGGAATCGATCCGCGAACCTAATGCTCTCCTGGCCATGAGTGTTGTCATTACTCTATCCTCCCTCCCTACTCAAGTAATCTATAATGGCTGATCTTTGGTTTATGATGTAAGACCTTAGCAAATGTTTGAAACTACTAATAAAAAAAGTGCCGAGGTTAGTTCTACAAGTAATTGATTCCACACCATATATATAGGCCCTGACATTTGATAGAAAACCTTTTAACATTAATCCGAGCATTAGCAGGACGATATTTACCAGCAATACGTGCATGCATGATGTAACCTTTTTTAGAATTCCTTCATTTTTATTTTTTCTTTGAAATTTGTAAAGTACGTTGTTTCCAGTTAAGGTGGGAATCAATAATAATGCCTAAAAACTTAGTTGACGTTACCTGGTCAATAGGAGAGTCATCGATAAGAATGGATACGTTTGTGGGAGGTGTTTTTTTCGTGTAAAGAAGCTATAAGATGTTAAACAATTGCTTACTACTACTACTGTTTGTTAGTCATATAAAATTATTTTCTAGAAAGACACTTTATACGGTTAAAGCTGTATAAAAATTTCATATGGACTTCGATACCATGTGACATCGCTATAATCAAAATTCAATGATCTACTTAGACACCTTTAAAAGGTAGGCTATAAAACTATATAAGCTCCATCTTACCGCGCTCGTTAGCTGCATGGTGATTGTTTCCTAGAAAGACACGTTATAATGGTTATATGGTTAAAACTGTACGAGAACTTCTTATGACCTTTGAGGCCGCCACATATGAGATTTTGTTTAAACCAGACAATTCAACGATTTCCTTAGACAACTTTAACTCCATAGACACCTTTAAAACGAATACCACCGATACTATATAATTTTCAAGTTGCTGTACTTTATAGGTCAAATTTCCTTTATCGAAATTGCACTAAAAAGCTATTGTTATCGATGATAACGGCACTTGATGCCGTAAGATGTCGATAGAACTTGGACGACGATTTAAAAATTATCTCCTTAGACGTGTCTACCTTTAGAACAGTTGCGGCCAATGAGATATATTCCTCTATTACGTTTAACCCTTAGCTGCTTTTTTCCTTTAACCAGGTGCATAATTTTACCATAGTATTGTTTGATTGCTGGATTGTTTTGGTTGATTACTTACGTAAAATTTACAAACAGAATAAGAATTTACATAATTGCATGTAACACAAACAATAATTAAACTGCATTTTAAGTTAAGGAGGCCCTGAAAGATTAAAAATCTCAGGTGAAAAGTCCTCTTTTATTTTCAAATATGTAGCTACTAAAGACTGTCACTTGTATATATAACATATTATATATATATATATATATATATATTGGTACTATATATATATATGGTACTATATATATATATATGGTACTATATATATATATATATATATATATATATATATATATATATATATATATATATAGGCCTATAACATTACTTCTATGCTACAAATGATGCAAAATATTGTTTAATTGCATTAAATGTCACCATACCATCATGCATCCAGAATCTTTTTTACATATAATCAATCAATATTTTTCAATATTCTTTATTGCAACCAAATTCAAACAAAAGCAACAAAGGTGAAATTTAAGTTTAAAAAAAAATCATGGCAACAAAGGGAGGCCCAGAAGGGAGGAAGATCCCGCTAATTAGGGTCCCCATAATAACAATTCACCAAAATAATTTTCCAAGATGGCCACGCAGAGAAAGAATTTAACCAGGTGACAAGATAACAAATTGACTGAATTCAAAATACAAAACAGAAAGCACTATAAGATGCACTTGATGTAAACAAAAACAAGTGACCAAGCAATCTTAACTACAACCTTAACTATTCTTAAATACGTGCGATAATATGCGATAATATGCTCATAACACTATCTGATTAGGTTGATGCAAGCAGGAAAGCGCGTAATCTTCTTTTAAAGGTCTGTAGATTATTTGATAAGCAGATTTCCCTTGGTACTGAATTCCACACTGAGGAACCATACGATTTAATGGTGAAGCGTCGGAGGTTAGTACGGACCTTGACTGGGCGATATGCTGTAGAATTCCTAGTGAAATGTGATTGAATATCGGAGGAATGAGGGAGGAAATCCCTAAATATCGGAGGCAGGAGGTTATGTTCGAGGCGGTAGAAAAATTCACCAATCTGGAGGTCTTTGATCTGGTCTATTCTCAAAAGTTTCAGTTCGCTGAAGGATGGGCCCGTGTGTTCCCATTTTCGAATACCCACAATTATACGAATAGCCCTCTTCTGCAGAATCACTAACTTACGTAACCTTGATTCGTATGTCGATGCCCAAATCAAATTGCAATAGGTGAGGTAGGGGTAGATGAGGGTATAATACAGATTCAATCGGATTGTCATTGGAAGCTTATACGCGATACGGGTTAAAATTCCTACGTTCTTAGCGATTTTTGCTGCGATTTGGTTAATATGTACTTTCCAAGTCATGTGCTGATCGATGTGTACACCTAGAAACCTCGTTGATTCAACCCGTGTAATGGGAATATCCTTAATGAACAAACCTTCATGTGTATGTCAATTGATGCAAAATGTTTTTTTTTTAATTTGCATTAAATACCATCTTATCATAATATAATATATGGTAGACATTGTTAGCTGTATTTTGCGTCTTTAAACACTTTAGAATTGTCGTCAACGGCCTCTGATGTCACTTGATGACGTTAAACCTTGGAATAACAATACTGTAAGCTGTTGTCCAACAACTGGACAGAAGTTTTTCTTATCGACGTAAACTGCATTTGATGTCGTAAGATGTCGTTACACGATTGACATCCCTCCAACAGATCAGTAGGGCTCTCCATAGACCATCTGACGTCATCGGCTCTGGCAGCCGCAAGATGTCGTTGAAGACTCGATATTAGGCCTATTCGTTAGGTGAATATCGTCATCCTTATCTTTACCAACACCAAACATCATCATTTCCCGTCACTATCCATATGGCGGAAATATGATGTCCATTCTGCTACTAACACTAGTACTACGTTATATAGTATAACCCTGTGCCATCGATTGACGCTTTGTGTATTAGACACCGGCGCAATAGAAGTTACTAATAACAATCGCCACCAAGATTTCTGCCGTTGCTGCTACTATACTGTCGGAGGAAGATAAAGGGCGCGGAAGAGGACTCTTTCAACCCACGGCTGTCGGAGGAATAGCAATAGGAACTCCTTCTTCTCTTTCTCCTCCTGCTTCTCCTCCTCCTCCTCCTCCTCCTTCTTCTTCTTCTTCTTCTTCTTCTTCTTCTCCTGCTTCTCCTTCTCCTTCTTCTCCTCCTTCTTCTCCTTCTCCTCCTCCTCCTCCTCCTTCTCCTCCTCCTCCTCCTCCTCCTCCTCCTCCTCCTCCTCCTTCTCCTCCTCGTCCTTCTCCTTCTCCTTCTTCTTCTCCTCCTCCTCCCCCTCCTCGTCTTTCTTCTTCTTCTTCTCCTCCTCCTTGTCATCCTCCTCCTCCTCCTCCTCCTCCTCCTCCTCTTCCTCCTCCTCCTCCTCCTCCACCTTGAAATATACTTTTTCTCTTCTTCTTCTTGTCTTTGGAATGGGGTGAATCTGCTCGCTTTAATTTGCCCCGGAGGTAATTCGAACTGTTGATCATAAGATGAAATCTGAAGCTCACTTTAACTGCCGTCCTCTTCACGGTCCAGAGAGTAGTCTGGGAGACCTGGGGCATACGGTGAAAGGGCAGAGTGGTTTGGGGGTGATTGAGGGGAGAGGGCGCATACAGCAGAGGGCGCTAGTCGAGTGTGAAGAGGTCGTGCCCTCTAGCGTTCAGGGAGGGTTCGTGGGATGCTGCATTTGGGTGACTAATGCGAGTGTATATGTGAGCTAGTCTACTGGTGTCATCTGGTGACAAGAATACGGAGGCAGAGACACGGATAGGTGGGCAGAGGCGAACAACCAGAGGAACAATTTATTTATTATTTATTAATTTATTTAAATTTGGAGGAGAGAAAGGAATAAATAATAGAAGATGACGTAAACATAAGCCAAACACACGTCCATATAATAGACATTCCTGCATATACACAAGCATACATAAATGCATACCAACATACATGTGTGCATACATATTATACATACAAACGTACATTCATAAATACGTGCATATACACATACAGGCACATATATGCATGCATGCCTAGTGCCTACATACATACATACATACATACATACATACATACATACATACATACATACATACATACATACATACATACATACATACATACATACATACAATACATACATACATACATACATACATACATACATACATACATACATACATACATACATACATACATACATACATACATACATACATACATACATACATACATACATACATACATACATACATACATACATACATACATACATACATACATACATACATACATGCATACATACATAATATACATACATACATACATGCATACATACATGCATACATACATACATACATACATACATACATACATACATACATAAATACATACAAACTGGGGTTTCGCTGTTCCAGGGTTAGCCAAGTGGATGAACGGATTAATGGATGGATGGATGGATAGATGGACGGACGGTCGGATACGTTTCTAATATCGTGAGCGATCAGGTGATTATGACTTAACATAAGAACCCATTCGATATCACCTGTGCATTTGCTTATGAGAAAGATCTTCGTCTCTTGCTTTCACTGTCTGCCTGCGTGTCTGTCTGTCTGTCTCTCTATCCCTGCTCCTTATTTAGCACCAGTTCTCCTAATCAGACGTATGCTTCCCCGATCCTCAATTCCATCGGCTGTCTATATATGATCGCGACCACGATCTTCGCTGACGAGATTTGTCCTTCTGTCTGTCTGTCTATCTATCTGTCTGTCTATCTGTCTGTCTGTCTCCTTTTCTGTTTTTATGTCTCTGCCTCTGTATCAGCCATCCACTCACTCGTTAACTCACTTACTCTCACTCACTAACTACGCCACTGCTCGTACTCTGGCAATGCCAGTCCCAAGTCTGGATAAAGGAGGAGGGCGACGCTAATGATCTTTGTTATCACACAATGTCGTTAAACTGCAACTACTCTTACTCACTCAATCGTTCTCTCACTCATTCATTCCCTCACTTATTCTAGTCAACGAACCAGTCAATCAACCAGCCAACTCGTCCTTCCGTCCGTCAGCCAGTCAACAGCAATCCAGCCAATACGTGTATTTGTTTACTTCTGTCTCATCGTTGTTTCGTCCGCGTATGTCTCAGTACGTACGAGTATTACAGTCCGTCCTATTTGTGCGCTAGACTGGGTTTCCTGCAAAGCCCTCCTAAGTCCTAACGGCAGGTAGGCCGATAAGCACAGGAGACGGAGTTTACGACTGCCTTCGATTCGACTACATGCCCTGGGTTCCGGATAAACTTTCTCTGGACCGGCCCTGCGATGATAAACGCCCTAATAGGATTTAATGTATTTAATACGACGGTGCTCTCGCATCGTTCCAAAGACGGATGTTGTTGTTCCCAGATATCTCCGACCTGCCACCGTGCATCCCATGTGCGGTCTTATACCGTAGAGCTACGAAACTCCCTCGGGGCTGCGTCGATTCAACACGGCCGCGTCGTACACTACCCCCTGTCTGGGTCACAACCGCACCCCGAGGGTACGAATGCCGGGATTGGGAAAACGCGCAAGCCCCGTTCACGGGTCATGTAACCTAAACACGATGCCATCCGATTCGCATCCCAGGGTCTTCCACCCGACGCTCGACACTCCGCAGAACGCGGAAGTGTCCGATGTTCTACGGAAATGGTTGGAGGCCTGCGAGGAGTTTCGATCGGGTTTTCATACGTGTCAGCTGGTCGGTTCGGCTGCTGCTGCTTTATAGTGCCCCTATATCGCCCGCAGGGGTTTCGAATAATTGATAACATGTGAAATGTCTTTGCTAGACTGCCACTGTCGTCTTTTCTCGTTTTGAAATCAGAAGTAGGAAGCGCTTCATCTTGTTAAGTGTCTGGCGAAAGAGATGAAACGAAGTTGGTTTCGTCGACATTATATTAATCAGGGTTGTCAGAATGGTTCTGGTCACTGTTGATGGTAATTGTAATTAAGATAGTTATTGTGATTAGAATTGTAATTGAGATTGTGAATGTGATTTTGATTGTAATTGAGATTGTAATTGTGATTGTAATTGTGATTGTAATTGTGATTGTAATTGTAAATGTAATAGTGATTATAATTGTGATTGTAATTCTAATTGTAATGGTAATTGTTAGCGCTCCTGAGTAGACAGCCTTGAAGGGGCGCTATATAAATGTTCCTTAAATGAATGAATGAAATGTAGTAGTGATTATAATTGTGATTGTAATTCTAATTGTAATAGTAATTGTGATTGTAATTGCAATTGTGATTGTAATTGTGATTGTAATTGTAATTGTAACTGAGTTTGTGATTGTAATTACGGCAATTTCTATAGCATCGTTGGTAGCAAGCTACTGCTAAGATGCCTTACATTGTCAAATGTCAACTGAAATGCCAAACGTTAAGGACAAAACCAGAGCTAAGGAGATCTGATCAGTATCTCCGTGACCAAGCAGGCTTTAGTCTCATTTCGAAAATAAAAAGCACAGGCTTTTCCTTAAGTATTCGTCAATCATACAGAGAGAAGACCCACTTATCCAACATAATTCTTTGAACGGATTCTAGGAGAGCTTTTATGGCTTACGAAATTTAAAGTCTCCGCAGTTTACCGTAATCCTCTCCTCCGATTATAAATCTTCTTTGTTACATCTCGTCCTCCTTTTCTCCTAAGCAGTTCTTTGTCTAAACCAATCGCACGACAAGATGGCGTCCTGTCTCCAAGTAAGCGAGCTCTGAATAAGTATTATTGGCTTGTTCAACACTTAAGCCTTCTCGAATTACAAGCAGCTTTTAAGGGTCGACATCTAACCAATACAAAATGGAATATATATACGATTTCGGTCGAGGAGAAGTTAGCCCCGGGCGGATGGACAAAGTGTGGGAAACTAGAGTCCCTGTTGCGTCCACCGAGGAAGGCTTTTAATTTACCAGATCCACATCCAAACATCTAAGGTGACAAGATTTTTCCTCTGCTGGGGGGTGGGGGCACTGGCGGTCAGCGACTTTTACCCCTTGGTTTAACATTTAACATATCGAAATACTCCCAGTCGGTGGATTGGCAAACTGTAACCGTATTAATTTCACAGGTCTTAATAACATGGACCTGGATCAAGATCTTCAGTGGAGAAACCTTGGACCTGGATAGTGATTTTAATCGAGTCCACTGGGCGTGCGTGCTGGTCCAGGGCAAAGTCTAAGGATGTAGGCATCCGCAGCCGTGCGTGTTAGACACCAATTAGCTGTACGCGATGAGTCCCGACACAAGTGCGTGACTCTCCGCTCCTCGTTGCCTGCTTAACGACCTTCGCACGCCTTTCTTAACGACTTGACCGCTTTTAGAAGCCAGGCAAGACTTCAAACGACTCTGGCTAGATCAGTCACTGGTAGCCTCCTTTTGTCAACCTATCTCCCACTATCTCCTATTCACGTACTTCTGCAAATGTGTCGCCCAAACGGGGCAGCAAACAGCAGATTTAGTTTTGTAATAATAGAATCGCCCTGATAAAGTGAATAATTGGCGTGTGAGAGGTAATTTAAGACGCTAATTGCTTGATATCCAATTAACGTTGCGCAAAGAGGATCGGAATTTTATTGACTACACCCAAGAGGTTATTAGTTGTATCAAGTTCATTTGGTCCGTTTGATATCGATCCTTTTAGTGGTGGATGAAAAACAGGCCTAACTTCTTGATTACTTAAACCTTTAGCAATTTATAGCACTTCCTTTTACATGTTTGCAACCCGTCTTAAAGGTGTCCCACGGGCTTATTGGATTACAGTTAGTTTTACAGCCACCCGGGGTCTGTTTATATTGGGCGAAACATTGTTGTGCAATTTAATGTTGATGGAGCATCGTATTCTGAATGTAGTTTCAGGAATGCCTGCTCAAAAGTAAACAATACAATACAGTACAACTGTACTTGATATTACCTCATTCCAAAGTTCAAAAGTGGACACACGACCATACGACAGAACATCGATGGCGCTGAGCAACTGTGAGTGAAGGACCTGCTCACTGCTCAGGGTCCTTACACTGTGACTGCTTCAGTTAAATGTTATGTTAAATGTTAATGTTATGTTAAACACCTCCCTTAATTAAAACATAACATTATCCCAATGTAGCCGATATGTATCAGTCTACATGACTCTAGAAATGGTGGATGCAAAGCAGCTAGTGGTTAGCGTGATGGACTGCAACCGACAGGTCGGGGTTCAAATCCGCACTACGGCAGATATTTATTTAAAGATTTCACCCCCTAACAAACTCAGCTGAACTAGTACACTGGTCGTACACCGTCGGTGGGAATTTCAGACGGTGAGGGAGAGGACTGGCCACAGGTCCTCATATACTGAGGCTAAGAAAATGAAGTCGCTAGCATTACATGCCTGTGTTTCCTGTTCTTCTTTCAAATCGTTGCGTAATTAAGACGATGCTATAGAATTAGAAAAATCAGATTCAAGTTGCTGAAGAGAGAAACGTTTTCAGTTCGCGAAGAAACTTGCCATCGCTCTACCTCAACTGCAGGGGCGGAGACTTAGGGGGGGACAGGGGGGACGGTCCCCCCCGAAGTTTGAGGTGGGGGGGATGGAGTTGCTTATATCCCCCCCAATATTTGAACATAATATCAGAAATATTTCATAAATATTCAAAATTTCTACAGTAGGCCTACTTTCCACTGTTTATCCTTTGTTTGGCGTTCGCGGCGCAGCAAAACTTAACGTACTTTTGAAGTACACATATATGCATATATGTATGCATATATATATATATATATATATGTATATATATATATATATATATGCATCTCTTACTCGTATCCTTACTCATCTGATCCTTCTCGCCCTAAACGAAACCCGCCTTAACAGCTGCTCTGCCTCCTCTCTTGATCTGGCATCTGGAAACCGGACTTTGTTCCCAACACTGCCAACAGGGGTACAACGTGAAGGTGGCGTGATGGGCATTTGGACAGCAAAGGCTTTTGGAGAGGCATGCTGCCCCACTCCCCCACTCCCGTATATATGACTTTGAACTTACGTGAATATATATATATATATATATATATATATATATATATATATATATATATATATATATATATATATATATATATATATATATATATATATATTAACAACAGTTAATGACAGAGGCTAAACAGATTAATGGATTTTAAAATAAAGTATACATATAAAACAGTAGGGTATACAGTGCTAAAATAGTTAATTGTTAATAAGTTTTCTTGCATAAGAGAGCTTACTATGTGTTTGTTAAAACGCATTCAGTTAGCAAGAAAAGTGTCAAAACATTGCCAAACGTAGATTGTCAAAGAGATCGATCATCGACGGTCGACCAACCGCCCAACCCGAGTGTACCGTTTGTAAAATATTTCTGCTGTTGTTTCCTGTTCAGCAATTCAGGAAGTTCTTGAGCAATGAGGATAAGCTGATACACTTTTATCAGCATTGAAATAATATACCAATTTTGCTAAGATGACAGCTTAAAATGCTACCATTACAGTGTGGAAATTCAAAAAATTTCCGTGTTGGGGAGGGGGCACATCCCCCTCCCCAAACCCCTCCCCCTGCTCGGCGCTCTGCGCCTCGGCGATCGTCCTTCGGCCGCTCGGCCTGTCCCCCCCAAACCCAAGACCAAGTCTCCGCCTATGCTCAACTGTCCTCCTTAAATGTCTACATCTTTAAACCCAAAAAACCTACGGCAATGTGAAACTTATTGGAAACAATAAACGTGTCAAAATGCGTTTAATCAGAACGATTTGATGTACATTTTATAAAGTTTGAGCGTCGTCTGGCAGATATTCGCGTCCATATTAAGCCTCGAAATTCAATTACATACGAGATTTTTATGGGTGTGTATACATCCCGAACGATTGGGGAACACTCTCCTGTCGGCCGATCTCTCCCTTTGTGTCTGGGTTCTGCTAGAGAGCAGATCGTTGAATAGCCATGGCACCAGCGCAATCTGCACATCAAACAGGGAACCATAAAGTACATGATTTGACAGCGGCGTCTCTAGGGCTTCGCGAACGAGGAGGCAGCTCCACAGTAGCGGATGACAGTCCTTTGTCCCGCTCTTCTTCTTCTTCTTCTTCTTCTTCTTCTTCTTCTTCTTCTTCTTCTTCTTCTTCTTCTTCTTCTTCTTCTTCTTCTTCTTCTTCTTCTTCTCCTCCTCCTCCTCCTCCTCCTCCTCCTCCTCCTCATTCTATTTCTTCTTCCTCTTCATTCTCTCCTCCTCCTTCTCCTCCTCCTCCTCTTTTTCTTCTTCTTCTTCGCCTCTCCATCTTTCGTTTTCAAACTGGAGATACCCAGTCGGAAATTAATCCACTCCCACTCCATTCTCCTTCCATCCAGCCATTGCATGTAAAAAAAATCCCTGCATAATCGGTTTATCTAAGGGTACAGTGGAGTTTCTCGAAAGGGGGACACGGCCCCGCGTACCTCGCATTCGACACGCGCTAGACTCGGTATTAATAGGACTTGCAAAACTAGACGGTTGCTCCTGCGTTGGATGTATATTTACTTAACTCAGACAATCGTCCCAGCACGCGGCCGTGAACGTCGTAACCAAATCTGGAGCACGCCGCCTCTTGGTAAGGGTAACTGAATCTCGGAGGCTCTTGCAGCAGGGAGTAGGCATTCCGTGCGTCGGAGACTCTTGCAAGGAGTAACTATATATGCGTTGAGTTGCTGCGGCGCTAATTCCCTTTATAAACAATACTCCGTCGCCATCTTGAATCAATTAGCCCGTCTTTGTGTAAATACA
This sequence comes from Allolobophora icterica, assembly GCA_963556255.1. Classification (NCBI taxonomy): domain Eukaryota; kingdom Metazoa; phylum Annelida; class Clitellata; order Crassiclitellata; family Lumbricidae; genus Allolobophora; species Allolobophora icterica. The sequence continues at coordinate 49,258,024 of OY744612.1, forward strand.
GGGTTTTCAGACGAAACTCTTCAAATGAAATAACGCTATTGCTTTTCTAAGATGTTTTGATTCAATGTGGTTTTATAAACGGATCGGAATGCAGTCTATGCAGCCGAGGGATCAAGAGAGAGAGAGAGAGAGTCGAGTTTATCGGTACTTTAGAACACTCCTCACGCCGTTGGGACCGTTCAACACGCCACGTTCATCTGCAGAAGCTCCGATTCCTCGGTACCAATGCGTGCAAAGTTGTAAACCCGCTGAAAGATGCTCTCTGTCTGCGATGCTTTCAACATTGACGAATTATAGCAAGTGTCTTAGATAGACTGTGATATTTATATTGAAATAAACTTACAGAGTTGTAAGAAAGTTTATAATAAATAAGCTCCGTGTCTGAAACCCTAACCTTAGAGATGGCCAAAGATACAAGGTCTAAAGCAATTCAACTCCTTAGTTCCAACGTCTGACGATAGCGTATGGCCTCTCCTTTCCCCGCCTTTCCCTCGCCTTTCCCACTCCTTTCCCTCTCCTTCCCCCTTTCCCCTCTCTATTCCATCTCGTCTCCCTCTCCTTTCCATCTCTTTTCCCTCTACCTTCCCTCTTTTCCCTCTCCTTGACCTCGCCGTCTCTTGCATGCTCTTCAGTAGTGTGCAGTAGATGTACCCGTCATATAACCGAGTTCGCTAGATTGCGCTATCTATAATCGAACAGTAATTTTTGAATGCTTTTAAATCCTGCAGCAGGGATTTGATTTAATCTAACAGTCAAGATCAGCACATATGTATGTATGTGTGTATATATGCCTGCATGTATGTAAATATGTATGTATGCATGTTTATCATTACTATTATTAACAATGCACATTTATTAAGCACTACTATCAAGCATCAATCGATGGCACTGAGCAATTGTGAAGGAAGGATATGCTCAAGGTCCCTACACAGTAACCATCTCACATAGGTTCGAACCTGTACTCTCCATGTTACAAGAAGAGCACTTTAACCACTCGGCTATTATGCTACATAATATGTATTTACGTATGCATATATACATGTATGTATGCATGCATGTATGCATGCTTGCATGTATGTATGTGGGGCGTGGTGGCTCAGTGGTAAGTTCGGCGCCTTGTGACCGGAGGGTTGCAGGTTCGAATCCCACTCTGGCCGCTGCGTACGGACCTTGGGCAAGTCCTTCACTCGCAATTGCTCGTGGCGCTTCGGCGTGAAAATTCCGGCACAGTGTCAATTGCTGTAGTCGGGAGCACCTCTGAGTAGTAGTTGACTTCGAGAGGCGCTATAGAAATATCCTGAATAAATAAATAAATAAATAAATAAATAAATACGCGTGTGTTTATGTATATATGTTTTAATGTATGTTTGCATGTTGGTTAGGGTGGTCCAGATGCTTATGGTAAAATTTGAAAGTGTCCAAAAACTCTCTCCACAAGGCTGCCCTTATTTCACCATATATACAGAAGAACCATACCAAAAATTGAATTAATCGGAGTAGTTTTAGGGGTCGCTATGATTTCAACAATTTTCTTATATACGCATTTCGGATGAAATTTTGGTCGTATTAATGTTTTGAATTTTGTTTTCAAATGACTAGAACAATAAGAACATGCAAATGTTGCATTGTGAAGGCACTAACAGTCAGGGATGTCATTGGGTGGCGGGGGCATTCCCCCTTAATTTTGGAAAAAAAGGAAAAGGAATGGAAAAAGAAAAAAAGGAAGAAGAAAGGGGTAAAAAGGGAAAAAATGATACTCAAATTCAGGGACATCATGTAAAGGGTGTAGGCCTGCACTGTATGGACTAGCTTATGGGCAAATATAGGTACACAGTGCTGGATTTACCATGAGGCAACTGGGGCAGTTCCCCGGTAAAAATACTCAAATGACCTCCCCCACGAAAAAGCTAAATTCACGTCCCTGGTAACAGTGCCTGCAAACTGTTGCAGTGGCATTTGCTCCATCTATGTCTACTCCAAAGACAAATAATTTCTGGAGGAACATAGTCTCTAGTCCAGAGGTTGCTCGTGCCTCAGACAGGGTCAACTTTCCAGATCGTGGAGCTGTGTTTGTGGTTGCATTGGTGCAAAGGGGCTAGTATTTTGTTGCCACTTTGTCCAATACAAGTATCCATAGAGAAGCTTGTGTTATCATTAAAGAAGCAGTGGGTCATGAGCTCGTGATGATTGGTTGTCGCCATCATGTCATGGAGGTCATTCTCAATGTCTTCACAGCTCTGTTTGGCGCAACTAGGGAACCAGAGATTGGCTTATTCAAGAGATTTAAAAAGAAATGGCCATACGTACAGCAAGAAAGCTACACACCCGCAAAAGATGGGCTCTTTGGTGATGAAATCACAGCCTACGAGGGGGAGATAATATCATTTTACACAACTGCTTTCAACCACCAACAGCCCAGGGAGGATTACCTTGACCTTCGATTGTGACTCATCTTCCATGGGGATCTGCGAAGGCCATCAAGTTCCGAGCTGCAGGAGCAATACACCATGCTCATACTTTTCCAAGACCAGCCGATGCTGATGGCCAGAGAGAAAAGTAGACTGACAGAGCTTTCCCTTTTTGTTGCACTTGTGCATGGCCGTTTCTGGCATGAAGCTACAATGCCATCGAATGCTGCACGGAATGATGCCAAGATGCTTAGTCTGCTCAAGATGTATCCGAATACAGCAGCATTGTCTCGTCCTCTATGGTACGTTTCTGAACACCTCATAGGACTGGCACTGTTCAAATGTCAAGAGGGCCTTAGGAGCCAACCTACAGCTCGCAAAGACTCCATCGGCTCTGTGGAGGGTGAATGCCACCAAAGTCACTAAGTTTTGGAGACTGTAGAGCTTTGTGACCAAGCAAACCACGCATCTCTTCAAGTTGCTGAGCATCACAGGGAAGGATGAGGCTGAGGTTTTCCTTTCAAAGGACCCAGAAGAATGGAAAGATGACGAGTCTTACAAGAAATTGAAAGCAAGAGTCCAAGCCATGAAGGTGGTCAATGACAGCACTGAATGTGGCATTACGCTCATCCAGAAATGTAATGAAACGATCACAAAAAAAAGATCAGAAGCATTTCTTGCTCCAATTTGTCAAGCGCCACCGCTAGCTCTAGCCCCACCCCATCCAAAGCAGCCTTGACAGCTGATGATCACTAAAAGAAAAACATCGTAGGCCTAAACGGTTGCTGTGAATAGTTGCATACCCACACTCTATCTTTCAGACTTGACAAACTACATTTAACCAGTTTTTAAATGTTGCATTCGTTCTGCATTCTTACGTGTCAATGTCAAAAGTAACTTTTATCTTAAAGACTACTTTCAAAACTAATGCTTCTTACTGTTAACATTTTAGGATACCAATTAACAGTTTTTCAATTGTTTTCTTATTGTTCACATCCTATTACTGAATGTCAAAAAATAAAAATAACACAGGATGTAATTATCAAAATTAACTCATTATTTGCTGTTTTTCGCTGTTTATCCAAAAAGTGATAATTCATAGCGACCCCTAAATATTCTCAGATTGACTTCAAAATTTGTCACAAAATTCACAATATTACTTATTCCGGATATTTCTATAGCGCCTCTCGAAGTCAACTACTACTCAGAGGTGCTCCCGACTACAGCATTTGATACTGTGCCGGAATTTTCACGCCGAAGCGCCACGAGCAATTGCGAGTGAAGGACTTGCCCAAGGTCCGTACGCAGCGGCTAGAGTGGGATTCGAACCTGCTACCCTCCGGTCACAAGGCGCCGAACTTACCACTGAGCCACCACGCCCCACATGTAACAAGGGCAGTCATGTGGAGAAACAAATTTCTAAATTTTACTTTTTTGGACCACTCTAATGTTGGTATAGAAACTGGAAGGTGTTGGTGTGGGTGGGACAATCAGGCTGTGATGGATGACAATGTTGGCCACAAAGTCTGATAATTTGAGGGAGAAATGTTGAATCATTCAATGATCAGAGTGTGGTGCGTTTAGAGGGACGAGAGGCGTCATAGACCTATACGCCCCTGTAACTTAATGGATTGATGGAAAATCCTAATCGTTTCCTCGTTACCACGATCGGGTTCGATAGTCCTCCCCTGAGACAGTCACAGTGTAAGGAGCAAGTCCTTCACTCACAACTACTCCGTGCCACCGATGTTCTGTCGTATGGTCGTGTATACATTTCTGAACTTTGTAAGGATTGCAATATGAAATACATATGTATTGTATTGTATTGTATTGTATTGTATTATATCAGTTCGTCTCATAACTTTAATTCCTGAATCCGCCTCTATTGTTGTTGCCCTTATATTGCAACGCTTGGTCAGTTTGCGAGTCCATTCTATACAACTAAAGTATGTCCATAACAACGCATAATGGACAATTCCCTGTACTAGTGTTGTACGTTCGTCGAGAGCGATAAGCATTGCCCGGTTTCGCTTCAGCCAAAACATCGAGCGCTTCTGAGCAGATAGCCTTGAAGGGGCGCTATATAAATATATTGTAAGTGCGCGCGCGCAGTGTGTGTGCGTGTGAGCCTATGCTATGCATTAGTTCTGACTGTTTCAGTATGTATGTATGTATGTATGTATGTATGTATGTATGTATGTATGTATGTATGTATTGTATTGTATTGTATTGTATTGTATTCGGATATTTATAAAGCGCTTCTAGCGGGAGGGCCATTCAGAAGCGCTCCCAGTGCGATAGACCCCGAGAGAAAAAGCAAGTTTTAAGAAAGGTAAAAGAGGAAGAGACGCTACCTGAGAGAATAGAAGAACGAACAAACGGAGGAAGCCCATTCCAAAGAGCAGGGCCAATGGAAGCAAACGACCTAGATTGAGCCAGTGAAGTCCTGACACGGGGAACGAGGAGGTCCAAACGGTCAGATGAACGAAGAGGACGAAGAGAAGCCGCAGAGTGAGGGCGATGAAATAAGTCACATAAATATTTTGGAGCGAAACCAAGCTGAGCCTTAGAGACAAGGATGAGGACCTTAAATTGGATGCGGGCAGAAAGCGGGAGCCAGTGGAGTTCTTCTGCCATAAAGGTGGTGATATGAGAGAATCGAGGAAGACGGGCAATTAATCTAGCAGCAGCATTGAGAACGGACTGAAGAGGAGCAAGACGGACTTTGGGAAGACCAATGAGGAGGGAATTGCAGTAGTCAAGTCTAGAGCAGACAAATGCATGGACAATTGAAGTGAAAATTGGAGATGACAGAGAGCGACGGATAGCTCTAAGGCGCCTTAGGTGAAAATAGGAAGTGCGAGTGAGTTTGGAAATGTGTTCAGTAAAGGTGAGAGAATTGTCAAGGGTCACTCCTAGATCACGAACGCTAGACGAGAAAGTGAAAAGCGGAAACCTTTGAGACAGCACAGCAAAGTCGAGTTTTTTAAGTTGCTGAGGAGTGCCAAACCAGATAAACTGGGTTTTTGACGAATTGAGGGAGAGGCGATTGCAAGACATCCAGGTATGAAGATCACGAGAAAGAGCTTCGATGCGCTGAACAAGAAGAAGTTGAGAGGAAGGAGGCCCATGGACATAAGCCTGGACATCGTCAGCAAAGAGATGGCCTGAAGCCCCATGGATGGGGAAGAGAGAGGGGATACCAGCCGTGTACAAAATAAAGAGGAGAGGGCCCAGAACAGAGCCCTGCGGAGAATACTTATCGCTCTCGACGAACGTACAACACTAGTACAGGGAATTGTCCATTATGCGTTGTTATGGACATACTTTAGTTGTACAGAATGGACTCGCAAACTGACCAAGCGTTGCAATATAAGGGCAACAACAATAGAGGCGGATTCAGGAATTAAAGTTATGAGACGAACTGATACATGTATGTATGTGTGTGTGTGTGTGTGTGTGTGTGTGTGTGTGTGTGTGTGTGTGTGTGTGTGTGTGTGTGTGTGTGTGTGTGTGTGTGTGTGTGTGTGTGTGTGTGTGTGTGTGTGTGTGTGTGTGTGTGTGTGTGTGTGTGTGTGTGTGTGTGTGTGTGTGTGTGTGTGTGTGTGTGTGTGTGTGTGTGTGTGTGTGTGTGTGTGTGTGTGTGTGTGTGTGTGTGTGTGTGTGTGTGTGTGTGTGTGTGTGTGTGTGTGTGTGTGTGTGTGTGTGTGTGTGTGTGTGTGTGTGTGTGTGTGTGTGTGTGTGTGTGTGTGTGTGTGTGTGTGTGTGTGTGTATGTATGTATGTATGTATGTATGTATGTATGTATGTATGCATTCATGCATGCATGCATGCATGCATGCATGCATGCATGCATGCATGCATGTATGCATGTATGCATGTATGTATGTATGTATGTATGTATGTATGTATGCATGTATGCATGCATGCATGCATGCATGCATGCATGCATGCATGCATGCATGTATGTATGTATGCATGCATGCATGCATGCATGCATGCATGCATGCATGCATGTATGTATGTATGTATGTATGTATGTATGTATGTATGTATGTATGCATGCATGTATGTATGTATGTATGTATGTATGTATGTATGTATGCATGTATGTATGTATGTATGTATGTATGCATGCATGCATGTATGTATGTATGTATGTATGTAGTATGGATGTAACTATGTGTGTGTATGTATGTATGTATGTATGTATGAAGTATGTATGTAACTATGTGTGTATGTATGTATGCATATATGTATGTATGTATGTATGCATGCATGCATGTATGTATGTAGTATGGATGTCAATCAATCATTAGAAATTTCAATTAATCGAAATTTATGTAGAGCCCCTTCAAGATCTCTATTCAGAGGCGCTGTACGATGATGATGATGTTGATGATGATGATGGTGCTGATAGTTATGTATGTACGTGTGTATGTATGAATGTATTCATGAATGCAGCTGTTTATGTATGTATATATGGATGAATAAATAAGACACATTATTATCATCATCATCATCACAATCGCTCTGCATCTTTCTGCTACTTCTCTCCGTTACAGTAGCCAAGTGTTGATGACGCGATATGGCAGCATCGTCACTATCATCTTTAGCACCATACCAGCTTCAGCAACTGCGGCAGCTGTATCACGCTGGCTCCAGTTACCCTTGGCAAATATCTCCATCTCATCCATTTTATTGTCGAGATTTGCACCGCTCAGCTTCCCTTATCTTGCGACCAAGATAAACAGTCGGCCATAGAATCAGAAAGCGGTACCACTGATGCTAAGGCAGACTCCGCATCTGCACGAACAGCTGACTCAGCAGCAGCACCAGCAGTTGGCCGTGCTTCAGAAGGAGGCGGCGGAGGATGAAAGTCTGTTTACTCAGATCACTCCGCGCTGTGTCTAATAATCCGCGCGATACTTTTTGGCGACTATTGGGTTTCTGTTATTCCTATATGGTCTCGATCGACGGTGATGTCTAGGAAGTGCAGACACTGTGTGTGGCTAAGAGAGAAAAGCTCTAGCAGACACTATATATGGAGTAACTGTTGAGGAACCATTCTGACTTTGCCTGCCTATCGATTCTGTTTTGACTGAGCGACTGTGAATACGCTGGTTCCCACGACTTAAGCCTTAGCAGACGTCGTGGAAACCAAACTTTGTATCAATCAATCAATCAATCAATCAATCAATCAATCAATCAATCAATCAATCAATCAATCAATCAATCAATCAATCAATCAATCAATCAATCAATCAATCAATCAATCAATCAATCAATCAATCAATCAATCAATCAATCAATCAACCCTTCAATCATTCAATCATTCAATCAATCAATCAATCAATCAATCAATCAATCAATCAATCAATCAATCAGTCTTTCTATTGAAGCAATTTTTCAAGGTACAAGGCATTACAACATAACATAACTATACAGGCAACAACAGGAGACCCAGAAGGGATCAAGACCCCGCTAAGAAGGGCCACGTATGATAACATTTCAACAATGTCTTGGTGCCAGTTGGTGGCAGCAGTACAGCCCAAGCCTAAATCAAAATAACAAATCATGTTATAAGAAACGTAAACGTATATTATGTATGCATGTGTGTATGTATGAAAGTATGCATGTGTGTATATACGAATGTTTGTCTGTATGTATGTAAGCACGCATGTATCAAATGTACTTTATTTACCAATAGCGCAGCTCAAACGCGCCAAGTCCTCTCCTATATATGTCACAATCTTTATTCTCTATACTACCAGAAACTGCGCGTTTTCGAGCCACATAATGGCCCACATTCCTCTTCAAACGACACTTCTGTACATATATCGAAGACTTAGTATGCAAAGCCAGACATAGGGTTTGTGTACACTCGATCTCTTTGAATGCTCAAGGCGTAAGAATAAAAACTACGCCAGAAAAGAACTCGCTCATGCGCCGACTTGAATCGTCTGATTCTGTTTTGACTGGCGCAAGTAGTCCGGTCTATGTTTGTTTGAACAGTTCGCGGAAGAATCGATTAGCGACCGGTCGGTTCTTTGCTCAGGAAATCAAACGTTCATCCCTCCATCCTTCCTTCCTTCCTTCCGTCCGGTCGCTGTTCCCATATCCCTTTCCAGCCCTGGAAAAGGTTCGTTAGCATTCCAAGAACGATAAATCGAGAAGAGAACCCAGTACACATATGATGCAACATATGGAATCGTTTCTTCTCCGCAATACAAGCTAACGCATATAGATTTCAAATTGCAAACAGAATTTTGCTAATACATACACCTATGTATTAGCATAACATATACATACAGATGTACATATACCTATGCTGTACGCATGTACAATACGTACAACTGTATCTGATGTTCCCGTCTTTCGAAAGTTCAGAAGTGCATGCACGACCATAAGACAGAACATCGATGGCGCTGAGACACATATACATATTCATAAACATATACATATTCATACGCATATGCAAATTATATATACATAATTATACATGTACATTTGCATGCACATATATCTATAAATATACATATGCTATACACACCTGCATATAAATATAGTCATAATTACGATGATGATGATGATGATGATGATGATGATGATGATGATGATGATGATGATGATGATGACGACGACGACGACGACGACACAGCATGTTACAGCGTTCAATAAAGAGCAACACAATTTTATTATAGCACACGATTTATTGTATTCTTCGCCCTGGCTTTTATTGTGACTCAGAAAAGCCATCTCTGAAGCTCTTCTTCGTCACCCGACACTCCAATTATCGACTTCGCTCAAGGGCCACGTACTTCCTCTGTTGATCCCATGAACTCACTCTGATTTCTACCCATCCCACACGCCTCATCGGGTCCGGGCACAGTTCAGAGGTCACCTTTGTTGCTGCAACTTTCTTTCAGAATATGTTTCAAAAGTCAGTTACCCTGATTTGTACCATTCGACATGCCCCTCATCCGCGATCGGGTTACAGGTCAAAAGGTCACCGTCCTGTTGCTGTAACTTTCTTTCAGAATCCGAAGCCAAAAGTCAGTTACTGAGAAATGGATTCTGTTGAAACAATTAGACAACGCACCGTTATTGCCTGGATCGTATGTAAACATTTTCAGGGCTTCTGCCCTCGGGTTCCCCGCTCTTAGGTTACCCCACCCTTAGGTTACCCTGTCTTAGGGTTATCCGCCTTTAGGTTACCCTGTCTTAGGGTTACTCCGCTGTCTTCGCTTGGGTATACACAGATTGGATTTCCATTTGCAATGCGCCTCAGAAAGAATAGGTAAGCTCAAAAGTCTCAGTCTATAACTATAGCGACCATGACTATTATTCACGGAATATATACATATATACATATATATATATATATACATATATATATATCATACAATGTACTACATGCAAGATTCAAAGGAAAAAGACACAAAGGCAGACCAAGACTATATGCTGGATAGATAATATAAATAAAGACATAACATCACTTGGACTAACACTAATGGGGGCAATGGAGATCTATTTTTCGTACCAATCGCCGTCAAATGGCTGGCGTGAAGAAGTGGTGATTGTGGTGGTGATGATTATATATATATATGTAGGACATATATACATAAGACTCGGGATTCTTTTATTCTATGTGTGTTCTAAAAAGTTAAATATATAGATACCTGCATAAATACATACACATACATGAATACATGTTTACATAATGTCCACACGTCAATCAATCAATCAATCAATCAATCAATCTATCTTTTATTCGGTATCCAAACTGAACAGGTAAACAAATCAAACAGAAAAAAAGGCCAAACATTTGCTTAGCCTGGGTACACAGATGACACAGGAAGGGTTGTGGACTCCGTTAAGCAGGGTCACCTGGATTGAAATACATAACGTATAAACGCCAGTCGTTAACACAGAATTGGTGGATCGTATATGTATACATATCTGTATACATACATACATACATCCATGATTACAAATATGCACACAAATGTACACACACACATACTTACATATATGCAAATATACATACTTACAAGCACACACATGCATACATACATACACACACATACATACATACATGCATACACAAATGCATGCATGCAAACAAAGATATGTACATGTATGAAAACATACAAACATACATACATACATACATACATACATACATACATACATACATACATACATACATACATACATACATACTTACATGCACAAATGCATACATACAAACATACATACGTACATATATAAAACATACATACAAACATACATACATACATACATGCAAACATACATACATTCATATATAAGAACATAAATACATACATACATACATACATACATACATACATACATACATACATACATACATAATGCACACATATGCATACGTACATATACATACATACATACATACATAAATGCAGAAAGAGTGGAAGCTCTGTACATTATATAGATCCATCTTCACAAACCGACAAATACGTTACATAATTGAAGCTGATGACCTTTCGAACGCAATGAGTAATGTAATTGCCCAACGTATATACACGTAATACATAATTTATGTAGCGTCCGCGTGGAACAGACAAGACTTTCGGTTGATGGATAAGGTGTCAATAGCACACTTGGGAACCGGACGGCCGAGATCAAGAGAAATTGCGCTCCATAAACCGAGGGTAGTAACAGCGACTGGTAGGGAGGCGGTGGGTGGGTGGGTGGGGGGTGTAGTCGTGTGCCACGTGAAGCGCAAACAAACGGGACAGGCAATTTGCGGCGCCAGTTTTACTGAGCAGACGATGAGGTTTTCTTTTGGAACAGAGGGCGCCACTTCTGATCGGATTCATCCAATACGGTGCCTTCTTTCGTACGTGTTTGTATGCATGTATATATATATATATATATATATATATATATATATATATATATATATATATATATATATATATATATATATGTGGATGTGCGTATATATGTATGTATGTTTGTTTGTATCTGTGTTTGTAGGTGTGTGTATATGCATATATGTATGTATGTAGGCAAGTATGTGTGCATGCATGCATTTATTTGTGTATGTGTGTATGTATGTATGTATGTTTGTATGTATGTATGTTTGTATGTATGTATGTTTGTCTGTATGTATGTATACGTATGTATGTTTGTTTGTTTGCATGTCTGAATGTACTTGTGTATGTATCTGGCTATTTGTAAAGTGACTATTAATAACCTCACATAGGCAAACGTAACGTAACACTACATAACATAACACTACATCAAATAACACTACATCAAATAACATAACATAACATAACACTACATCAAATAACATAACATAACATCAACTCACATGACATATCAAACTATTACATAAAATAAGCACTTCATAGATGACTAACATAACATAGCAACGTAACTAACACACCACAAGCATAAGATTAACATAACATTAACATAGCATTAATATAGCAGTAACATAACAGCAACATAACATTAACATAACATTAACATAAAATTAACATAAAATATAACACGCACATAGTATAACACAGAATGAGGTTTAAGTCGTCCAGATGATATTGCATTGTGAGAACCATTACTGTATTGCAATAACGATCATGATCATGACAAAACAAGGAAAGACAAGATATCAACTTCCACGCGGAGTATAAAGTCGAATCATACAGACGGAAGTTTCTGCCGATTCCCTTCAGTTCGCATCTTAGCCGAGGACCGAATTCTTCTAAAGCATATAGGACGGCTTTGAGAGTATGGTCCGGGCTTTGAGAGTATGGTCCGGGCTTTGAGAGTATGGTCCGGGCTTTGAGAGTATGTTCCGGGCTTTGAGAGTATGTCCGGGCTTTGAGAGTATGGTCCGGGCTTTGAGAGTATGGCCCTGGCTTTGATAATATGGTCCGGGCTTTGAGAGTATGGTCCGGGCTTTGAGAGTATGGTCCGTACTTTATTTTTACCGAAATTTTTATGATATTCTATATTTCTCTCATCCACGCTTTCGACGACTTTTGTCGTCAAAGTTTGTAATAATTTATTTTGCTTCCCACATATCTGTTATATATTGAGACAATATTTCTAAGAAGTGAAGCAATCCCTTGATCTCGCCTGAGAGGCAGCCATGGGTATGAAGTGTTAGCGACTTCATTTTCTTAGCCTCGGCATGCGAGGCGGATGCCCAGTCCACTTCCTCGACGTCTCATCTTCCCACACTTGTACACGAAAAAGAACTTGATTTCTCACGCTTGAGACTTATTGCCTACTTCCAGAAGGGATCCAAAGCTTTTAGCTAAAACTGATCTAAACCACTCCAATTTCTCTAACAGCTCTCGCTGATAAGGTGAGGCTAAACTTTAAAGCATGCCGCTGTATGTAAATTTACAATTACAGTGATGACGATATTTAATCTTTCAGAGAAAAACTGGGTAACAACAGCACTTCCGCTACTGTACACCGTGGCAATGCATTTTAAAGTCCAACAGGGTTCGGAACACTCGCGAAAATTCATCCGCTATAAGCTTAAACAAACATCGAATGTAATTTATGAACGTTCCCATATAAATTCTCGTTTGGTTTTTTTTGTCAACCGCTCCCCTCTGACAGAAAGCAACGAATTTAAAAGCCTTCGTTTCCCGTTCGACTTGCTTAAACGACATCAATCCTCTTTGGGATAAATATTTTAGATACTTCGAAAGGTCACGATCCCGGATTTCTGCTTTTGCTGGGCGTCGAAAGATGTCGCTAGGCTTGACGGAGCCTGGTACGGCGGCCATCTTGAACCGCCGATACGGCCCGTGAAGTCTTCTTGTATGTCGGAGTTGAATTGCTGAAAAGGGGATTAGTTTCGGTCGGGGCCATTTCCGGTTTTGCCAGGCGGCCTCTGGCGGTCGGGAAAATCGTCGTCGGCTATTAATATACGACGTGCGCTATCTGGAAATAAATAAACGGGATTTGAAAGACATTTGTCAAGGTGTAATCCACGGCAAGATATGGGCTGAACGAGGCACGCGTATGTGTTAATACCTGGCATATGTATACGTTTATATTATTGAAACATGTATATATCTATCTATGAGCATATATATATATATATATATATATATATATATATATATATATATATATATATATATATATATATATATAAAAATATATATACATATATATATATGTTCATGAATATATATATATATATATGTGTGTGTGCGTGTGTGTGTGTGTGTGTGTGTGTGTGTGTGTGTGTGTGTGTGTGTGTGTGTGTGTGTGTGTGTGTGTGTGTGTGTGTGTGTGTGTGTGTGTGTGTGTGTGTGTGTGTGTGTGTGTGTGTGTGCGCGTGTGCGTGTGCGACTTTGTGTGCTTGTATGTCTGTGTATGTGTGTGAGTGTATTTCCGGTTAGGGACAAAGAATAAGAACAGTAGTACTCGGGAATGGCAGCCATGGATATGAAAACGCTGGCGACTTCAGTTGCTTAGCCTCGGCATGTGAAGACGGGTGGCCGGCAGTCCTATCCATCGACCTATGATCTTCTCACCGACAGTGTGTGGTAAGTATAGGCTACTCATTATAAAAGTTGGATCACAAGTGGAGCAGCAACCTTTAAACAACGTCTATGCTGGCCTGCAGGAATCTGAATTCTCGATTTTCAATTCCCATAATGATTGACAACGATGAGGACGACGATGACGACGACGACGATGATGATGATGATTATTATTATTATTTTCGTTTATTAAATTCAAACTGACAAGTGCGCAGTAAGATTACACGATATAATAATAGTAACAGATGATGACAAGTGTCGTGGTCTACGCGGGTGCATGCATCAAGGGAAGAAAACCGACGCGTCAACAAGCTTGTTTACAACGCACGGAAAATTCTGCAACAAGCTGTCAACATTAATTCGGTGCATGCAACAAGGATATACGTGTTCAGTAGGACTTTCCAGAGAAAAGTACAGTGACGTCACAGAACGTTCTGGAATCCGGGAGAACTCTATATAAGATAGACCTGATGTACATTGGGGGCCTTTTGACGAAGATTTGTAAACGTTGAAACATTGATCGTATAACGTTCAATCGAGACCAGCCAACCTGTGTGCTGTCTACGATTGTGATATTTGATAGACGAGTTGACTTACTCTACACTTAATCAACTTTATTTTTAAATAAAGATCTTTTAATAGTTCCTTCGTTGGTTCGTCGTTGCGATCGAAGGAGTCGACCGCGACATTATTGGTGTCAGAAGTGGGATCATCGGTGTTGGATCCGGTGAAGAAGACGCGAGCCGACGGAGGAAGGAGTCAACCCGGAGGATCAAGAGACGGTCTGTTCCAGACAGCGAGCGGATCGAGACGCCTTTCTACCGTGGGAGACGGGTGAATCGGCATACGACAGTCGGACGGACGAAGTGCGTCGTTCGGCTGAGACAGCAGAAGACAGCAGTCAACATACGGGTAAGATCCTAGGTGTTGTCGTGGCTGAGAAGGAGAAAAGAGAGTGGAGTTGCAGCCGAGTGGGAGGCAGCCATTATTTCTCTTTCAATATCTGCTGATTATTTCTTTGAAATTTGATCCATTGTTGTGATCGAGGCCAGACTTGCGTGAGCTTGTATAGTTTTTGCGTACTTGGCGAATGTACTTCTTTGGATACTGAATAAGTGCACTTTGGGTTGTGGAATTTTCCTTTTGTGTGGCGGGTTTGCCGCGTGGTGTCTGTTTTTTTTTGTTGATTGTTGTTGACTGACTGTTTGTAAAAATGGAAGCGTTGACAACAGAGATGCAAGCGAATATTCGCAAAATGTCGTCTGAGCGCCTTAGGGTGTATCTTATGAAGGCAGGAAGGGACGATGATGATGTTATGTCATGGGATCGAAATCAATTAATGGAAGAATGGGCCATGGAGATTGGAAAAGAGGAAGAGGAATTTAAGGGTAGTCCAATATCTCCAACAGGAGTGGATTACGAGCTGCAGAAGCGCCGTCTGGAGTTCGAAATCCGTAAATATGAAGAACAAAGGGAGGAACGGAAGGAGAAGGAAGAAAGAGAAAGGGAGGAACGGAAGGAGAAGGAAGAAAGGGAGGAAAAGAGGAGAGAGGAAGAAAAGAAAGAACAAAGGGAGAAGGAAGAAAGAGAAAGGGAGGAACGGAAGGAGAAGGAAGAAAGAGAAAGGGAGGAACGGAAGGAGAAGGAAGAAAGGGAGGAAAAGAGGAGAGAGGAAGAAAAGAAGGAACGGAAAGAGAAAGAAGAAAGAGAAAAGAAGGAACGGAAAGAGAAAGAAGAAAGGGAGAGGAAGGAAAAGCAGGAAGAACGAAATGTTAGAGATTCTTTAGCAAGTCGTACTAAGCGTTATAGTGATGCCCTTAAGAATATTCTTTGGAAATTTCCTTCCGACCCTATAGAAATTCCAGGTTTCTTTGATCACTTGGATGGTTTGTTTAATGTGTATGAGGTGGATGAAGATGTTAGAGCAAAATTATTGCTAGCCATTTTAAGTGAAAGAGCTAAGGCATTAACCATGCGCCTTACTGAGGCACAGCTCCATGACTACAAATTCCTGAAGGAGTTTTTGCTAAGGGAGTTTAAGATAAGCCCTTCAAATCTTAGAGCCCGATTTTGGTCGTTGCACAAAGCATCGGACGAATCATTTACGATCTATTCATCCAAATTGCGTGTGGCTCTTATGTATTATTTGAAAAGTAGAAAGATAACTGAT
This sequence comes from Allolobophora icterica, assembly GCA_963556255.1. NCBI lineage: Eukaryota > Metazoa > Annelida > Clitellata > Crassiclitellata > Lumbricidae > Allolobophora > Allolobophora icterica. Next base: position 49,274,171 of record OY744612.1, read on the forward strand.
GAGTTTGATAAACTTGTAAGTTTATTGGTTGCGGATCGGCTTAAGGAGTCCTTGTCGAAGGCTTGTTTAGATTATATCTTGGCCCAAGAAAAAGAGGAGTGGTTGAGCTGTGAAGACATAGCTAATGCGGCTGACATTTATGTAGCGTCGCATGATGGTGGGAATGACTTAGTATGCCGTAGTCATCCGACACCGAAGTATAACAATTGGATGAGAGGTCAACCACATGTTCAAGTCAATAACCAGACAGCTCAACCCAAGTCTCCCAAACCGGAAATAAGGGGTGAAGCCAAGATAGGTGCGAGGGTGTCTCAGGAGGAGGCCAAGGTAAAGGGTCTCTGTTTCCTATGTCATCAGAAGGGTCATATGGCAAGGGAGTGCCAGACCAAACCAAGTTCTAAAAAGGTGAGTACTTGTATATTTGGGAACCCAACTGAAGAAGTGATCGACTCATTTGTTGAGAAGGTCAACGTGTTGCATGAGATACCTGAACAGGTAAAGCAAGGGAATTTATTGGATAATTCTAAACCAATAGGGTTGGAAACTGCTGTAAGGGTATACGAGAATAGTATTGATGGATTACAAGAGAGGTCGTATATCAATGTACAGATTGAAGATCTCCCTTCTCAGCCAGCATTATCTGATTCAGGAGCAGAAATTTGTTGTATTGATAAGAAATTAATTGAGTCACTAAACTTACCCGTGATTAAACGGATTAATATAATTGGTTTTCAGGGAGAAGGATGTAAGGCAGATGTAGTATACCTACAAATGAAATTAGCTAATTCAATGGAAGGAACGACGAACATTGCGCCATCTTTGTGCGTCATGTTCGCTGTAGTCCCTGAACTAAATGAACGGGTTATTTTGACACCCCATGTTGTGGACCTATTAAGGGATAGTTCGCAATATGTAGTGATGGTAGCTGGCGTAGATCGATGTGTACAAATAAATAAAGGGGCAGAAGAAGATAACTTAGAAGTTAATATCGAGAAAAGTAACAGCAACGAATCCTTGCCGTCAGAAGTGAATGAATATTCTCAGGAGCAACTAGTTGATGATTCAGATAATTTTCTTGATGTTGAGTCAACAGAGTTCAAGTCTGATGAGGGAGTAGCGAATAATGATACTTTATTGCGTGAGCAACAGAATTGTCACAATCTTATATCTTGCTGGCAACAAGCGAGACAGAATAAAAATAATTTCTTTATAGATAATAACCTCCTGTACCACAAAGGGGAAATTATGGGACATAAGGTTAATCAATTATGTTTACCGGAAGATAGAATCGAGGTTGTCTTGCGAGTAGCACACGATGCCCCATGTGCTGGGCACATGGCTTTTAAGGCAACGAGAGCCAGGATCAAATTAAACTTTTGGTTTCCAAGAATGGATGAGAGGATTCGCGAATATTGTGCGTCTTGTCAAATTTGTCAACTAAGAACTCCAGTTAAAGTGGCAGATCGAGTCCCGATCACTCCTATTCCGAGGGCGGATGAACTCTGTTTTAACCATCTAAATATGGATTGTATTGGCCCTATGGTAGTGACTGGAGAATCCAACCAATCGAAACCCCAGTACAATTATGCTCTGGTTCTGGTGGACAAATTTTCTCGTTGGCCGATGGCGTATCCTCTTAGATCGCTGAATGCAAAGGGAGTTTGTGAAGCGCTGTTGCAAGTTTTTACAACTTTTTCTATTCCAAGGATCATCAGTTCTGATTGTGGTACCAACTTTACCAGTCGTTTGACGAAAGAATTTTTGCGGCGAATGGGTTGTAGTCCCAGATTTAATACCCCTGGACATCCTGAGGCAGCTGGATTGGTTGAAAGATGCAACCAAAGCTTGAAAACCATGATCTTTAAGCTTGCTCAATCTGATCCTCGTGGATGGCACCAATTGTTACCGTTTGTTCTGTGGAGCCTTAGAGAAAAACCTTCAGGCACGACTCATATTTCGCCATTCACTATGGTTTATGGAACTCTTCCTCGGGGTCCACTTAGTGTGTTGAAGGAATCGTGGGCTGGCGAACGAAAAGTACCTCCTAACTTAGGTAAATCACCCGAAGAGTATCTCCAATCACTGAAGGAAAACCTCGAATTCGCGAAAGTTTATGCAGATTACTATAGTGATATAGAAACAAAGCGGTATGCAGATTATTATAACTTGCGTAGTACTGACAGAAAATACGAAGTTGGAGATAAAGTAGCAGTATTAGCACCAGATTTTGGTAGTTCTAAATTTTATAGTCGATGGCAAGGACCTGCTACCGTAGTCAAGGTTAAATCCCCATATTCTTATATAGTCGAAATAGAGGGAAAACAAAGA